>OX637355.1:15262564-15587635 GCA_951799405.1 Agapetus fuscipes | reverse complement strand
TTTCTTGACATAACAATCACTTTTTTCGGGCTACGTAGCCGTGGTCTGTACCTTTAGTACGAGTTGCAAAACTTGAGTAGGTAATGTAAAGTTTACGGCAAATATTAAAGAGTGATTTCCCCCAAAATCTGTCGTTTTTGTTTGTTTGAACTTGATTTTCTTTATCACTGTAACTCTTTTGCTTAGACCATAAAGTGTAAGAAACAAAAACGGTAGATTTTGGGAGAAATTACTCTTTAATATTTTCCGTAAACTTTACTTTTCTCAAGTTTTGCAACTCGTACTAAGGGTACTGGTTGATTCTTTCCGACCACCAGATCGACCTGTAAGAAGATCACAGCGACTGGCCAACCGCTGATAATGCTCATCGGAGCAATGGGCGAAACTGTCCGGAAAGAATCAACCAGACCATGGCTACATAGCCCGAAAAAAGTGATTGTTCTGTCAACAAAAACCGACCGTGAAAGCTTCAATGGACAATTATGACATTAATTGTCCATCTTTGTTCCTACTTCATTCACTCAAATCGTTGTAAGTACACAAGGTCGTGGAATTAGAAAACTTCAGTTACCTGCACTTCAGGCTGATTATTCTGAACCATTTTCGGGTTCTGAGTCTTCTGATTGCAAACGGTCCTCGAGCCACAAATCAACGGTCGTTCTGGACAAACTTCCCTAACCTCATGTGAATGCTCTTGCACATGCTGTTCACAAAGTTTTTGTGTCCCATTTTCAAAGTTATGAGAACACTCCAAACCTTCATTCGTTTGTGGATAGCAATTGTTTTCCTGATGGCACATTTGCGTCGGGTATCTCTTCACATTGTTTTGCCCATCTGGGTGTTGCTGAGATTTACAAAAATTGACTTCTGGATTTGGATGACCTCTATACACATAAGCTTCAGGGGTTTGTTGACTTTTGAAAGCATTAACCTCTGGAATCTGTTGATTCTTGAAAGCATCTTGAGTTTCAACAAACTGACAAGGATTTGTGTTTGTATACATTACTTGACCTTCTTCAACTGGTGCGGTTTCTTCATTTGCTTCTATTTCTGGTTGAGATTGCTGTGTGAAGTTGACACTATGAATGGTGGATGGATTCTGTTGCTTCATGCAAGATTGGCATGTGATAGCGTTTTCTGTTGGCCTCTTTTGAGGACACATTGGTTGAGCAGGCTTTTGGACTGGACAGGAGTAGCCTTGGCAGAAGTTTTGATGCTCCGGTGGATGGAAATGGTTGGGAGGTGGAAGGTTGTTGTTTATAGCTTGAGGTGGTTCCACATTTCTTCTGTGGGGGCAAGAGTGGTAGCAATTGTACATTTTGTAGGAAAATTATAAGCGAAATTAGATTTCGAAAACTATGAGAATTTTACTCTAAATGAAAATGTATTTTAAAAGAAAAAATTGCGTAAGAAAAAAAAACTATCAAAAAATATCACGAGTAAAAATGAAAAACAAAGAAATGACGGTGGCTTGAATGTTTTGGAATATTTTTTTGAAAAATGGAAATAATGCAATTGGTATTTATCTCTATTGTTAATAACCTAACCATTTTTAATTAAAAAGACGTTATCTCAAAAATGAGGTTCGTGCATGAATTAGAATAGACAATATTGTGTCTTCGATCAGTCGGGTTGCTAGGTAAAAGGCATATAAATTTTTTGTTATTGTATTTTGTATTGTTTGTGTATTAACACTGTGAAAATTCATAATGTTTAGTTTACAATTTTTTTGAAGGAATTCAAAGAAAACACTGTTTATTTTCACTCAAATATATTTAAAACGAAAGAAAATAAACAGTGTTTTCTTTGAATTCCTTCAAAAAAATTGTAAACTAAACATTTTGTTATTGGTTGCCAAGGACAGCTGTCCAATATACGACTGGCGTTTGCTCGCCGAGAACAATTTCCAAATTCAAAAAATTTCCCACCTGCTACAAAGGATCAGGACATCAACCGCCACATCACCAACACCTCTGCGGCACTACAAGTGCCATAGACCCTTGAGTCTCTGAAATCTAGGGAGTCTCCCGCACAGGATTCCTTACACAAAAACTCATTTTAATGTATCTTTGCAACTAAACTTGTAGTTAGATTGTTAAGAGAAATTTAATGATAGGAATTTAAGAGTTACAAATTTACCACCAGCTTTCTTCCCAAGCCACCTTTGATAATCATTTTGCGAAGTGATTTTTCATCGCGACTATTTTTGTTATACTTGTGCGGTGTATATCAGCACGACACTAACTTTCAGCGCTATTTACATCTGATCCATGGCTGATCTACGAATCATCGTTTTTTTTTGTATGAAAAATTTCCTGTATGCTTGCGGATGAACCATGGCTTTGCTGTTTGAGAATAACACCGTTTGTATTAAAATTTAGTCATGAGATAATCGCAGTGACTAGATTAGAACTCTGAATCGTGCATTTCTTGTTACTTCTTTGTATATTGACTTACTAAAGTGCCTGGACTAGGAACTTATAGACTATTCGTCATTTTAATGCTTCTAATCTAATCTAATCTAAGTTGCAAAGATATGTTACATTGGAGATTCACATTACATGCATTCTCACAACCAGACACGTACAAGTTCGCGCTTGCACATGCCTCATGTGAACCTACAACATAAAAACCAAATCTCAAATGGACATACACCCTGCAACTCTTGCCGTCCTTCCCTGAGACAGGGGTGACATTGGCAAAGTGAACCATTTTTACAGCATGGGTGGTCAGCCGCATACCAACCTATAAGTCAAGGAACCTTGTTTATCTTATCTCCATTTCACATGAGCAAAGATTGTATGTGTACTGTACCGATGTGTCTTATGAATGCTGGAAATTAATTATGAAAATATTAAAAACAGCTCACACATTATACGCAACTAAGCTACACATATACTGTAACTTCTTGCCTGCGTTATCCCCGAAGGGGTCGCATGTGGCGATTCGGGACCTATTTATTTTTACGGGTAAGGGGGCCGGCCTCACACCAAACACGTTCAGTTGAAGTGGCGGTTAGGCATCGTTTTTCTTTACTAAAATTATGTTAAATGTGATTCTTCAGGTCTTCCGTAGAAAGCGTCATTCTCAAGCAATACCCAGTTGCCGGAAGGCTGGATCGACTTATGGTGACCGATCTTTGGTAAAGGTAGATCAATTTTTCAACCCAGCGAAGAGCCGTGATTCGAACCCACTACTCTCCAATCACGAGTCCAAAGCGTTAACACTATTCATGTAATAACAGCTATTTATAACCGCAGATTGACTCTCAGAATATTTTCGTCTGCTCCCCACTCTTATACATGTCTTATTCTCAATGAATCTTATTACTTCCTGTTTTATTTAATTGCACATGTTTTGTTGCTCCGCTTGTAACGTGTAGATAATCTGCTCAGTGTAATTGCTGTAGCGATCCACGAAATATCACAATTGATGTAACTGTTCCGCAACAATTAAAGTTCGCTTTGTAAAATTATAAATTCGTGCATTCGGAATATTAATGTCAAGTTTGTATAAAAATCGCACCATTTTAAATAGTTTTAAATAAGAAAAAACAATGCATTATTTACCATTTGGATTATTCCTTGACTTACAGGTTTGTATGAGGCTGACCTCCTAAAATCTAAATCTAAATCTAAGCTGCAAAGATGTATATCATTTAACGTTCATATTAAACGCATTCCCACAAGCAGACATTTATAAGTTCGCGCTAACACATGCCGCATGTGGACCTACAATATAAAAACCCAATCTCAAATGAACATAAGCCCTACAACTCTTGCCGACCTTCCCTGAAACAGGGGTGACATTGGTAAAGTGAACTATTTTTTACAGTATGGGTGGTCAGCTTCATACCAACCTAACATATAAGTAAAGGAATACACCCATACTGAAAAAAAATGTTTCACTCTGCCAATGTCTCCCCTGTTTCAGCGTATGTCGCCAAAAGTCGCTGCAGAGTTTATGTTCATTTGAGGTTTGGATTTTTTTGTTTTGTTAGTATACATGCAGCATTTGTAAAAGCGAACTTACACTTGTCTGTTTGTGGGCATGCATTTATATTAATTTTAAAAGTTAATATATTTTTGCAACTTAGATCTCGGTTGATAGCGCTGTAGATAGAGTGCTTGCGTTCTACGCCAAAGGACTAGGGTTCGATCCCACTAAGAGTTTCTGAGATGATATCCGTTTCGGTGTTTGTTTCAAACCCAAAAATAAATACCGTCATGATTTACTCAGCTTTCACAAGAAATGAGGACCATTTATTTTTCATAGCTGGTACCTATGTCTTTCCAGTTCAAGTGAAATCGTTAGCGGACGGCCGGTCCCCTTACCTGTGAAAATCAATTGGTTCGACACGCCACATGCGAACCTTTCGGGATCTGTTGCCGTGGTCTGTGCTAGCTGGAGCTTCCGGACGTTTCGCTCATGTCTATGATGGGCTTAATAATGAAGGTTTTTCTTAGGTTACTCGCAACGCAACATATAGTGTAACTTCTTGCCGCGTTATCCCCGAAGGAGTCGCATGTGGCGAGTTGAACTTATTTATTTTTACAGGTAAGGGGGCCGGCCTTACGCTAACCACTTCAGTTGAAGTGGGGGTTTCCCAGCTCCCGACCCCTCGGGAGCTGGGGTACTCACTTCTTGTGAAGGCTGAGTAAACCTTGCCGGTATTTTTATTAGGGTGTTTGAAATAAACACCGAAATAGGAAATCATTTCTGACACCCTCCTCGGTGGGATTCGAACCCGAGCTCACGGGGTAGAATGCAAGCACTCTACCAACTGAGCTATCGACCGGACTCATTTATTTAAAATACAAAAAACTTTGTCAAGAAATCTAGAAAGCCAGAGCGAAAGTATCACATCCTCCCTTTTGACTCGTTGATTGTAAATGCGCGTCTGGATCGCAGGAGCAGTAGTTCCATAAACAGATGCTTCGGATCCATAAAAGAAAGAATAAGAAGACAATGACATTGAAATGCCTTTACCTGTCTGAGTGTAAGAATGTATCTACTAGAAGACAAGTTAATGGTTAGAAAGTACAAGTACTATGTCAGCCACGCTGTCCCTGCGTTCAGGTTCCCATGCTCCTAGTATAAAACATGACGTCAAAACTCTACCGTGGCGCTTATCAAGAATTGTACAGAAACTATGACAGCGTGTCTAGAGAACACTTAACCCTTCACCGGTCGCGCATGTGAAAAAAATGCATACATTTTCTGCAAAACTCTTGGAAAGTCTTAAAAAGAAAAATCTTTGAAAGTCCAAGCGTAGATTGCTTAAGAATTTTGTACTTCCAGGATTTGAAGCGTTTCATGGATGTCTCGTCCTATTCGCAGCTCAATAGGATGGCAAAGAACAGAGACAGATGGCTAATAAAACAAGGTACTGTCTTTACAAGAGGATGGCAAAGAACAGAGACAGATGGCTGGCGCAACAAGGCACTGCCTTTACAAGAGGATGGCGCAAGCAACATAGACAGATGGCTAATAAAACAAGGCACTGTCTTTACAAGAGGATGGCAAAAAACAGAGATAGATGGCTAACACAACAATCTAATCTAATCTAATCTAGTCTAAGTTGCAAAGATATGATACATTGGAGATTCACATTACATGCATTCTCACAACCAGACACGTACAAGTTCTCGCTTGCAAATGCCTCATGTGAACCTACAACATAAAAACCAAATCTCGAATGGACATACACCCTGCAACTCTTGCCGTCCTTCCCTGAGGCAGGGGTGACATTGGTAAAGTGAACCATTTTTACAGCATGGGTGGTCAGCCGCATACCAACCTATAAGTCAAGGTACAAGACACTGCCTTTATAAGAGGATGGCAACAAACAGAGACAGATGGCTAATACAACAAGACACTGCCTTTACAAGAGGATGGCACCCAACAGAGACCGGTGGCTGGCACAACAAGGCACTACCTTTACAAGAGAATAGCAAAAAACAGAGACAGATGGCTGCGCAACAAGGCACTGCCTTAAGAAGATCCTTTAGAAAGTCGGTTTAAAAAGACATTTACCAGAAATTAAGGGGATATAAGTAAGAGCAAAATAAAATAGTGTTTTGTACTGAAGACATCGTCAGATGGAGCAGGAAGAGGAGACGGTTCTGGAGGGACCATGTAGACCGCATGAACGAAGGAAGGATAGCCGGAGTCGTGGCACAGGAGATACCGGACGGCCAGCGTCTACCAGGTCGCCCTCCCAAAACATAAATGAACAACTGGTCTTCTGCATCACAGGAGGGAGTTCTACAGTAAACAGATCATAGAACTATAACAAGAGGGAGAAGAAAAAGAAGAAGTGTTATTTTGGCACATTGCGTTTAAGGTTTGAGTTTAAAGTGTGCACGATGGTCCACAAAGCTTTATATGGAAAAACACCCAAATATCTCGCTGATTTAATCAAACCAGTCACCCTCGGCAAAAAAAGCCTAACACTGCACTCAGCTGAAACTAGAGCCAAATCAAAGATTGAAGAACCGACAATTATCCATAATCTAATCTAAGTGTCAAGGATATATTCATTCAAAGCTCTCAGATGTATGCCCACAAACAAACACGTGTAGTTCGCGCTTACAAATGCTGATTGTGTACTTACAAATAAAATCCAAACCTCAAATGAACATAAGCCCTGCAACTCTTGCCGACATTCCCTGAAACAGGGGTGACATTGGCAAAGTGAACCATTTTTTACAGTATGGGTGGTCAGCCTCATACCAACCTATAAGTCAAGGAATACGAGCAATAAATAACATTTAAGTATAAAAAAAAACAACAAAACTTTAAAAAGAAATCTATACAAAAAAAGTCAAAAATTTCTTATGCAAAAAATGTAGCAAACTAATAAACCAACATTACAAATCAGCATTGCAGATTAGCCGCCACTTCTTCCTGTCCTTGCATACTTCTTTCATAAGAAGATTAAAATAATGTTTTGAGAGCGTGCATTTGCAGTTGCTGGTCCTCTGGCCTGGAACCACCTGCCACATCATGTGAGAGAGCTAGAGGACCATGGAAAGTTCCGGAATGCACTGAAGACAAGCAAATTTCTGGCATCATTTGCAAAAGCCTCCTTGTAGTGACTATATCACGAAACGGCGCTATAAAGAAATAATCAACTCATCAACATCATTGCGTCTGAACGAAGGCGCGGCCCATGGAGGGTTAAGTTTCCATATATTTATAGTACGGTTGATTGAAGCGCAGAGTTCTGCACGCGCAGTACAGGTTACAGGTTTGAGTCTTGCTTTCATTTGCTGCAATTACTTCTAGCGAATGTGAAACGTCGACCGACAACAAAAATGTGCAATGTGGGACATTACTATAAAGCCGATACTTGCAACTGTTAACCAGCGACAGTGCTCGATTTCACTAACAAGACAACTCTGTGGGCTGCTATTATAGAGAGTAAATCTCCGGTCGATAGCTCAGCTGGTAGAGTGCTTGCATTTTAACACTGCAAAAAATCTAGATTGCCGTATTTAATTCTATTCGACTTACATTATAAAAAAACAAAGTTAAATTTTGGCTTCTGAATTTATGAATGAATTATTATTTATAATTTGATTCTAACTAGAATAAAATTGTCCGACAAATCGTTGAAATGAGAAAAATTAAATAAATTAACACACTGAATACAATCAGGCACGCTCAAGAGCATCTGATATCTAAGTTGCAAAGAGGTATTAACATTTACGGCTCATACATACATATATTAAATGCATGCCCACAAGTTCGCAAACGTACAAAATAAGCAATACCTCACATGAACATAAGCTTTTAAACTCCCGCCGCCTTTCTCTGGAATTTGGGTGTCATTGGCAAGGATGAGGCAAGTTTTTACAGCATCGGGAGTCAGCCTTATACCAACTTATTAGTCAAGGAATATGATGATTTTATCATCATAAGGTCACGTATTACAAATAAATTAAAAATTATGATTTCTGGAACGGATGTTGATTTCTGATGACTTCCTTTTGATGAGTCAACAAATTCATTTGGATAAAGTCATGAATTTAACAATCTATAATCTTTAATCTATGTTGCATGCTGGCGAGCAGACAAGTATTCAAAGTAAAGTAATGTTACGAATATGTAGTTGTGTGTTGTGGATTGTCTGTGTTAGTGTCTGTATAAGCCTCTCTAAAAATAAAATAAATATTGGGTAGGTACTTATAAGAATTTATATTTGTTCGAATTGCTTAGGTGGAATGTTTTGACAAAATCTAGCAAGTAGCGATCCTCCATGTTTCGAAAATGATTTTTATTCTTACTATAAAATAAGGGTCAAAACTCTCTGTAGCGGGAGAATCAACCGACCGTTGTATTGTGCAAGTGTTAAGACGTGACGTTGGAAGGAAGATCATTTTGATATTAAATTAAATAACACCTTTTAAATTTCGAAACACTGTTTTATTTTCACAATTCTATAATATATTAAAAAATTATCAATTTTTAAATATTTTACAAAGTACGAACGTTTTCGACCATAATGGTCATCTTCAGGTAGTAAATTTTTTTACAGAGTTTTTAAAATAGTCAGTAGGTAAGTCAAATAGGTAAAATGAATTTAATTAATAAATATAAGAATATAAAAAAATATAGAAAAGGTCCAAAAATAAAATAAGTTGTACATTAAGATAAAATTCATCAATAAAATAAGAGTCATTTTTTGAAAAACAATAAATCTACAAATCATACACAAAATATAAAATAAAATCTTTATTTAAGTAGTTAGGTACTAAGTAATATCAAATATACCTAACAAAATTCATAAGATAGGCAATTACTATGGATATAATTAAAAAGAAGAAGAAGATAATTTATATGTCAAAAAACTTAAATATAATAGATCATTTTGACGTTGACTGTATGAGCCTCCAGATCATTGGAGAATGGTGTGAAGTTTGCAACTTACATTACAGATGACATGCGCTACTGTTTATCAACCTGGTCAGCACGGAGTGTGGGATGATGCCATCAGCTGTACAGCAGTGCGAGGCTGCACATACAAGTTGTATGGCAGCTCTGCAATATGGTGTTCATGCACTGGGCGGGTCATTGGTTCTTTCAAGTGGAACCGCATGCGATCTGCAGCATATCTAAGCTGGAACATACCGCTCCCCAAGTCTAAATCATGATTATGAGAAAGTATAAAAAATAAAAACAACACAGAGTTTTATTTTCACAAGTTGAGTATTTATTTCACCTCGAGTACTTTCGACTTGCTTCCGTCATTTTCAAGAGGACACTGTTACAAAATTGACTTAGCTTACATACACATGTAGCGCAAGTTTTAGAGTTTCGCATGTGGCAAGTGAAACCTATTTATTTTCACAGGTAAGGGTGCCAGCCATACGCCAACCACTTCAGCTGAAGGATGGGTTTCCCAGCTTCCGAGGGGGATGGTACTCATTTCTTGTGAAGGCTGAATAGACCTATTAAAATCATCTGCAACGCACGGTCTTGTTCTCCCTCCTCTGACCCACGCCCTGTATATCCATCCCATCCGGGGATGTGTCACAGGACTCGCATGCAGAACATTATATAGATGCAAGTGGCAGAAGGCCCTCCCGTGAGGCTAACACTCTCTCCAGTGTAAAACAAGACAAGGTGGCTCAGAGCACAAGCAAGCAATGATAGCCGTAAGAGAAGGAATTTAAAGACTCGATGATTTTAAATTACACCCTGTTGATTTTCGGTTCTGAGCATCTTTTGTAACTTTTGACCGCCCGTAGTACAGTGGCAACACTTCGGACTCGTAAATGGAAGGTTGTGGGTTCGAATCCCGACGGAGCACAAAAAACTACCATTTATATTTTCAAATATGCTCTGCAAACGCAACTAAGCTACACATATAGTGTAACTTCTTGCCGCGCTATCCCCGAAGGGGTCGCATGTGGCAAGTTGAACCTATTTATTTTTACAGGTAAGGGGGCCGGCCTTACGCCAACCACTTCAGTTGAAGTGGGGGTTTCCCAGCTCCCGAGAGAGCTGGTACTCATTTCTTGTGAAGGCTGAGTAAACCTTGCCGGTATTTTTATTTTGGGGTTTGAAATATACACCGAAACGGGAAATCATTTCTGACACCCTCGCGCTCGGTGGGATTCGAACCCGAGCTCACGGCATGGAATGCAAGCACTCTACCAACTGAGCTATCGACCGGACTGCGCTGGGTTGAAAAATGCATAAAACCATTACCAAAGATTGGTCACTAAAGGTCCATCCAGCCTTACAGCAATTGGGTCTCGCTTGAGTTTGTAGAGACGAACAAGCTCGTAAACAACACCACTGCGGCACTACAACAAGTATCATAGACCTCTAGACTCTCTGAAATCTAGGGAGTCGCCTGCACAGAATTAAAAAAAAGGCCACAGTGAGCGTGATGTTTGTGAAGATGCATGGTCTATGATATTGTGCGCCATCGCACTGGCACTGCAATTATTCAGTCGGCCGCTTTTACCCATCTCCCCACGGGCCACGAGCCGTCATTACCTACACGGAGAGTGAACCTCACCATGTCGCCTCTAGCGTGAGTGACATGCATGGTGACATGTCCCCACACATAGCTCAATAACTATCGATTCTCTTTCGTTTTTCAACGCACGCTCCCATCAGAGTAGACATGTCTATATATAGTTATATCGTGCGTAGGTACAACTGTTACTGTATCTCTGGTGCCATTTCTCTAGGGGTTGGCCATAGCCTGTGCAAAATTGCCTTGGCTTCTTCCTTCTTATTCAATGCATATTGGCGATTATCACAGCGATTTACACCTTCGACGCCTAGTAGGTATAATGTATAATCTAATTTGCAAAGATATATTCGGAGGTCCGTAGTTCAGTGGTAACACTTCGGACTCTGAATGGAAGGTTGTGGGTTCGAATCCAGGTAGAGCACAAAAAATATAGCATTTATATTTTCAAATTTGCTCTTCGCTGGGTTGAAAAATTCATAAAACCTTTACCAATGACCGGTCACTAAAAGGTCCATCCAGCCTTACAGCAACTGGGTCTTGCCTGAGAATTGGCGCTTTGTAGCGACGGCGACCAAGCTCTTTAAAAGGTCGATAGCTCAATTGGTAGAGTGCTTGCATTCCATGCCGAGAGCAAAGGTTCGATCTCAAGGCTTACTCAGCCTTTACAAGAAATGAGAACCAGCCCCCTCGGGAGCTGGGAAACCCACTTCATCTGAAAGTAGTTGGTGTGAGGCTGGCCTCCTTACCCGTAAAAATAAATAGATCCCGAATCGCCACCTGTGACCCCTTCGGGGATAACGCAGGCAAAAAGTTACACTATATGTGAAGCTTAGTTGCAAAATATTGGCATTTATGGCTCATATTACATGCTGCATGTGTACATACAGAAAAAAAACAAACCTTACATGAACATAAACTTTTCAACTCCTGCCGCGTTTTGGCAAAAGTGAACCTACTTTTTACAGCATGGGTGGTCAGCCTCATACCAATCTATGAGTCAAGGATACTGCTGATCTTGCGCTTCTGCCAAGCCACTGTCTCAGGTTCTTCAACCAAGATGTTCTCCTTCGACCTGGAGCTCGTCACCCCTTAATTCTTCCCTGTATGATGAGATGCATGAGTGAATACTTCTCATTTCTCATTATGTGGCCGAAATAAACCAGTTATTGGTTTTTGATGGACATCAGGAGCTCGGCTCTGGTAGACTAACATATTCTAGCATACAAATATATTTTTATGATTTATTTTGTGAGCGCTGTTTATGTGTGAGTCCCACCACAAGAAATCTCTGCAAGCTTGGTGATCCGTGTAGAAAAGCGGCAATCACACAAACAAGACCCAGTTGCTGTAACGTTGGATTGAATTTAATGCCCGGTTTTAATAAAGGTGCTTAAATTCACAAACAAGCAAAGAGTCAATTTAAAATTAAAATTTTCTGTGTTCCAACGGGAATCGAACCCACCACGTTCCAATAACAAGTCTGTAACGTCAACCACTAGCCTAAGGGCCGGTTTAAATGCCCCGCTCAATTTATTTAAAAGTACTCTGCACATTCGTTCTGTTTTTTTTATATTTTCACAAGTTAACAATCTGATCAAGACGCACCTTTCTCGGTCTTCTTTTTCCATATTGCCTCAATATTCACGCGCACCTTGTCAGTCTTCATCACCAAAATAGTAGTGAAAATAAAATAGTATTTGTAAACATAACCTTCGTATAAAAGAGAATATGAGAATGAAAGTACAAAAAAGTACGAGGAGATGGTTCGGACATCTTGAAAGAATGGATTATGAACGACTAACGAAGAAAGTGTACAAAGGAAATGTCAGATAAAAGCGCGGAAGGGGAAGAATCGTTAGACCAAATAGGTGAGATTGCGAAAGAATGGAATCTGGAGAGTGAGAATAAGAGAAGAGTATGTATGAAAAAGGTGATGAATGTTGAGGAAATAAAAGTGATTTGTAAGGACAGAAAAAAGTGGAGGCGCATCTGCAGAGGTACCGGCCATCCCTAGTGGAACGGCGGCAGGATACAGTTACAGTTACCTTGCTATTTTTATAACTACTTTTTTAAGTGTCCTTGTTTAAATTTTAAATGAATCATTCTTGCTTCGTTAAGCCTTAAAATAAATATTCATTTGATTTACAGCCTCATATGCAGATTTTTAAGTTGGCAAATACATTTAAATATATATTGGATTTAATTTTTGTGATTCCATTTTACGTTTGCGATCGTAAAAACAAAACATGTAAATTTATAAGAACGAGATACGTTTTAACACTGATAGTGATCAGAAAATATGGGAGTCGTAAAGTCAGTGAAATGGGAAATTTGCTTTAGATTAAGACATTATTTTTTGTATTTAAATGCATAGATAAACAAACAAATGTAAGCCATGCAATATTATTGTTACGAATGTATGGTTTTATGTCTATGTTTAGTTTTTTTTAATTAAAAATTGTGTGTGTCTCGGGATGCAAGAATTTAGATGGTTGTACTAGTGTTTGCTCGTAGCTTCTGCTTGAGAAGATTCTCGCATGGTCTAGCACAGACTTTTTCAACATACGGCCCGCGGCCACAATGTGGCCCGCATAAGCCTGTCATCCGGCCTCCGACGACATCTAGTTATTACGCAATATGTTCTTCATCTATTTAAGGCAGCGGTTTTTTTCAAATTGGGGGGCGAGATTTTTTTCCGCGTAGATTGAAATTGCGTGCCTACACCCTCTCGCCGATAGAATTTATTATGCGTGCCTTCCCCCATATCAACAAAATTATTATGGACAAAAGTACAACAACAAAAAATTCTAGCCCGCCACGATTACAAAAGTACTAAATCCGGCCCACCACGGTTTTGAGTTGGACACCCCTGGTCTAGCAAATGCTAGAGTAGCCCTTATACACCTATGTATATTTAGAAACGGTGATGCTTTGATGATGGGATTAGTACCCAAGCCGTTGAGCGATATTTCTTTTTTCAAAAAAATCTTTGCGGGAGACTCCCTACATTTCAAAGACTCTAGGGGTCTATGACACTTATTGTAATGCCGCAGAGGTGTTTACGAACTTGGTCGTCGCTAAAAACCGCCAATACTCTAGGAAGACCCAGTTGCGGTAAGGCTGGATGGACCTTTAGTGGCCGGTCTTTGGTAATGGTTTTATGAATTTTTCAACCCAGCGAAGAGCAAATTTGACAACATGAATAGTATTTTTTGTGCTCCGCCGGTATTCGAACCCAAAACCTTCGTTTTGTGAGACACAGATAGTAACATTTAAATCAAAAAGAAGACGAGAAAGAAGCAGAAGTATATAAATTAATATTTTTACTTACTTGTTAGGTGGCACGACCTCGTTAACCAAAATCACGAAGGTCGCTTTGCAGTAACTGTAAAGAATGCCTGATGATCGCTATCTGGAGGTCTCATTTGTACAATAGACGAACACAAACAGTGGCAGGCTTAATTGTGAGCTCCCAGGCCGAGACAATGCGTTGTGCAACGGGTGTGAACTCGGTGAGAATAGACTGGGGATCACAACTGTACCCTTAGTACGAGTTGCAAAACTTGAGAAAAGTAAAGTTTACGGAAAATATTAAAGCGTGATTTCTCCCAAAATCTGCCGTTTTTGTTTCTTAAACTTTGTGGTCTTAGCAAAAGAGTTACAGTGATGAAGAAAATCAAGTTCAAACAAACAAAAACGACAGATTTTGGGGGAAATCACTCTTTAATAATTGCTGTAAACTTTACATAACTCAAGTTTTGCAATTCGTACTAAGGGTACAGTTTTTCATGAGGGGATTGTGAGTCGGTTGTGGGGAATTAGACTGGCATAGATACGAAGGAATCCTAATGTGTATTTCTAATGACATTTTATGATTAAATAATGCATTGTTACTGCCTTCTTTGACACGCGGAGTGGCTTTTAAATGCTGTAAACTATAACAAATCCCTGATTATCGGGAATCCATTATTTAATTTACCTACTATGGGTGATGTCACATAGCCGAGGAATATTTTAAATATTCAGACCCCATTAAAATTTGTAAGTAGTGTGTACACAATGCTTATTTTTACTTCCATTGTTACCAACAAATAGGTTTGTGTTAATTTGCGTACATGCATATTTACTAGCTCTATGAAAAATATACTTCATTACTCATTTTACTCGTTATCGCAAACATCACGTTTGTAAGTAGAAACCAGGGATGTTATGGATATCCGTATCCGAAACCGAAACTATCGGATATCCGAAATAAAAATACCGAAAACGATATAAAAATTTCGGAATATTGAATTAAGTTATACTTGGCAGACCGGTCCGTAGTTCAGTGGTAACACTTCGGACTCTGAATGGAAGGTTGTGGGTTCTAATCCCGTCGGAGCACAAAAAATATACCATTTTTATTTTCAAATTTGCTCTTCGCTGGGTTGAAAAATTCATAAACCTTTACACCAAAGGTCCATCCAGCCTTACAGCAACTGGGTCTTGCTTGGGAATTGGCGCTTTGTAGCGTTGACGACCAAGCTCGTAGAAAGGTCGATAGCTCAATTGGTAGAATGCTTGCATTTTATGCCGAGAGCAAGGGTTCGATCTCAAGGTTTACTCAGCCTTCACAAGAATTGAGAACCAGAGTCCCCCGGGAGCTGGGAAACTCCCACTTCAACTGAAAGTGGTGGGTGTGAGGCCCAGCGAAGAGCAACTTTGAAAATACAAATGGTATATTTTTTGTGCTCCGCCAGGATTCGAACCCACAACCTTCCATTCAGAGTCCGAAGTGTTGCCACTGAACTACGGACTGGTCAAGACACAAAAATTAAAATCCAAACCTCAAATGAACACAAGTCTTGCAACTTTTGCCGACCTTTCCTGAAACAGGGAAGGACATTGGCAAAGTGAACCATTTTTTACCGGATGGGTGGTCAGTCTCATACCAACTTATAAGCCAAGGAATACCCGACATAAATTCCTTTGAAAGTAAAATCATTGTTGGATTGTCAACATACATTTACTTCGAGAAAAAAACATTTTATTTAACCAAAAGTGTATTGAAAATAAACGCACCCTAGAGGCGCTGTTTCAACTGCCATACATTTCTTGACTGAGTTATATATGTTTTACACTTGAAATAGGGCAATCGTCATCATCATTATCACCGTGTGAGGTGCATACACACTCCGTCCCCCCAAGTGCTTGTTTGGTTTAACTACCATATTTTTAAAGATGACCTTACGATGGATATGTTTAAAAAAATCACGATTTGATCTAAGAAAAACACCAAAAATATATTAGCGAACTATCTGTACTATTTTGAAAGTCAATTTCCGATTTTCAATATCTATATTAGACTTATTTAAGAGCTTTATACTCCGAGTCACAGGGTGCTGCGCCACGACATCAGTACGGCTTTTCGATACATGAAATAAATCATGTCCACACCCTCAGGTGTAGTTGTCAGGCACATACAACCTGTAGCCCTCCAACAGGGTGGTACTGTCAATTATTCCTTGACTTATTGGTTGGTATGAGGCAGATCACACACACTCTAAAAATGGTTCCCTTCGCCAATGTCACCCTTTTTTCAGGGAAGGTCGGCAAAAGTTGCAGGGTTTATGTTCATTTGAGGTTTGAATTTTAATTTGTAAGCACACATATTCTTTGTAAGCGCGAACTTACACAAGTCTGTTTGTGGGCATGCATTTGATATGAGTTTTGAATTGTTATATAGCTTTGCAAATAAGATTATAAATAGATGATCTTATGGGAAAGCACCATAAGGGACCTATTGCTGAGGCTGACAAGGATACACCGCTGAGACTGAGATGCTGCAGCTCACAACAAGGATTTGATGCTTTTGTTGAACCGTTAGCATAGGTTTTTCAGCCACAACGCATTATTCATCTCCACGCTGTCATTTTTTTTATAATACTGGTCACGTATTCCACCCTCCGCGTGACCGGGATGGAATAAATATATTATTATTATTGCGCCTCGTTTCCAGGCTACAAACACACATTGCTCACGTAAAATTACCATTGCGGGAGATAGGCCAAAAAAGCACTGCGGTGACGACTTGCCACCAACATTGGTGCAGACAACCGTTGCTGGTTGGGCGGGTATTGGCGAACACGCAGCGGTAAAGGCCGGTGGAGTGCGGCTGGGTACTGGTGCAGAGCTGGAAGACAGTATCGCACGGAGCGAAAGTAATCTAAGCAGCAGGAGCGTGCACAGGGAAGAGGCAAAATAAATAAAATCAATATCGACATCTTCAAGGTAAATCTGATTAAGTGGCACATTAAGCTAGCATGGGTTTCTCAGATAAATGCACCTTTTTCCTATTTTCTACGAGAGGAAACAGTGTTTACTTATAATTATATAACTTACTACAAAAAATTACCAACAATGAAATGTTTTATATTCGAAAATGTTCACATCACGAGTCCGAAGTGTTCCAATGTCAACCCTATTTCGGGGAAAGGAGTAAAGAATTGCATGGTTTATGTACATAAGAGTTTGGGGTTTTATTTTGTAGGTAAACATGCAGCATTCGTAATCTCAAACTTGCACGAGTAAGTCTTCTGACAACACGCAATACAACTTATGTATCTAAGCTGCGCGTGAAGTGCAACTTCTTACCGCGTTGTCTTCGAAAGGGTTCCATGCAGCGTGTTAAACATATTTTGCCAGTATTTTGACACAACATTGGTGAGAATCGGGAGATGGCAGTCCTCCATTTTAAGTGAAGTAAGTTGGTGTAAGGCGCTTTACCTGTACAAATAAATAGTTTCTACTCGAGGATAACGCGACAAGAAGTTATACAGTAATAATGTGTGAAGCTTAGTTGTATTTTTTTGCGAGGAGACTTGTCTTCTTATCTAGTAAAGACTGAGTGAGCCTTGCTGGTATTTTTATTTTGTTGATAAGAAAAAAACTCTACCAACTGAGCTATCGACCGGTCTGCTTTCCAATTATCTGAAACTTAAACGTTGTAAGTCCACATGCGGCATGTTTAAGCGCGAACTTATACGTGTCTGCTTGTTAAAATGCTTGCAATGTGAATCCTTAATGTTACATATCTTTGCTACTTAGATTAGATCAGATTAGATACAAAAAAAATATTAAACGATCTGGACTTTTATTCTAGTTACGGTTCAGTTTTCACTCCCTCGATATTCTGCAGTGGTGGCAGCGTGCGGCACCATCAGTGCGAATGGAAGATCCGTGCCGCACGTGAGTGACTCGCACCGCACGTGAGTCATTCATGCCTCACGCCTCACCTTGGTAAACCTCGCTTCACAGTTCAGTATTCATTTGAAGCCGAAGCGAGGTGGACGCGTGCAAATAAAAACGAGAAAAAACATCGATTAACAGTGAACAAATCAAAACAATAATTAAATCTAGTTATTTGATGTAGTGGAAAATAAAAAATGCAATAAAAATAGTGATTAAAATTTATGGTGAAAATTTTTGTGTTTTTTGTGCCAAGGAAATTTTACAGATACCGGCTTCTTTCAATTGAAGGTAATACAAAATGTGCATTTTTAAATTAATTATGTATTGTGTTAGGTAATTATATTGTTACCTTGAATTAATTAATTAATAATTGATTTTTATTTAATCAGAAATTGTTACGATATTGACTGAAATAACAATTAATTAAGGGGAATTTTTGCAAAATATTTTGAATGTTTTTTTTATTATTTAAAGAACAAACATTGGTTTTCTTTTTTTTATTTATTGCATCTAAACAATGAACTTATTTGACATATTTATCATTTATTTATGATTTTTTTATCTCTTGATAATGGTGTGCTAACACTCCGAAAGCGCTCGGGATAATAAATCAACTCGTGAAGACAGACTATGTTTTTTATTTTTGCATTATCATTATTTTTCATTTTTGACTTAAATTAAGTAAAAAAAAGAAAATAATTATACTATACACAAAATTGTTTAGTCAATATTTTAGGAGTAGGGTTCGATTTCAACGAGGGTGGCAGACGTAAACTCCCCTTTCGGTATTTTCTTTTTGTTCAAATCACAATACCGGCAATGTTTACTCATCCCTCACAAGAAGTGAGAATCCTTTTCATTATTTACAGTAAAAAAGTCCTGCAATTTACATATGTAAGGCTAGCCTCTTTACTTGCAAAAATAAATTCAAGACGAAAAAAAAACGCATGCCAAGTCTCTTCCTTTCTCAGTCTTTCTCACTCCACTCCACTTCTGGACGTAGGTTTCCTCCAATCTTCTCCATGTTTGTCTATCGGCTGCTGTGTTCAGCCATCCTCTGCCTGCAGTTCCCTTGATGTCATCCAGCCACCTCAGTTGTGGTCTCCCCACTCCCCGCTTGGACATCCTGGGCCGCCACTGGACGATCCTTTTCGGTCATTTGTCACGGTCCTGTCTTGTAACGTGAGCAGCCCAGCGCCACTTTAAGCAGGCCACTCGCTGTATGACATCAGTGACACCAGTGCGTTTACGGATCTCCTGGTTTGGAACCCTGTCTCTGAGACTGATTCCCAGCATCTACCTTTCCATGTCTCTTTGGCACGTCCTCAGTCTATTGGCGCTGTACTGAGTGAACACTCTTTTGTTTCCAAGCCATAGGTGGATACTGGAAGCATGCATGCCAAATCTTTATTGAAGATAAAACCATTAAATTGCCGGTAAACACATGCGGGGCTATTCTTAGGCATTTTAGTCGTCAGCTGAGCCCATGCTTTGACAAACTTATGGTGTCTGGCCTGAAAGTCTCATCACCACGGTCATTCTTACCTACCGAATTTTGTAATATTTGTATGAAAACAAATCAGCTGTTCACTTGCGGCCATCTTGGATTGACAGGTCTTCATACAAACGCATCATTAATTTGTCTAAGCGTGGGCTCAATCGACGACTAAAATGTCTAAGAATCGCCCCGATGGAGGTATAAAGTACCTGTAAATGATAAACATAACTTTTTAATATTATAATTACTGAGTTACAATATTGGTGGAGAAGAAACTGGCTTGCGGCATTAATACATATCGATGGCGAAAGGCAGTAGGGCATAACCAACATAAACTAAATTGTTCAGGAGAGCAGTTTAAAGTTTGAGATTGCAGAAAAATGGCATAACTTTTTTTTTTTTTTATCATATCTGAGAACATACCTGAGAGCAATGGCTGGAAAAACACTGAATGGTAGAGTACGTAATGATTGGGTGATGAACGAGTGTGGTATAAAAGAGAATATGAGAATGAAAGTACAAAAAAGTACGATGAGATGGTTCGGACATCTCGAAAGAATGGATGATGAACGACTAACGAAGAAAGTGTACAAAGGAAATGTCAGAGGAAAGCGCGGAAGGGGAAGGCCGAGGAAAGAATGGTTAGACCAAATAGGTGAGATTGCGAAAGAATGGAACCTGCAGAGTGAAAATAAGAGAAGAGTATGTATGAAAAAGGTGATGAATATTGAGGAAATGAAAGTGGTTTGTAAGGACAGAAAAAAGTGGAGGCGCATCTGCGGAGGTACCGGCCACCCCTAGTGGAACGGCGGCAGGATACAGTACATATCGTTAAAATCAAAACAGCTAAACAATGAAAGGCATTTATTGGCATTCCTATTAATGTGGTTTTACGATTTTTTTTTATGTCACAAGGGCCAAAGGACCATTAGCCAAAGGCCATTAGGACAAAACAATCCAAAATCTTGTCGGTTACACCAAAACCATACTTTGACAACGCAGTTGCTTGCTTGGGCATAAACAACACAAAAATCATCGTAGAGCTATGGGAGTTAGCGCATTAGAAAACGCGGAAAATTTCGAGTAGGATAGCATTCATAACTCATTTTTGACCAAAATGTCGCTTATGGCCTGCTGCCTTTTAACCGTCGATATGTACTATGCAGCTCACCGATCATTTTGTCCTGTAATCCACAGAGCTGTCAAACACCACAGAATACTTAAATAATCATGGTAAATCTTATGTTTTCTTGCTTTCTCTATATTTTATTTCGACACTCAATATCTCAACATGGCCGTTATGTTTTATAATAATGCCGTTTTTTTCTCAAAATTACCAAATTCATTGACCACAATAATATCAATCCATTGACTTATACGTTGGTATGAGCATGACCACCCGTGCTGTAAAAAAAAGGTTCACTTTGACAATGCCCACTTTGAAAATCAGCCCTGTTTCAGGGAAGCTCGACAGAAGTAACAGGGCTTAGGTTCTTTTAAGTTTTGTTTTTTGTTTTTAATTCTAAGTACACATGCAGCATTTGTAAGTGTGAATTTACACGTGTCTGTTTGTGGGCATGCATTTAATATGAATTTGAAATGTAAAAATATATCTTTGCAACTTAGATTATAGACATGTTCTGCGCAGTAGAAACATTTTAGTTATGCCAACAATACGAAAAAAAAATGTAACATTTGTACCTTTTAACTGTTAACAGTGTGGTGCAACTCGGAGTATCATTGTTCTCTTTCTCACAAACGAGGCAGGTTGAAACGGATATAGTGTCCACGTCAAAATAGTTTCGCCTCCACTAGACTATGAGTCTATGATTAGAATAGTACATGCTCACACGTTTGACTCAGTTAAACAAATATTGACTCAAATGGCTTCAGTTAAAGTGGCCCGCCCATAACTGTACTCAAAATAAAACAGATAATGAAGCCGGCACTTAAATTTTTTTTACATAAAAATGAGTATAAACATACCTTTTACATTATATCGACGTTGAATTGTAAAAGGACTGTAACTGTAAATGCAACTCTGTCGCCATTCTGCTAGGAGTGGCCAGAGACTCTGCCGATTTACCTCCATTTTTTCCTATCCTTCCATACCTCTTTCAATTCATTCATTTCCATCACCTTTTCATTCATTTCCTTCTTTTACATTCGCTTTGTATATCCCATTCATTCACAATTTCACCAATCTCATCTATAACGCAACTAATTTACACATATAGTGTAACTTCTTGCCGCGTTATCCCCGAAGGGGTCGCATGTGGCGAGTTGAACCTATTTATTTTTACAGGAAAGGGGGCCGGCCTTACGCCAACCACTTATGTTGAAGTGGGGGTTTCCCAGCTCCCGAGGTGGCTGGTACTCATTTCTCGTGAAGGCTGAGTAAAACTTGTCGGTATTTTATTTTGGGGTTTGAAATAAACATCGAAACGAGAAAAAAATTCTGACATCCTCGATGGGATTCGAACCCGAGCTCACGGCATGAAATGCAAGCACTCTACCAACTGAGCTTTCGACTGGACAAGTCATACTTTTCTCGGTATTCCCTTTTCTCTTTTCCCTTCCGCATTCCTCTGTATATTTTGTAAGTCTTTCATCATCCATTATTTCTATCTTACAGTGTTATAGACACATTTGATCCACAACTGACCCACAGATCATCGTTTTATTGTATGAATATCGTTTTTGTATGTCCGGTCGATAGCTCAGTTGGTAGAGTGCTTGCATTCGATGCCGAGAGCCCGGGTTTGAATCCCACCAAGGGTGTCAGAAATGATATCCCGTTTCGGTGTTTACTTCAAACCTTACGTCTTCACAAGAAATGAGCACCAGCCTTCTCGGAAGTTAGAAACCCCCATTTTAATTGAAGATGTTGGCGTAAAGCCCGCTCCCTTTCCTGTAAAGATAAATAGGTTTCACTTGCTATACTTATCAGACCCTAACGGGGCTCTTCTTAGACATTTTAGTCGTCGGTTGAGCCCACGCTTTGTCAAACAAATGGTGGCCGGTCAGGAAGTTTCATCACCACCGTCATTCTTACCTACCGAATTTTGTAATATTTGTATGAAAACAAATCAGCTGTCCACTTGCGGCCATCTTGGATTGACAGGTCTTCATACAAATGCATCATTAGTTTGTCAAAGCGTGGGTTTAACCGAAGACTTAAATGTCTAAGAATAGCCCCGTAAAAGGTAGCTGAGACTGAGTTTTCCATTTTCTAAGTATGTGTATGCGTTTCTGTTTGCATCAAATGTGAATCTTAAATGTTAATTTGTCTTCAAACAAAAAAAATAAAATATTGTACGGTATTTTCATTGTTTTTGCTCATTTAGAATGCTTTGTTCATGTCGTTGCTGCATCGTTACTCCTTAGCTTAGCCATTATGTCATGTCAGCTACAATAATTGCTTTTCTGCCAAGTGCACACGAAAACACCACTGCAAAAGAGACATAACAATACCAATTTTCTTTTTATGTTACAAATCCATTATCCATTCATTAAAATCGTTCATTTACCCAGTGCCGACCCTGTTTCAAGAAAGGTCGGGAAAAGTTGCTGGGCTTATGTTCATTTCTAATCTAATCTAATCTAATCTAAGTTGCAAAGATATGTTACATTGGAGATTCACATTACATGCATTCTCACAACCAGACACGTACAAGTTCGCGCTTGCACATGCCCCATGTGAACCTACAACATAAAAACCAAATCTCAAATGGACATACACCCTGCAACTCTTGCCGTCCTTCCCTGAGACAGGGGTGACATTGGCAAAGTGAACCATTTTTTACAGCATGGGTGGTCAGCCGCATACCAACCTATAAGTCAAGGAAGGATTTGAGGTTTGGATTTTAATTTGCAAGTATACATGCAACGTTTGTGAGCGAGGCATTGTACTTGACTGTTTGTGGGAATGCATTGAATATTTTAAATCAACTTAGATTATAGATTACCTATAGGTTGCTAAGTACGGTATTCGAAGAAATAGTTTGAAATTCAAAGATGTTCCAACCTTATCAAAAAGAAAAATCATTTTCTAGAATTTCTGTAACATTCATTATGAATTTTATAGAATTTCAAGAATTTCCATTCATAATGAATTAAATTAATGAAAATTAAACAATAAACTATATAAAAACACCAATTAAGTAATAATTAGATAAACAGAAAACACAAGAAATTATTTTAATGTATGAAGTAGAAAATTAGTCAGGTTGTATATCTGTTTGTGCAAAAAAATGACCTCAGAGGTCGCGAATAAAACGTCGGTAATGCAGCACTTTTTTTCAATTCAATCGAGCTTTAGAATTTGCAATTAGATTCGCTTAACCAACAGTTACAAGACAGAAGTCGGACGTATTCATTATTTCAAATTGCCATTATAGTCCGGTCGATAGCACAGTTGTTAGAGTGCTTTCATTTCATGTCGAGAGCTTGGGTTCGAACCTCACCGAGGGTTTCAGAAATGATTTCCCGTTTCCGTGTCAAACTTTGATCTATAAACTGAGTTGCAAAGATATATTAACATTTAATTCATACTTAATGCATGCCCACAGTTGTAAGTTCGCACTTACAAATAAAAAATCCAAACATCAATTGAACCCTGAAACTTTTGCCGACCTTCCCTGAAACAAGGTGGCGTCGGCAAAATGAACCATTTTTACAGTACAGCTGGTCTGCCTCATACCCAAAATAAAATACTGGCAAGGTTATACTCAGCCTTCACAAGCAATGAGAACCAGCCCCGGCGGCGTGTTCCCATTCCCCGACCTAAAAGGAATCTTTACTCAGACAAGCACACGGAAAAAAATTAATTCATCAAGTAGTTTCAGTTTTTCCATATTTACTCAAAAACTATTGACATTATAAAAAAACGGTTTCGATACTACACTAGACAATGTATAGTTCTATAAATAGAATGAAAAAAAAAAATTCCAAAACATAGCACACACGAGAAAGTAGCTACAGAAGTGAAAAAAACGTATTTTTTTAAATATTTTTTTGTGGTCGCAATTTTTAAGTTATATATTTTGTTTAAACTTTATAATTAAGATAAAAAATTTTTGCTAAGACCATAAAGTGTAAGAAACAATAACGGCAGATTTAGGGTATGATACTTCCGTGTGCTGTCTGAGTAAAGATTCCTTTTAGGTCGGGGAATGGGAACACGCGCCCCGGCGAGAACTGGGAAACTTCCACTTCATCTGAAGAAGTTGGCGTAAGAACGACTCCCTTACCTCCAAAAATAAATAGGTTCAACTCGCCATATCGTCCTCTTAGTGCTAGTTTGTCTTATTTCCATCAGAGGTAATTTCAAATGAATAATGTTTCAAGTTTATATGTGTACGGGACCAATGTGTCTTATGAAAACTGAAAAATTGATTTTAAAAAATAAGTAAATACAACTTGATTGTATTACTCTATGGTACCATTATGACTTTTATTTCAATTTTTTTTATACCTGTCGATGATTAAAGATCGAAAACGTTTGTAAAATAAATATAAAACAGTGTTTTAATTTAAATCAGCAAAAATAAATTAATTATTGAATTTGAATTTTTAGTGTTCATACGTGATCTGTGGTTCATACACAAACAATACAAAATACAAAATACAATATATATATATATATATATATATATATATATATATATATATATATATATATATATATATGTATATATTTAAACAATATTTTAAACAACTCTCAAATTATCGTGTTTTGCCTTTTTTTCTTGGCTCAGATTGTGTAAAAAGTGATTTTTAAGGCAATTTCATTGAAAGGTCATCTTTGAAATGGTAGATAAGCCAAAAAAACACTGGGGGGACGAAATGTGGAGCTCAGTTGCGTTTGCGTCAGCAGGCTTTTTCAATATGAATGGCTTAATTCAGAATCTGAATTAACGATTAACGTAAGAAATTGATTAATGATTGGCAGTACAAAATCACATGGAATTATCAATTTACTGTTGTCGGTTAATCATGTGTTTTTTCTTCTATTTGTATGGTGGAGTGCTCTCCCATTCATGGAGCACGCTATGAGACTTCACCGTTAGTTTTGGTTAATTTGCCTATAATAGCTAGGTAAGCAATAAAATATTATAATAAGTAACAGTCATGGTCGTATTCACAAACAATACGCAAGTATTTGTAAGATATGTAATCGCTATAGATGTTTGAAGCCCCTATACACAAATCTAAATTGCAAAGATATGCATCAATTGAGATTCATATTAAATGCATTCCCACAAGCAGACACGCATTATTTCGCACTCACACACCGCATATGGACCTACAATATAAAAACCCAATCTCAAATGAACAAAAGCCCTGCAACTCTTGCCAACCTTCCCTGAAACAGGGGTGACATTGGCAAAGTGAACCATTTTGTACAGTATGGGTGGTCAGCCTCATACCAACCTATAAGTCAAGGAATAATGCTATAAAAAGAAGAATGTGGACGATCACCCGTACTGTAAATAATGGTTCACTTTGTCAATGTCACTCCTGTTTTAGGGAAGGTCCGCAAGAGTTGCAGGGCTTTTGTTCGCTTGTGATTTGGGTTTTTATTTTGGAACTTTTACGTGTACACCGGTACCACATGGTGCCCATTTTTAATGAACCCATAATCTGTTATCTAAGTTGTAAAGATATTTTTGCATTAAGAATCATATTGAACGCATACCCACAAGCAGGCATGTGTAAATTCGCGCTTACATATGCCGCATATGCACTTACAAAATCAAAACAAAACGCTAAAGGTAACATAAACTCTGCAACTTTTGTAGACCTTCCCTGAAACAGAGGTATGTAGCATTGTCGACGGTTAGGTTCCACTCGCCACATGCGATTCCTTTGCGAAGAACGCGGGCAAGAAGTTACACTAAATGTGTAGCTTAGTCACGTTTATTTTGCTGAGAAGTGTTGGTGAATACCATCAGTAAAGAAGTGTGGAGTCATAGAAATTGTTAAGCTTACAGATTGATCGGAAGGTTAAATACCGATTGCGGTGAATAGGGGAAACCGCAGAAACAATAATCTAAGTTACAATGATATACTGACATTCATATTTCACTTACAACATGCTGCAGGTGTACATGAAAATAAACCAAGCCTAACATGAACATAAACCTTGAAATTCCTGCAGTCATTTCCTGAAACCGGGGCGGCATTGGAAAAAGTGAACCACGTCAGCCTCATACCAGCCTATTGGTCAAGGAACGGAACTTTTTATTGTTTTTTTTTTATATTGGCAATATTTTTGTTATTTCAATGCTATGACATCATTTCAAACAACTTGACACTGGCGCCCCTGCTGAATGCGGGAATCCGCCACAAAGAAAAAGAAGAAGACATCATTTCATGACATATATTCGGTGATTTCATATTTCCCTAACCGCATATTTGTTTAATCAAAAGATATTGTTCCTTGACTACTAAATTACTAGGAAAAAGCATACTTTTTTTTTTTTTTTTTTAAGCTACACATATAGTGTAACTTCTTGCCGCGCTATCTCCGAAGGGTTTTGCATGTGGCGGGTGGAATCTATTTATTTTTACAGGTAAGGGGGCCGGCCTTACGCCAACCACTCCAGTTGATGTGGGGGTTTCCCAGCTCCAGAGAGGGCTGCTACTCATTTCTTAGCCTTGCCGGTATTTTATTTTGGAGTTTGAAATAAACACCGAAACGGGAAATCATTTCTGACACCCTCGCCTCGGTGGGATTTGAGCCCGAGCTCACGGCATGGAATGTAAGCACTCTGCCAACTGAGCTATCTATATCTATCGACCGGTTTTTTCTGAAATAAACTTTTCAATTACCCAATGACATCTGTTGAACCAGGGTCAAAGTTGTTGCCAATGGGACACGGGTTGTATCATACCAGCGACTCCTAACTTATAAATAAGGAATATTGGGATGATTAATTTGGTGAGATCAGTTTTTGCGTAAATCACACCTTAAGAGCCCTCTCCGTGCTTTGACGTTGCTGTAAAAAGCGCCAATTCTCAAGTAAGAGCCAGCTGCTATAAGGCTGGATGTACATGTGGTGACGTCCTTTGGTAAAGTCAGATTAATTTTCAATCCAGCGAAAAGCGTATTTGAAAAATGAAATATTGCTTTGTGCTTCGACGCATATCGAACCCTATACCTTCTAATCACGAGTCCGGAGTGTTAACCACTTGACTACAGACCGGGCCAAACGCCTAAAACGATGTTTTTCCAGGAGAGCGTATTAAAGGTAACAATTTGAAACGAAAGGATACATCAAATAGAAATGAATTTAAAAGCACGTTTTCCATATTCTTTGACGTGTATTTTTTTGGAATTTTTGGATATAATATAATTCTGATCTAATCTAATCTAAGTTGCAAAGATATGTAACATTGGGGATTCACATTGTATCCATTTTCACAAACTAGCACGTACAAGATCGCGCTTGTACATGCCGCATGTGAACCTACAACATAAAAACGCTAACCTCAAATGAACATATACCCGGCAGCTCTTGCCGACCTTCCCTGAAACAGAGGTGACATGGGCAAAGTGAACCATTTTTACAGCATGGGTGGTCAGCCGTATTCCAACCTATAAGACAAGGAACATCTAAAAAAACTCAAACCTCAAATGAACGTACACCCCGCAACTCTTTCCGACCTTCCCTGAAACAGGGGTGACATGGGCAAAGTGAACCAATTTTACAGCATGGGTGGTCAGCCGCATTCCAACCTATAAGTCAAGGAACAACTAAAAAACTTAAACCTCAAATGGACATACACCCCGCAGCTCTTGCCGACCTTCCCTGAAACAGGGGTGACATGGGCAAAGTGAACCAATTTTACAGCATGGGTGGTCAGCCGCATTCCAACCTATAAGTCAAGGAACAACTAAAAAACTCAAACCTCAAATGGACATACACCCCGCAGCTCTTGCCGACCTTCCCTGAAACAGGGGTGACATGGGCAAAGTGAACCATTTTTTACAGCATGGGTGGTCAGCCACATTACGCGTTCGAGGGGAATGAACGCAATATACTTGGGGTGAAAGCGAGAGGACAGGAGTCTCTCCAAGGTAGGTGGTTCGGATTACAAAACGAGTCTTTCTTGAGACAAGTCAGACCGGAAAGTAAAACGGTTTAATGAATTTAAAACCTAATTATGCCGTTTTTTGTTGTTGATGAAATCATTGTTTTAATCAATTAAAAACCGTCGCACGATTCATTGATTACAATAATGCGGAAAATGTGACGTCAGCCCGCTGCGTAGCTAATAAAATGGATTTCTGTTTTTGTCTTTTTTTACTTTCCTTGACTTGATGATGATGATGATGATGATGATGATGACTTGGTATAGCGCCGTTTCGTGAAGACTGTCACTCCCACCCATGCTGTATAAAATGGTTCACTTTGCCAATGTCACCCCTGTTTCAGGGAAGGACGGCAAGCGTTGAAGGGTGTATGCCCATTTGAGGTATTTTGGTTTTTATGTAGTAGGTTCACATGCGGCATGTGCAAGCACAACCTTGTACGTGTCTGCTTGTGAGAATGCATATAATGTGAATTCCCAATGTAACATATCTTTGCAACTTAGATTAGTAAAGCATCGATCAATATAAAAAGATAATGAGACGTTTTGTATTCCAAAAAAGAGTGCGCCCTAGAGCTTTTAATCTTCATAAAACAAGGCCTTGATATAATCAGTTTCCAGGCAGCCTTATGTGTCTTTAAAAGACAATGACGTTAAAAAAAACTCATTACTGACCTATTCGCGCTTACACATGCTGCAAGTGTACATATAAAAAAACAAACCTCACATGTACCTACATAAACTTTGAAACTCCAGTCGCCTTTCCCTGAAACCGAGGTGGCATTGGCAAAAGAGAAGCAAGTTTTTACAGCATAGGGTATCAGCTTCATGCCAACTTATTATTAAATAAATAATTAAACTATGTAACTGTAACTCTGTCGCCATTCCGCTAGGGGTGGCCAGAGCCTCTGCAGAGTTGCATCCATTTTTTCCTATCCTGACATGAAACTGACATGAAACCTGACCTGACCTGAAACTGTGAAAGATTAAATTTCCAATTTGAACGTAGTAACAATTATTAATGAACTTTTTTTATAAATTCAATAGGAACAAAAAAAAATTAATTCTATTTTATTTATTTTTTGCCCAAGAATTTTCGCCTAATAGGTTTGAGCAAAAAAAATCATAAAAATTAATTAAAACTTGAATTTATAAACAAAAATGGACTTTCACTGTGTTAACAGAAATACCCTTAAAAATATAATAAATATAGGTACTTGTTTCTTTTTTTTAATGTACATACATATGTTGATAAAGATCTTAAAAACCACAATAAAATAGATTTTTACATTAATTATTTAAGCAATATTTTATTACTTACAAAACATTCAACATACAAGTACCCGTAGTATAAAATTTAACGTTCAAACCCAATCGTAGCGCTTTGCCAAAACTGCATAAAAACAAAACGCTCACTAGAGGCGCTTTTTAAGTTCCGATACATTTTTAGCTGAGCTTGAAGAGGTTAATTTGTATAGGTACTTGTGTTATATAGTACATTATTGATTGTGGCTTGTCATGGCTTTGCTACGTATTATGTAAAAAATGAAATCACGCCTTGCATTAGGGAAAAGTAAGTAATTACCAAAAGTGAATAAGTTGTATAACATTTTTTGTAATGGAAATTATGTACCTATTGTTGTACCTACAAATGGCTATTGTAGGTAGTTGTAATGTTTGATGATGATGATTATAGCAATTGAGATAAATGTGGCAAGGTTTACCCAGCCTTCTCATCGGAAGCTGGGAAACGCCCACTTCAACTGAAGTGGTCCCTTCCTACGTGTAAAATAAAAAGGTCCCACTCGCCACATGCGAAACCCTTCGGGGATAACGCGGCAAGAAGTTATGCTGTACGTGTAGCTTAGTTGCGTTGCGTGTGAGTGTGTGCGTGTCTGGAATCTTCGAGCGAGTGCTAGTAAATGGCAAGTCGAATCATACTGAACATCAGCTGTAAACGCAACGCAACGCAAAAACAAAAAAACGCAACTAAGCTACACATATAGTGTAACTTCTTTCCGCGTTATCCCCGAGGGGGTCACATGTGTCGAGTTGAACCTATTTATTTTTACAGGTAAGGGGGCCGGCCTTACGCCAACCACTTCAGATGAAGTGGGGGTTTCCCAGCTCCCGAGAGGGCTGGTACTCATTTCTTGTGAAGGCTGAGTAAACCATGCCGGTATTTGTATTTGGGGGTTTGAAATAAACACCGAAACGGGAAATCATTTCTGACACCCTCGCCTCGGCGGGATTTGAACCCGATCTCATGGCATGGAATGCAAGCACTCTACCAACTGAGCTATCGACCGGACTTGGACCGGAGCTGTCATCATGTAAAACGTCACTTAGATGGTTCAACGTGAAGTCAGCTGTGTTGTTAAAGTTTGAGTAGAATTTTCCCAACTTGTTTTTGTTCCCTTGATAATGGTGCGATAACGTCGAAAGCGCTCGAGGAAATAAATCAACTAGTGCAGAAAAAAAAAGAAGTTTATTTTGAAATTGTTAACTTAATATGACTCTTCACAATGTCAATAGACAAACTCTTAAAATAATAACAATTGATACTATCAGTTTGCAGGCCCTAAAATCAAAACAACGCCTTCCCTTAATTGCCATTAACGTTTAGTTTACGTGTGTGTGTGTGTGTAGAAGAGTTGATCGCACGCTATAGAAATCTCTAGAACAGTCTCCAGTGATTTAAACGCCCCCCCAGTGCTTGTTTGGCTTATCCACCATTCGATTCAAACATGATATTGTCTTTAGAATCACATTCTACACAATCTGAGCTGAGAAAAAAACGTAATACACGATAATTTGAGAGTAGTTGTTAATGTATTCAAAATCAATTTCCAGCATTCACAAGACACATTGGTCCAGTACATATACACACATTGCTCATGTGAAATTACCTCTGTTGGAGATAAGACAAACAAGCACTAAGATTCCGATATATTAGGTGGCATTCGCTCGAAGCAATTCGAGGAAGAAATGAGAACCTGCCTGAAGCAACCACCTCAATTGAAGTTGGCGTGAGGTTAACTAGTGAAAATAAATAGGTTCCACTCGCTTAGCTGTCATTATTCTGATATTAAAATCATGTTTATTTTAGTGCAGTTTTGGTTCATATTTCTTTATGAACATTTTGATATATTTTACGATCACTTCATAAGAAATGATAGTTTTATTTTCTTGTGGCGTGATATGTGTTCTTGTTGAACAAGATATAAAATATAATTTAATGAATTGAACGCAAAACATTGTGTGTAATTTTTAAAACCCCACACCATGACATATCGCTGCTTTAGTTCTTGTTTACCGTATACGCCATTGAGAAAATTTTACATGCGCGATGTTTGCATGTGTACTGGACCAATGTGTCTTATGAAAACGATAATGTGTCTCTTACATTATCGAGTTTTACGGTTTTTCTTAGCTCAGATTGTGTAGAATTTGATTCTTGAGACAACTGCATGAAAAAGTCATATTTGCAAGATTGGCGTATACGGTAAACAAGAACTGGGAGAGTGATATATGGACTTAGAGAACAAATAAAGACATTGACTTACAATATTAAAGCAGAAGGAACAAGCTTTCTACATTGACAAATACTCGTACTTACTACCTATATTGCTCATTTTGTCAACCACAGAGCTGTCAAACACCATAGAATACTTTGTAATCATATGAAATCCTATGTTTTCTTGCTTTTTCCATTTTTTGTTTTGCCACCGAATAGTTACAATTTTTTTTAAATAGATTTGTCAAGAGAAATACAATTCACCAACCTATTTTGCCTTGCCAGAATGTCTTCGTACGAAAGAAGAAGCTTGTGTGCACGCAATGGCATCTGTTGAACGAGGGTCGAAGTTATGGTCAAACGGGCCGAACCAACGTTATTCTGTTCCAAATGCGCTAGTAAAGAACAGCAACTTGACTCCCTTGGCCATAACACCGACATCTCATAATGTTTTAAAACAATATTTTTTTTTAAATTGGCAATATTACGGACCAAAACACATCAAAACATTTATAACACGTGCGCACAGCGTTCACGTAGACATGAATTTCAGTGGTGCCAACTTTCTGTAAAGATATCATAGTCCACCGAAGTTTTTTTTGCTTACAATGAAAATAAACTGTGAAGATCTTTGTTCTCTTTCTAACTAAGGACGATTTGCGGTTAAATAAGTTGAAACGGATATAATGTATATTTTCGTTACAATAGTTTCTAGTCCACAGATATCATAAGTCAATGTTGATACCAGTACTGGGCTGGAAGTTTCATCACCACGGTAATTCTTACCTACCGAATATCGGTAATAATTGTATTATTGTGTTTTTAGGGTTCAAATAGTCTTAATTATTAAGAATAAAAAAAAACTGGTCTTCTTTACAGGATATTTATTTTAACCCTTAGATTTATTTAACAATTTATGTTTATTTTTAACAATTCACATTTATGGTTTAGCAATTAACATTTATTTCACAGATGGTTCACTTACACTGGCTTTCTTGTTCAAAAACAGAGCGTCGTATGTAGACTGTCTCCTGCAAGCTGCTTGTAGCTTTTTATACTCCAAAGATATTTTATTTTCTTTCTATTCCTTTTTTTTAATTTTGTATAATCTCTTGTAATACTCTTCTTGTAATACTTCCTTTGTTTAATTTAAATAGTCTTTATACGTGAGGACCTCTTATTGGCTTCTTGTGTCTACTGTTGCTTTTAATCCTGTTTTTTAACGCTGTTGGTCTTCCTAATAAAAAAAAAAAAAAAGATAGCCAATTTTGCTGGAACCTTCCGGAACATAAAGCTTCCAGTACATAAATTTGAATATCTCTTTATCCTAGGTACTTATAATAATTAATCCCATATCCACTCTTATCAGCTATAAATGTTATATCTACCTACCTAAATATTTATATTTATTTGCTATTTAAGTACATAACAGTATGAAGACTAATCAGCTGTTCACTTGCGGCCATCTTGGATTGACAGGTCTTCATACAAATATTACCGATATTCAGTAGATAAGAATTACCGTGGTGATGAGACTTCCAGCCCTGGAGAGTTGCTTTCATAGAGGTTGCTTTCCAGGATCTTTTGTCATGCGTGTCACGACAAATTCCCCAAAGATATCTCGTCCACTCACAGCTCGTCCGTGGACAAATCGGTCAAACGATATAATATATTCTCGTTAAAACAGTTTCTAGTCCACATCTGTACCCTTAGTACGAGTTGGAAACCTTGAGTAATGTAAAGTTTACGGCAATTATAAAAGAGTGATTTCCCCCAAAATCCGCCGTTTTTGTTTGTTTGAACTTGATTTTCTTCATCACTGTAACTCTTTTGCTAAGACCACAACGTGTAAGAAACAAAAACGGCAGATTTTGGGAGAAATCACGCTTTAATATTTTCCGTAAAATTTACTTTTCTCAAGTTTTGCAACTCGTACTAAGGGTACTGATATTACAACTATAAATGCTTAAAAATCTCCACAGCAATCAATCTTCTCGATTTGCAGATTCACGCTCTGAGCACAAAATTCAACACCTTCAGTTTTTTACGGCCTTTAAATTTATATCAGTTGTTTAGATAATGTGGAATTAAAAAAACACATACAAGCGATTTATCAAAGAAAAAGCGTTAAAAATGTACTGGCTTCTGTGTACATCTCAGTATCATGGAGTCGGTACATAAATTATCATTTTAATTTAAAATATGCTCTTCGCTGCGTTGAAAACTTCGTGTGTCTTAATTCAAAATTAGTCACAAAGGTGGTCAATTCATGATTAAGTATTTTAAAATTTCTATGAATTATTTATAAAAAATTACCCAATGGCATATCTGTTAAACCAGGGTCGAAGTTATTGCCCATAGGACACGACGCTCATGATGTGTTTTCAGCTGTTAATACAGCAGACAATTTTCATTTTAAAGATGTTGAGAGAGCTTTGATCATGCTTAGTCCGTGTCCATGTTTCAGAGGCAATGTGAGGATTAACTAGCGTTTTGGGGAGGGTGGTTTTACAACTCCGTGACAGTAGTCATGACTCCAACTGTCTTATGAGGCTTAAGTAGGCATGGTGAGCTGGCACTGTTGTTCCTTTGATGTGTTGTGTCATTTTTGTTCTCAAAAGAAGGCTTCTATTCATCACCATCCTCTTCGGAATATAGCCTTGGATATTTGCCATCTTCTTGTAAAGGCAGTGCCTTGTTGTCCCAGCAATCTGTCTCAGATAGTTGCCATCCTCTTGTAAAGGCAGTGCCTTGTTGTCCCAGCCATCTTTCTCAGATAGTTGCCATCCTCTTGTAAAGGCAATGCCTTGTTGTCCCAGCCATCTGTCTCAGATAGTCGCCACCCTCTTGTAAAGGCAGCGCCTTGTTGTACCTCGCATCTCACATAACTTTTGCATGCGAGTCCTGTGACACGTCCCCGGATCGGATGGATATACAGGGCGTGGGTCAGTGGAGGGGAGACTGACCCCTGAGAGAAGGTGTTGTACCAGCCACCTGTCTCATATAGTTGCCATCCTCTTGTAAAGGCAGTACCTTGTTGTCCCAGCCATCTGTCTCAGATAGTTGCCACCCTCTTGTAAAGGCAGCGCCTTGTTGTGCCAGCCATCTGTCTCATATAGTTGTCATCCTCTTGTAAAGGCAGCGCCTTGTTTTCCCAGCAATCTGTCTCAGATAGTTGCCATCCTCTTGTAAAGGCGGTGCCTTGTTGTCCCAGCCATCTGTCTCTGTTGGTTGCCATCCTTTTGTAAAGGCAGTGCCTTGTTGTCCCAGCCATCTGTCTCAGATAGTTGCCATCCTCTTGTAAAGATATTGCCTTACTGTTTGCCATGCTGTTGAGCTGAGAATATAAGTAGACATCTATGATCCTTGTTTCTTCTATCTAGGCTTCTTCTTTAGATTTTTTCTATAAGTACTATAACGGTGAACTGTAGTCATCATTTGACCCCAAGTTGAAGTTTGTTGATTTTTTAATGGGAATCCGTTGTGCCGGCGATTGACCTGAAGACAATCACCCGAAGCAGAATTTTTCACCGGCGATAAAGCAACTAAAGAGCTGCAACAATACAGCTGACTGTCTCTCCATGGCAATATCGGAGACAGGCGTGAGAATCGGCTCCATTATCCACGTTACTGACTTTCTTTTCGCATTCGCATTGACAATTCCAAACAATGGAATTAGGTTCGTTGAAACCGCTAGTTAGACTACAAATACATTAACCCGCATCCACAAATGATGGTAAGAGAGCTCCTCCATGCTCTGACGTACTTTTTTAAGAACTTGTTCCGTGACTTTAGATTGCTATTGATTAATTGGTTAGTTTCGGGGCTTATGTTCATTTGAGATTGGGTTTTTATATTGTAGGTCTACATGCGGCATGAGTTAGCGCGAACTTGTACATGTCTGCTTGTGGGAATGCGTTTAATATGAATCTTAAATTATGTGTATCTTTGCAGCTTAGATTTCGATACGACTTAGATCCTTAGTCCGGTCGATAGCTCAGTTCGTAGAGTGCTTGCGTTCCATTACGCGAGCTCGGGTTCGAATCCCACCGAGGGTGTCAGACATGATTTTCTGTTTCGGTGTTTGTTTCAAATCCCAAAATAAAATACTGGCAAGGTTTACTCAGCCTTCACAAGAAATCAGTACCGGCCCCCTCGGGATCTCGGACATCCCCACTTCAACTGAAGTGGTTGGCGTGAAAAATAAACAGGTTCCACTCGCCACATGCGAAACTCTTCGGGGATAACACGGCAAGAAGTTACACTGTATGTGTAGCTTCGTTGCGTTTTTTTAGATTGTATGTTAATTGTGAGGTGGGACCAATTCTTAAGCACGACCCAGTTGCTGTAAGGCTGGATACACCTTTGTTTCGGACCTCATTATATTCCACCATCTTTCATTTACTATTTTTCTAGTCACTTCTTCTTTGTAAAATGATTTCATAGATTGCGTGAAGCAAAATATTTCATTGTTACACCTCTGAGATGTTCCCATACGGTTTTTATGGCGTTTATTCATCAGACGCCTCTAGGGCGCGTTCATCTGTGACTGTCACTCATATCTCAAGCATTGCTGTCGGTTATTATTATCATAGTTAGTATGTTAATTGCGTGATGGATATCTGACAGATGCACGGAGAAAAATGCCTGATTTCAAGTCAATTTACCATTTATAAAATCATTTTATTTAAATAAAAATAGTACAAAATATAAAAGAATGCATTTATTATATTATTTCATTACATTTTTGCTTTTATAATACATTAATTTTGTAGACAATTATTTCAAAGTTTCCATCAAAATTTCATTAACTGTCATAATAAGATTAACAAATGTGAGGTTAGAAAGTATGGAAGCACGAGTACCAACCTATCAAAATTGATACCAGTGTGAAAAATAATAAACCTTTGATATTGTTTTAGATAGGTAGGTATCTATATCTATAATAATAATCTACTCTGCACAGATTATTTTAGCATTTAAAGTTATCACTAACACATGCTGCATATCGCACGTTTAATAATAAAGAGAAATAACTCAATAATTGAGAAAATCGACATTTTGTAATAAAACGCAAGAACAATCTTCTTCTTTCCCTTTGCCTTATCCCATCATTTGGGGTCGGCCCTCCTTGTTCGAAGACGCCAAACTTTTCTATCCTGGCTCATCTCCTCTGTCAGGTTTCCCTTTTGCATTTCTTTTTCAATATTGGCCCGCCATGTTGCCATTGGGCGGCCTCTGCCTCTTGGTCCCGTGGGAATGCTGAGGGCTTTTTGGACAATTCATATTAAATGCATTCCCGCAAGCAGACATGCATAATTTCGCGCTTACACATGCTGCATATGAACCTACAATATAAAAAACCCAATCTCAAATGAACATAAGCAACTCTTGCCGACCTTCCCTGAAGCAGGGGTGACATTGGCAAAGTGAACCATTTTTTACAATATGGTAATTAATTGTTCGTATTCCTTGACTTATAGGTTGGTATGCGGCTGACCACCCATACTGAAAAAAATGGTTCACTTTGCCAATGTCACCCCTGTTTCAGGGAGGTCGGCAAGAGTTGCAGGGCTTATGTTTAATATTTAAGATTGTTTTTTTTTATTGTAGGTCCACATGCGGCATGTGTTAGCGCGAAATTATACATGTCTGCTTGTGGGAATGCGTTCAATATGAATCTTAAATGATATATATCTTTGCAGCTTAGTTTTAGATTTAGATTTTAGAATATAAAACAGACGTAAATATTATAGTAGTGATTTATTTTAGAGGCAGTCGAAACATCGGTTTTTGTTCCATACGATTTGTGTTCTTATCTAATGGAGCAATCAGAGAATGACAGGTATTAATTAAAACATAGCGGAGTACACCTCGAGCAATACTTTTCGGTCAATATTAATGTGTATCTGATGACGCTTTAGATGACCATTTTGCGTGCCATTTTTGCATGTAGCAGTGTGTGTTTGTTTAGGTGCTGTCATCATCATCTATGTATTGTTGCGTTTTCTGCTGGATTCTCTTGGAATTAAAATGCCATAATTTATTTTTACAGAATTTATTTTTCCCAATTTATTTCCCAACTTGACAATCACTGTTTATTGGTTTTACTCAGCCAATTACTCTCTTCGACTCTACTGTCTGTACCATTTTGATCTCTTATATAGTGAACCAGAGGGATATTTCTCCCATTCACTAGATCGTTCTACCACCAGAACGTTATGTACACACACAATCACTAGAACGTCATTCCAATGAACGAATACAATCGCGGACTACGCCTAGATGGTTCTATAGTACGTGAATAGGTGTGCGTCGTAACTTTGGTTTCATAGTCCGTCATATGCGTGTATAAGCGCACGCATTTGAAGTTCGCAACAGTATAAAATATCGATAATCTCCGATGATATCCTAGTATTTGATGTCGCCGTGAGGTTCAGACCGGACCGTAGTCCAGTGGAACAATTCGAACTCGTAAATTGAAGGTTGTGGGTTCGAATCCTGGCGGAGCACAAACAATATAGAAACCATTTATAGTTTCAACTATGCTCTTCGCTGGGTTGAAAAATTCATACACCTGTACCAAAGATCGGTCACCAAAGGTCCACCCAGCCTTACAGCGACTGAATCTTGCTTGAGAATTGGCGCTTTGCAGCGACAAGCTGGTAAAAATTGTGTGGTCGATAGTTCAGTTTGGACAACAACAAAAAATGGAATGCAGTCCCCTTCATGCAGAAATGGCACGCACAAACGACCGTTTGTGTGGCATTCATGTTTCTATTATATTATTGTTAATCATTGAAATGTTTTTGTAGGATGTTTATTACATTTGGTCATGAGACGTTAAAACAATTAATTGCTGATTCACTTTATGTATCAGATAATATTATTTTGACATTATTTATTTTGTAAAGTGTCGGTACAAAATGATGAAGAATATAGGGTCAAAGTGGCAACAGTGGATCATGTGGGTACAGTGGATCAGAGCAGTTTCTTAAAGATGAGTAGGTATATATGTCTATCTCTTTCACAGTAGCTTGGTGCTCATGTCTTAACATGTCTGAACCAGTTGGAGTCCTACTTCTGTGCAGTTAGGTTGTGCTGAGTAAAAAAATGTGTTTCTGACAGTCAAAAGTAAATAAACCAGGTATGTTATGTTTCTTTCTTACTTTTTGAGTATTAAAGTTCTTTTAAAATTTATTTCATTATTCACATTAGCAATTATTCTCCTTCTATTATTACGTAACCTCATTATTTTATTAAAAGTAAAAGTACATAAAAATATGTTTTTAAACAAATATGTCAAAAGGGTACACAGTGGATCAACCTCATAGGGTACACAGTGGATCACGATCCACTGTGTACCCTATGTGATCCATTGTTTACCCTAATTAATGTAATATTAAAATAAGAGTAATTAAGGAATTTTATTATTTCAGGATGCCAAGAAATAAATCAACAACAGTTAGAAACATTGGCAGGACGCCGGAGGCAGATATGAAAGCAGCCATTGAACAGATAAAAATAGGCAGAAAAATAAGGGCTGTCGCCAAAGAAAAAAATATTCCATTTACAACGCTTCAGCGATATTTTGTAAAATCAAAAGCAGGAACAGATCTGAATATTCGGTTTACCCCAAATTATAATGTCAACAAAATTTTCACAGATGAGGAGGAAGAATCATTGAAAAACTATTTAAAAAAATGTGCCCTTATGTTCTATGGCCTATCTACAAAGGACTGCCGAAAATTAGCTTATGAGATGGCCCAAATCAACGGTATTAAAATGCCACATTCTTGGTCAACTGCAGAACTGGCAGGTGTCGACTGGCTTAAGGCTTTCCGAAAACGCCATCCAGAACTGTCGCTACGCAAACCAGAAGCATGCAGCTTAGCTAGAGCAACATCTTTTAATCCACAGACGGTACAAAGTTTTTTTGAAAATTTAGAATCCATCTACCGAAGACACCTTACATTTGCTGATGGTACAAGGGTGTATAATTTAGATGAAACAGCCACCACCACTGTACAAACACCACAGAAAGTAATTGCTGTGAAAGGAAAGAACGTTTGTAAAGTTACAAGTGGGGAAAAGGGCACACTTGTTACGACCTGTTGCATAATTAGTGCTTCTGGCCATGCTTTGCCTCCAGTTTTGATCTTTCCCAGAAAAATTTTTAAACCACACATGATTTCTGGATCTCCTCCTGGATCTTTAGGTCTAGCGACACCATCCGGATGGATGAATGGGAAACTTTTTGTTGAGACCATGAGACATTTCATTAAACATACATCAAGCTCGCCAGAAAATCCTTCATTACTTATACTAGATAACCATGAATCCCATCTGTGTATTGAAGTATTAGACTTGGCGAAGAATAATGGTATCACCATTCTAACACTGCATCCACATACATCAGCGAAGTTGCAACCCTTGGATGTCGGTATATATGGGCCATTTAAAAAGTATTTCAACGCTGCAATGGAATCTTGGATGCTACGAAATCCTGGGAAACCAGTCACCATCTATAATTTAGGACAATTGATTGGCAATGCATTTGTCAAAACAATGACTCCTTCAAATATAATTAACTCTTTCAAAAAATCTGGTATTTTCCCGTTCGACAAAAACATATTTAGTGAGGAAGATTTTTTGCCAAGCGAAGTCACCAATCGGCCTGACCCCAATTTAATTACTGAAAACGAGACACCACTTCAAGATATAAGTCACCTTACATTGAACAGGAGTGTATCAGCTCTCCAAAATGAAATAGCTGATATTGAAAATTCCAAAGGCCTTGAAAACGATGCCAGTCAAAATATAAATATTTGTGATGAAAATGTAGCACCAACTCTCCGTCCCAACGATCAACAAACTGCATCACCACAAGCGACAGCAGGATGCTCAAAAGATGCCTCGTCAAATTTCATAGGGCCATGTCAATTTAGGGCACCTATCAAAGCACAGCCAAGGGAAAATACAAGGAAAAGAAAGCCAGGTCGAAGTTTGATTGCCACTGATACTCCAGAAAAGGAAAACATCAAAGCCCAAAGAGAAGCAACAACTGCCAAGAAAATAAATATTCCCAAAGCCGCCAAAACTTCAAAAGTAAAAAAGGCTGTAAAAAAAATATTACAGAGCGACTCAGAGGAAGATAATGAAACAATGTCAGTCCATGACGATAGTTCTGATTTTTCAGGTGAAGAAGATGTTGCTGACATCCTAACTGAGGCAAAACTAATGTCTACACCTTTAATTCGTTTTCCGGATGAAGGTGACTATGTTCTAGTTCGCTTTCAAACAAGACAAAAACCCATCTTTTACGTGGGTAAAATTCTACATGGTCGCAATGAAAAATTAGAGTATTACGTTAGCTTCTTGCGAATGAACTCCAAATTTCAATTTAATATGCCAAATGTAGCCGACTTGTCGTATGTTAAAGAAGATGACATAGGAGTAATCTTACCTCCGCCCCGTGTGGGAGGAAGCACTGTGCGCCAACAGTCTTATTACTACTTCAATGTGGACTTTTCCCGTATTATTATCCGCTAATGTAATGTGTTCATTTGTTCTGTTTAATTATAATTAATGTGTAAGAGAATAAATAATTTTGTCTACTTAATATATTTTTTTGTAATACCAATAATCTGGCTTTTCATTGTTTGATCCACTGTGTACCTATACCTGATCCACTGTGTACACCATAGTGTACACAGTGGATCATTTTCCATTTTTCACTAAAGGCAAAATTTCTCCGTATTTGTTGGATAAAAAAGATTAATCTCTAAGAACAAGTTGCAGGTACTTAACTTATTTATCATTTGGTAAAAGTTACAAATTGATAACATTTATACAAAAATTATTCTGAGCATTTGAAAAAAAGTGATCCACTGTTGCCACTCTGACCCTACATTTATTTCTCTTACAAGTCGTAAATGTGAAATATTATTGGATTTATGTTCCTTGCCTTATAGGTTGGTATGAGATTGACCACCCATACTGTATAATATGGTTCACTTTACCAATGTCACCCTTGTTTCAGGCAAGGGCGTTAAAATTGTAGGGCTTATGTTAATTTGAGGTTTGGATTTTTATTTGTGAGTACACATTCATCATTGTAAGCGTGAACATACCCGTGTCTGCTTTGTGGACATGCATTGAATACGAATTTTAATTATTTAAAAAAAAAATCTTAGATTTATCTTAGTTCAATTGAAAGGTTTTCAAACCAAAATGTTTATTTCAAACCCAGAAATAAAATACTGTCAAGGTTTACTCCGCGTTCACAAGAAATGAGTACCAGCCAAGGGGACGGGAGCTGGGAATAAAATCTCCACTTCAACTGAAGTGATTAGAGTAAGGCCGGAGCCCTTACCTGTAATAATAAATAGGTTAATTTCACTACAATCGAACTCTTCGGGAAGTAGTTACACTATATGTGTAGCTTAGTTGCGTTTTTTATTGCGCTGCGGTTTCTAAGGTCCGCAGTCCCATACGAGTGGGTAAATTAAATTGCCCGCCGAAAAAATGTTCTAAATTCAAATTTGCTCTGATTCCATTCTCCCAATTGATGATCCGGATCACAATGCAGATCTTTTTTTAATTCACGTTTAGGTATTTCTAATTGATCCGGTTCTTTTGTTTATTTAATTTTATCTCATTTAAAATTGCAAACAGACTCATTGCATTTGAATAAATTTCACAACTTTGAATTTGCAAAAAACCATGATCGCAGGTCATCGTCGTATAACTAGAAAGCGTGAAGTCCGTTCCATTGTAAATCAAAGGATGACTCGCCGTTTTGTCATTTGGAGCATTTTTCACGCAAATTGGCATTTTGATGAAACATTTTTTTTATACTGTCATTTTCAATGAAGTCCGCACATTCAAAATGTACCTCTTCTGACGTCATTTGTTTTTGGCAAGTAATAGATTGAACTAATCGTTTTCGGAATGAATTAGCGAATGAATGGGATGTCCAGAGTCACAATAAAAGAAGAGCTTGTGTGAAAAAAAATTATAACTCTAGATTCCTTAACTTATAGGCTGGTATGCGGCTGACCACCCCTACTGTAAAAAATGGTTCACTTTGCTAATGTCACCCCTGTTTCAGGGAAGGTCGGTAAGAGTTGCAGGACTTATGTTCATTTGAGATTGGGTTTTTTATACTGTAGGTCCACATGCGGCATGTGTGAGCGCGAAATTATACGTGTCTGCTTGTGGGAATGCATTTCATATGAATCTCAAATGATTCATATATTTGCAGCTTAGATTTAGATTTATATTGATTATTATAAGCAATAGGACGGTGGTGGTAATTTTCGCGCTAACGCGCTAATCAACCCGGCCAAGTGATGTCACACTTTTCCCGCGATTTAAATGTGCGAATTTGATTGGCATTTTTTATTAGCATTTTCTAACTGGAATTTACAAATGTTGCGCAACTCTGCTGATGACTGTTTGTTTATAAAAATTGGCCGTTCAGATCCGTGAAAACGTTGTGATTTGTTGAAAAGCAGTGCTGTGTTTGTGCTGCAACCGGAAGTGCGGAAACAATGCAACAATAGGTCAGACTGCCCTACTAAAATTAGGTAATCGGACCTATTATCATAAAAAAAACTACTAGTATTGTTATAGTACGCATCTAAATACTTAACGAGATACTAGTAGGTAGGGATTTGAAAAAACCGGTATTGATATTGATGAAAATAAATAATACCAGTATTTATCTAACCACCTGACGATGCGAACGGATTGTTTGCGAAACCGGTCGTGGAATTATAATATACTCACCGCAATCAAACACAAAATTGCGATTACAAAGTGAATGCCTCTACAATCAATACAATAAATAATACCGGTTTTTGGTATTAAATACACTGTCAATCTAATGACTCACTTATTTATTTATAGACAAAATGTACGGAATTGACAGTCAGAAGCAAAAACGTCGCAATGCATGAAACACGCAACGCAACTAAGCTATACATGTAGTGTAACTTATTGCTTGCGTTATCCTCAAAGGGTTACATGTGGTGATTCAGGATTTTTTTTTTCGGTTAAGGGGGTTACAGACATCACAGACATTACTTCAGTTGAAGTGTGGTTTCCTCGAGAACCGAGGGGGCTGGTTCTCATTCCTTGTGAATGCTAAATAAACCTGTATTTATTTTGGGTTTGAAATAAACACCAAACCTTTTCTTTCGGCATAGTATGCAAGCATTCTATCAACTGAGCTATCGACCAGACTTTTTATGAGCTTCGTCGCCGCTACTAAGCGCCAATTCTTAAGCAAGACTAAGTTGATGTAAGTCTGGATTGATCTTTGGTGACCGGTCTTTAGTAAAGGTATACACTATACATATTATTTTTTCAACCCTGCGACGAGCATATTTGAAAATATAGATGGCAGGTTTTTTTGCTCCGAGAGACCTGGATATAATGGTTACTTCAACACGGATCACAGCCCTCAGCAATGAGGAGAAATATTTTATGAAGTTCCTTGACTTATAGGTGGTATAGGTATAAATGGTTCACTTTGCCAATGTCACCCCTGTTTCAGGGAAGGACGGTAAGAGTTGCAGGGCTTATGTTCATTTGAGATTGGGTTTTTATAATGTAGTGTTATGTTTAAATTGAAAGGTATCTCCAGGATACTTACATCCGGCTAGCTCTTATCAGCATCACTCTCAGGGCGTGGGGTTCTTTCTTTGGCATTGCTTACTTGTATCTTGGAAGGGTTTTATAATTAAAAGATAAGTTTGACATGAACAAATAAGGGTTTATTTACTTTACTAATATGGGAGAAAAAGGGGAAATAAGGGAATGGCCAGACCTACATCTTTTCACTAAACACTCCCTACTCTGTTGGCTGGAGCTCCGCACGGAAGGCCTGGGGCAGCGCCCCAGGTTAGCGGCGGTCCACGAGGCGGACGCCTCCACACGTTGGAGCCCCTGGGTGGGCGCTCCTATGCCCTATGTCTCCTATGCCTCTGGTCCACAAGGCGGGTGCCTTGCTGGCAGGAAATCCGAGTAGATGGGGAGGAGGGAGCTCCATTGTTATGCCCCCTCTTGCACCGCTTGGTGCTTGGTCGCTGACGTCTTAATCCGTTGACATCTTGCCGGGAACTGATGACGGCGCAGTTCGGCCGCTTCCGTGACCGTTCGGCTCCGTTCGGCTCCGTTCGGCCCACAAAACACACTGTACACTTGGAGATTGTTTTTTATATGTTATTTTAAAATAACATAACAGTAGGTCCACATGCGGCATGTGTTAGCGCGAAATTATACATGTCTGCTTGTGGGAATGCATTTAATATAAATCTTAAATGATATATCTCCTTGCAGCTTAGATTAGATTAGAAAAGAAAAACGCAATGCCGGTATTTAAATAATGCTTCGCCCCACCCATCTCTGTTCGGCTGCAGGTACCACTATCATGGTATTTAAATGATGGTCGCTGTAACACTTCCGAGGAGCAATACTTCTCTCTTTTTGCCGACGATATCTACCGGCCATTGATGATAGAACAGTAGCCCTCTTCTATCTAAGAATAAAACGTTAAATTGAGCGTCTAACCAAAATAATGTATGGGAAATAAAACACTCACCAGAGGCGCTCTTTTGGTTTCCATGCATCTTTTGGTAAACGCAATTATTGAACATAACCGTTATATTTTATACTAGGGTACTGATCTGCATGTTATGGTTGCTGATTTATTTAATGAAGTTTGCATGTTAGAATCAATAACGACAATCTAGGATTTTTTCCATGAATGTGAGACATATATGAAAACACAGGAAACCATTTTCTCTTCATTTCTATATGTTTATTTAATATTTGCAAATATTCTAGGTTGCCGGCTTTGGTTTTACAACTCTCTTATGGTTGTTCTGCTATCATAGCACACGCTAAAAGATCGGCATAGGGTTCCATATTTATGGAATAAATGAACGTTCCAGGCTCTTGAGGTGTGATACACACATAAACAGCGCTCACCAGCGTTCCTTGACTTATAGGTAGGGACTGGAAAATTTCGCGATCGCGATAAAACGAATTTATTCGCGAATTTTGATGTTTTTACGCGAATAACGCGAAATTTGAGGTTTTACGCAAATATCGCGAATTTTCTTACTTTTGGTAGAAATTGTGCGAAAAATGTATCGCTTTTGCAACGCAACGATTTTGTGGGAAAGAAAAAAATCCTGCGAAAACCCTTTGCAAGGTGCAAAACACAGGAAAATTGGTCTCTTTCAACGTTTAAACACGCTAGAACGCTAGACGCGGGGTTCGATCCCCACCTGGGTCATTTGACCATAAATTTGACCCTGGTTCAACAGATGTAATTGGGTAATTAAAAATGAATAATTAATTAAAATAAACAATAATGAATTATTAATTAATGATATTAATACCTGTATCTGGCCAGGCAGAGTAGGTTGGTGAATTGAATTCCTTTTCACAAATCTATTTTATTAAAAAAATAATGAAAAGCAGAACTGTCCTGGATCATCCAAGCAGACTTGAATCGTGACATCAATGAAGGAAAATACTTCAAGGAGTGAAGCTGTTGCTGGATTAGCCAAGAGCACAACTTGAAGCTTTCATAAAAGCCAACATCCCTTGAAAAATGAGATAACCCTCATCTAGAGACTAAATGCACAAAAATTAAATATTTTAAAAGGATATTTGCAGGGTTTCGGAGTGTCATTGAAATATTAATACTTTTTTCAATCAATGGTTTTTTGTAAAAAAGGATTATTTAAAAAAAAAAAAAAAATTAAGAAACTAAAATTAAAAAACATTGTTTTGTACCACTTGAGTATTTTTTATTGCAAAAACGTTTTCGGTGGGTACTTCCACCATCTTCGGTTGCAGATATTCGTATTGATTCAGATGTTGTTTTTTCATTGTTTTTGAAGGTACATGTTGTTGTTTACATAAAAAAATGTAAATATTAGTAAAATATTTTGTTTTGCAATTATATAAACCTTTATTTTGATCTAATCAACCCTAAAAATTACACCAAATCTCCCCGTTTATCATGAAAAATAACGCGAATTTCCCTGTTTTTGATCAAAAATAACGCGAATTTCACAAAAAAATAACGCGAATTTCCTAAAAAATAACACCACTATTTTCCAGTCCCTACTTATAGGTTGTTATGCGGCTGACCACCCATACTGTAAAAAATGGTTCACTTTGCCAATGTCACCCCTGTTTCAGGGAAGGACGGCAAGAGTTGCAAGGCTTATGTTCATTTGAGATTGGGTTTTTATATTGTAGTTTCACATGCGGCATGTGTTAGCGCGAAATTATACAAATCTGCTTGTGGGAATGCATTTAATATAAATCTTAAATGATATATATCTTTGCAGCTTAGATTAGACCAAATAAATCAGCCTAATTTAATTTTTAATTCTAGAAATAATTCATTTTCAAATTAAAAATCCTATTAAAAAAATCCCATTTAAATTAAATCACTTTGCACATATCACCCTGTTTCAGAAAAGGTCGGCAAAAGTTGGAAGGTTTGATTATGTTTATTTGAGGTTTGGATTTTAATTTGCAAGTACACATGCAGCATTTATAAGCGCGAAGCTAGCACTGAAACAGTTAAATCGCGAGTGAAGATGAACTAATTCTAATATGTCACATATTATAAAAAGTTTAGGGATTTTTTTGTTGTTTCACAACCTTAAAACCTAAATAAATCTTATAATCTAACTTCCCAATTAATTAACCTTTTTGTAGCCAACATTTTTGAAAAGTTTTAATTTTAAAGTTATTTTAAATTTGTAATATGTCCAAAGACCTTTCTTGATTAAAAATTAAATTAAAGTGATTTAATAATATTTTATTTATTTAATTAAAAGATTCAAATCAAAACACTGTTTTGTATTTTCACGATTATAATTATTTATTATTTAACTTTACAAACGTTTTCGATAATATATCAATGACTTTTGATTTAAAAATTTTGTATACCTGACGATGATATATTATCGAAAACGTTTGTAAAATTAAATAATAAATAATTATAATCGTTAAAATACAAAACAGTGTTTTGATTTGAATCTTTCAATTAAATAAATAAAATATTATTGAATATGAATTTTCACAGTGTTAATACACAAACAATTCAAAATATAAAGTGATTTATTTGGTGAGCGCTGTTTTTGTGTGTATCACACCTCAAAAGCCCTCTGCGAGCTTGGTCGTCGCTGTAGAAAGCGCCAATCCTCAAGCAAGACCCAGTTGCTGTAAGGCTGGATGAACCTTTTGATGACCGGTTTTTGGTAAAGGTTTATGAATTTTTCAACTTAGCGAAGAGCAAATTTGAAAATATAAATGATATATTTTTTTGTGTTTCGCCGGGATTCGAACCCACAACCTTCCATTTACGAGTCTGAAGTGTTATCACTGGACTACGGACCGGCCCACATGGCCAATGCCCATGGTTTCTATTTGTAATAAATAATCTAAGCTGCAAAGATATACTGACATTTAAAGGGCATATTTAATGCATGCCCACTAGCAGGCACATGTAAGTTTGCTTATAGATGCTGCATTTGTACAAAATAAATTCAAATCACACATGAACATAAACTTTTGAACTTCTGCCGCGTTTCCCTGAAACGGGGTAGCATTTGCTGAAGTGTACCAAGTTTTTACAGCATGGGGTGTCAGCCTCATACCAATCTATTAGTCAAGTAGAGGAAGACCGAGAATTGTATGGATGGACCAAATTTCCGAAATTGCGAATGAATGGAATATCCAGAGTCATAATAAAAGGAGAGCTTGTGTGAAGAAGGTTATGACTCTGGATGAAATGAAAGAAGTATGTAAGGACAGAAAGAAATGGTGGTTGATCTGTAATGCTGGCGGCTAGGGCTAGGGTTTCACAAGTTTTCCAATTTTTTTGTAAATTTTAAAATATAATTTTTGTTTAGTATTTGATTTTAATGTTTATTCATTTGTTTATGTCTAACATGTTATTTGTTGTATATATTCCTTGACTTATATGTACTTACCCAAATGAACTTACACCCTGCAACTTTTGCCGACCTTCCCTGCAAAGGGGTGACATTGGCAAGGTGAACCATAAAATGGTAATAATGTGGTTAAACATTTTTAGATGGAAAGTGAAGTGAGTAAACAGCTTCATTATGCACGGCCGATTGACGTTACATTTATGCTGATATGTGTACGAGTAGATAGTGTATTTAGAAAGTATTTTATAAATTGTAAAATTACTTAAAGTCGATGTAAAATACCAAAACGTCGATTCACAAATATCTGAAATTCTTTTCATTTTCGTTTGCAAGTCATTGCATGGCGTATGCAATTTTTTACAGTAAAATTTATTGTTAAATTAGAATTAAAATATTCGCGAAATAATTTGGCCATACCTCTTCCTTCTAATCTAATCTAAGTTGCAAAGATATGTATTCTTGGGGATTCATTTTACATGCATTCTCACAAGCAGACACGTACAAGTTCGCGCTTGCGCATGCCGCATGTGAACCAACAATATAAAAACCAAATCTCGAAAGGACATATACCCTGCAACTCTTGTCGTCCTTCCCTGAAACAGGGGCGACATTGGCAAAGTGAACCATTTTTTACAAAATGCTAGGTCAGCCGCATACCAACCTATAAGTCAAGGATCTAATCTAATCTAATCTAATCTAAGTTGCAAAGATATGTATTATTGGGGATTCACTTTACATGCATTGTCACAAGCAGACACGTACAAGTTCGCGCTTGCGCATGTCGCATGTGAACCTACAATATAAAAACCAAATCTCGAAAGGACATGTACCCTGCAACTCTTGTCGTCCTTCCCTGAAACACAGGTGACATTGGCAAAGTGAATCATTTTGTACAGTATGAGTGGTCAGCCGCATACCAACCTATAAGTCAAAGATCCTCTTTCAAATTACATTCTTTCTTTACCCATTCATTCCTAACTCTATCAACATTACATAACCTCCTACAACGCGTAAATCAAACAAATGTACGGAAAGTGAATCATTCCCTAGGTGTGCTGTTGTATCTAAGATACATTTTTTTATTTACGCGATGAAAGGGAGCTTACGTGGATGTTTTATACTAGAGGTATAGATCTCGTGTTTTGAGAGCATCAATTTGAACATTGAAAGTAAAATCGGCTCCATCTTCATGTTTCCCTAACCACTAATAGAGCGATAGCCAAGACTCAGAATGTGATGGAACCATGACAGTGTGTGATTAAGATGCCTTCATAATCATCACATATTACTCAGGTATGAGGATTGGTCATGGTCTAGTGGTTAAAACACCTCTGAAAAAAACCTAGTTCGATCAACAAAAAAATTTTTTTTTACCTTTTAGCTTTTCCAATTTTTTCTTGCCTTGGCTCAAAACGCAGTCTGTACAATTTGATTCACTTTTGCCAATGTCATCTCAAGTTTCAGGGAAGGTCGGCAAGAGTTGCACAGCTTATGTTTATTTGAGATTTGCATTTTAGTTTTGTGTGTTTGTAATAGGTTTGTATGAGGCTGACCACCCATGCTGAAAAAAAGGTTCACTTTGCCAATGTCACGCCTGTTTCACGGAAGGTCGGCAAGAGTTGCAGGGCTTATGTTTATTTGAGATTGGGTTTTTGTGAGTCCGCATGCGGCATGTTTAAGCGCGAACTTTACGTGTCTACTTGTGAAAATGCATATAATGTGAATCCTCCATGTTACATAGGTACCTTTGCAACTTAGATTAGATTAGATTACCTCAGTTCAGTCTTGTGGAGACAAAGGTAACAATCTAGACTTTTTTTTTTTCAAATAATGTAAACATAAAAGTACGATTCACTATTCAGCAGTGGTTTTCGTAAGGCCGGCTTTCAGCCAACCTCTTCAGTTGATATGGTGGTTTCCCAGCGTATGAGGGGGTACTCATTTCTTGTGAAGGCTGAGTAAGCCTTGCCGGTATAATGTTAAGGTGATAAATGCAAATTAACGTTCAAAAATCGCAAATCTTTTTTATTCGTAAACAATCCTAATTAACGGATAACTTTTTTATTTCTATTTACTATATTTTGTTATGAAATTTACCTCACTAGCCTTTGAAAAAATACCTGCGCATGTGGCACGCATGCCTTTATATTTCCGTTAAAAAGAATTAAGTTTTTTTATCTAACTAGCTGATTAACGAAATGCATTGGGAAATATATTATGTATGCGTGTGAGATCTACGTACCGATATGCAATCAAATTTTTATTTGATGGGAGAATCCTGTGCGGGAGGCTCCCCAATTCTTGAAAGTCTTTGGGGTCTATGTCACCCTGGAAGAGTGCCGCAGAGGTGTTGCTTGAGTTCTTGGTTCTGTCGTGAGGCGCTGCAAGGAAGTAGTGATTTATGTTGGCTTTAATAAAACCGGATTCAATTGGGAAGGGAACACATATACTGGTAGATCATTCCATAAACGGGCAGCTTATGTGACTTTGAACGTATTGACATAACATCCCTTTAGTGCTTGTTTGCCTTATGTCTATCAGAGGCAATTTCACATGAGCAGTGTTCGTGCAATGTGGACCGATACAATGTGAACAAAAGCAATGTGGACCAATGTGTGTTATCCATTGACGTGTTATCTAATCTAATCTATGTCTAATCTGCTTGTGAGAATGCATATAATGTGAATCTCCAATGTAATATATCTTTGCAACTTAGATGAAATTAGATTAGATTAGCTTAATAAGCCTTACCGGTATTTTATTCGGGGTTTTTGAAATAAGCACCGGAACGGGAAATCATTTCTGACAGCCTCGGTGGCATTCGAACCTGAACTCTCGGTATGGAATGCAAGCCTTTTACCAACTTAGCTATCGACCGGACTAGTAATAATAATGAACAATAAATGAACAAGTATTTTAATGAACCTTGTTAATTAAATTAATTTTCAGTCTGTAAAATGGAAAAGTAAAAATCATGAAACGCAAATTTTTATGTTGTAAGAACCATTTCAACACTGATTGTTGGGTGCTTGAAATATCCAAAAAATCAATTTAAAATTGTAATTCTTATTGCAAAATCAGATTGGCACCTATTTGCAAATTAAAAAAAATGTAATCAGTCGTAAAAGCATTAATTCATTGCATAACGATTCACAGTCTTGAGACGTCACACGGCCGGGTTGCTAACCAAAAGGACAACTTTTTTTTACAAAGCTACACATATAGTGTAACTTCTTGCCGCGTTATCCCCGAAGCGGTCGCATGTGGCGAGTTGAACCTATTTATTTTTACAGGTAAGGAGGCCGACCTTACTCCAATTACTTCAGTTGAAGAGGGGGTTTCCCAGCTCCCGAGAGCGTTGGTACTGAAACTCATTTCTTGTGAAAGTTGAGCAAAACTTTGTCGGTATTTTATTTTGGGGTTTGAAATAATCACCGAAACCCCTGTTTCAGGGAAGGTTGGCAAGAGTTGCAGGGCTCATATCATTTAAGATTGGGTTTTTATATTGTAGGTCAGGTCCACATGTGGCATGTGTGAGCGCGAAATTTTGCGTTTCTGCTTTTGGGAATGCATTTAATATGAATCTCAAATCATACATATCTTTGCAACTTAGATTTATTTATTATTATACTTGCGTTTACCAACGAACGTAGTTTCATTTCTATACAAAAATCTGATAAAACATCTTATAAACTATACAATCTTCCAGATTACAGCTTCGTTGTTCACCTTATCATAGATTTTGATCTTATTTCTATGTATTTCCGATATCTTAGTAAAACTCAGCTTTAAGCCATGAAACTGAATCGTTTCACCGTTTTAAGAGTAGTGCACAGATCGGCCAAGGGCTCCTCAGGTGTATTATTTTCCCGAGACAATGATTCCATTTAATGTTTGGAATTATAGCAATGTTTCTCGGTTACAAGGCCAAAGATACCTCAACCATTGAGTTATAATATTAGTGGAGGCGAAACTAGATTATGGCATTGTGACATAGTATAAGATACTAACCTGACAAGTGGACCTGTCGACCACAGAGCTCTCAAACACTATCTATAATCTATCTACAATCTAAGTTGCAAGGATATATTCATTCAAAGCTCTCAGATGTATGCCCACAAACAAACACGTGTAGTTCGCGCTTACAAATGCTGATTGTGTACTTACAAATAAAATCCAAACCTCAAATGAACATAAGCCCTGCAACTCTTGCCGACATTCCCTGAAACAGGGGTGACATTGGCAAAGTGAACCATCCTTTACAGTATGGGTGGTCAGCCTCATACCAACCTATAAGTCAAGGAATACGAGCAATAAATAACATTTAAGTATAAAAAAAAAACAACAACAAAACCTTAAAAAGAATTCTATACAAAAAAATGTCAAAAATTTATTATGCCAAAAATGTAGCAAACTAATAAACCAACATTACGAATCAGCATTGCAGATTAAATTTTGAAAAGATTTTTGTGAAACACTGTGGAAATTCATTTTAAAAAATTGATTATTTTTCAATAAAAAATTAAAAAATAAAAGAAATTAAAAACTTTGTTTTATTCCACTTTTATTGTTTTTGAGTATGTTACAAACGTTTTCGGAATACCTTCCATCATCGGGTAACAACAATTACTAAAATCAAACTTAAAAATTAAGACATGGGTGTGGGATCTATTGGTGGTAAGGGAGGGGGTAGCAAGGTAGGTATGTGGGAGGGAGATGGTGAGTTTTGGGGCGGAGCTAATATTGTTAGGAGAGGAGACGTAATGGCGGGAAGTTGAATATTTAGCATGCAGATTAGCCGCCACTTCTTCCTGTCCTTGCATACTTCTTTCATTTCATCCAGAGTCATAACCTTTTTCATACAAGCTCTCCTTTTATTATGACTCTGGATATCCCATTCACTCGCTATTTCGAAAATTTGGTCCATCTATACCTTTCTCGGTCTTCCTCTTCCACGACATCCATTAATTCTTGCAGCATATACTTTCTTCGTCAGTCTTTCCTCATTCATTCTCTCCAAATGTCCAAACTAAAAACTAAAACAACAAACTACATAATACTTAATCTACAATCTAGAATCTAAGCTGCAAAAATACGTAAACATTAGAGGTTCATCTTCTTCTCCAGTTTCAAACCTAGGATAAGCTTGCAGCAATATCTTTTACTCTTCTACTCCATTCTTCCCTGTCTTGTGCGGCTCTTTTAAGGTCTGCATATGATGAGCAGCGCACGTCCACCAACAGGTCCTCCAGGTACTCTTGGCGTGGGCGTCCCCTAGGGTTGGTCCCCTCGGTCATCCCCGCAATTATAGCATGCAAGAGACCTTCTTGTCGTACTACATGGCCGATCCATCTTGCACGCCTTTCGGACAAGGTCCTGAGCAGATGCCTTCCTCCTTTGATTCTTTGGAGAACCTCCTTATTTGTAGTGTGGTCTCTCCAGGAAATTCCTAGTAGTCTTATATACGACCAAGGTTTGTATTAAATGCATATCCACATACAGGCACATGTAGGTTCACGCATATACTTTCTGCATGTGTGCATACAAATAAACGAAACCTCACATAAACATTAACCTTGCAATTCACCGCCTTTCCCTGAAGCGGGGTGGCATTGGCAAAAGTAAACAGTCATGTGAGATTTTATATTGTTTTCTTGCTTTCTCCAATTTGTGTTATTCCTTGACTTATAGGTTGGTATGAGGCTGACCACCCATACTGTGAAAAATGGTTCATTTTGCCAATGTCACCCCTGTTTCAGGGAATGTCGGCAAGAGTTGCAGGGCTAATGTTCATTTGAGGTTTGGATTTTATTTGTAAGTACACAATCAGCATTTGTAAGCGCGAACTACACGTGTTTGTTTGTGGGCATACATCTGAGAGCTTTGAGTGAATATATCCTTGCAACTTAGACTATAGATTATTATAGATGGTACGTTTGTTACTATAGAAAAAATAGACATCTGCCATAAGTATCTTTTAAATTGATTGATGGTTATATAATAAAACATTTTTTCTTTGAAAATTGACACATTCACCTACTAAAACAATAAAAACGCGTGCACACAGCGTTCGAGCAGGTATGAGTTTCAAAATTTGCCAACTTTCTGGAAAGATTTCTAGTTTTTTTGTTGTTTACAATAAAATCACACCGTGGACATCTTTGTTCTCTTTCTAACTAACGGCAATTTGCGTGCAAGTAAGTTGAAACACATATAGCGTCTATTTTTGTTGAAATAGTTTCTATCTCAAAGATATTACGAGTCAATGTCTCAGCCATTGAAGCGATAAACCGCGTACAGAAAAAATGCCTCGGTCTCGTTTTAATCTTAACTTTCACCGTTTTGATTTTAAATGCAGAAAAAATATAAATATTTTGTTATATTGTTGCCCTTAAAAATTCAGATGTGACGGGGATGGCATTGGCAATGTAAAACCAATTAAAAATCGTTCATCGACTTATAGTTCGTTCATTATTGGACCGGTCCGTAGTCCAGTGGCAACACTTCGGACTCGTAAATGGAAGGTTGTGGATTCTGATCCCGGCGGAGCACAAAAAAATACATTTCCAAATGTGCTCGTCCTTGGGTTGAAAAATTCATAAACCTTTACTTCGTTTCTTGACTTATAGGTTGGTATGCGGCTGACCACCCATGCTGTAAAAATGGTTCACTTTGCCAATGTCACCCCTGTCTCAGGGAAGGACGGCAAGAGTTGCAGGGTGTATGTCCATTTGAGATTTGGTTTTTATGTTGTAGGTTCACATGAGGCATGTGCAAGCGCGAACTTGTACGTGTCTGGTTGTGAGAATGCATGTAATGTGAATCTCCAATGTAACATATCTTTGCAACTTAGATTAGATTAGATTAGAAAGACCGGTCACTGAAAGGTCTATCCAACCTTACAACAACTGGGTCTTGCTTGAGAATTGGTGCTTTCTACAGCGACGACCAAGCTCGCAGAGGGCTCTTGAGGTGTGATACACACAAAAACAGCGCTCACCAAATAAATCATCCTAATATTATTATTATTATAGGTTGGTATGAGGCTGACCGTTCATACTGTGAAAAATGGTTCACTTTGCCAATACCGCAAAAGGCGGCAGGAGTTGCTAAGTGTATGTTCATGTGAGGTGTGATATATTTTGTATATACACATGCAGCGTGTGCAAGCGGCGTCTCACGAGTGGCTAAGAATAGACATTTATTTCTCGTACAAGTTGTAAATGTGAAATATTGTTGGATTTATGTTGCTTGACTTGTAGGTTGGTATGAGGTTGACCACTCATACTGTAAAATATGGTTCACTTTGCTAATGTTACTCCTCAAGAAAGGCTGTCAAAATTTTTAGGGCGTATGTTCGTTTGAGTTTTGGTTTTAATTTGTAAATGCACACATTCAGCATTTGGAAGCGCGAAGTTACACGTGTCTGTTTGTGGGCATGCATTTGATATGAGTTTTGAATGTTAATATGTATATCTCTGCAACTTAGATTATAGATTATACAGTATGGTTGTTCAGCAACATAACAAGCTATAAGACAAGGAACAAACATTTTAATTCATAACAAACTATATAAAAGCAACAATCAATCAAACTATAATATATAACCTATGTTGCAAGTATATATTCATATTTATTTATCCCCCACTTCAACATAAGTAGTTGGCGTGAGGTCGGCTCCCTTACCTGTAAAAATAAATAGGTCCCGAATCGCCACATGCGACCCCTTTGGTAGTAACGCAGGCAAGAAGTTACACTTTATTTTTAGCTAAGTTGCGTTCCGTTGCTACAGGCAGAAACGTGTATGTTCGCATTAACGCATGCTGCATCTTCTCTTCTTTTGGTGCCACTGAAACTGTTACTGTAACTCTGTCTTAATTTTGCTAGAGGTGGCCAGAGCCTCAGCAGATTTGCCTCCATTTTTTACTATCCTTGTACACCTCTTTCTCCACTTCTATCGAAAATCAGCGACTATCTATGGTCTGAAATCTACGTTGCAAAATATTTCACATTTAAGATTCATATTATTTGCATATACACAATCTCATTCAAAACCGTCGCTCAAGCATGTTGAATGTTGATGGATTGTGTGGAGGTTACCATTATAAATTGAATGTCAGTTTTTGTTGTTGTAGATAATTCATTTCGCTAACGATCTGTCGGCTATAAGGTATCGTTAAAAATAGAAATGTATGTCGCTTGTAATAAATATGGCTGTCATACTAAAAGTGAGAGATTAGCCGCAATTTTTTTTACAAAGGCTTCGCAAGCAAAACGATTCACCGATGATGGTGACACTCATTTGAAGTATTTTTAATAATGTAAAAATAAAACACAAATTTTTTCATCATGATTTGATTTATTTCATCAATATATCACAATGGAGTCGACACAAATTCCATAGAGTACAAAATTATGACATGACCTAGTCTGACTGATGTTTTTATAAGCTGCCAAAGGCCCTAGATTCACTGACCTTTGACTGTATCCACCAAGAAAAAAAAATGCAGCTTTGTTCGGTTTTTCCGATGGGTAGTTCAAAATCTAAATCAAAATCTAAGCTGCAAAGATATGTATCATTTGAGATTCATATTAAATGCATTCCCAGAAGCAGACACGCATAATTTCATGCTCACACATGCCGCATGTGGACCTACAATATAAAAAACCCAATCTCAAATGAACATAAGCCCTTCAACTCTTGCCGACCTTTCCTGAAACAGGGGTGACATTGGCAAAGTGAATCACTTTTTACAGTATGGGTGGTCAACCTCATACCAACCTATCAGTCAAGGAATTATAGGTAGTTCAATTCGTAGAATGCTTGCATTTCAGTTTCAGATTGTGTAAGAAACAGTTTCCCGTTTCGATGATTATTTTCAGCCTAAAATAAAAATATCACCAATGTTTACTCAGTGTTCACTTAAAAGGTAGCGGGAGAATCCCAGCGAAGCATCAAAAACATGTTTAATTTTTCAAATACGCTACCTTTACCACAGACAGGACACTGTATGTCCATCTGGCCTTACAGCAACTGGGTCTTGCTTGAGAATGTGCGCTCTTCACTGCGACGATTACGACGAATCTTGTGCGGGATGTCACCCTGGAAGGATGCCGCAGAGGTGTTGCTTGAATTGTTGCTTCTGTCGTGAGGCGCTGCAAGGAAGTGGTGATTGATGTTGGTTTTGAATAAAACCGGATTAAATTGGGAAGGGAACACAGATACTGGTAGATCATTCCATAAACGGGCAGTTTGGCAAATAACGAGTCATGAAAACGCCAAGTTCTCATAGTTTTGAGATCAACTGCAAAGGGATGAATGAGAGTCGTACTACGAGTTTCTCTTTCTGAAATGCGAGGGGGAGGGATTAATGAATGGAGCTCATTAGAACAAGCTCCGTGGTAATATCGATAAAAAAGACTGAGCATTCCATTTTGTGACCGGTCCGTAGCTCAGTGGTAACACTGCGGACTCTGAATGGGAAGTTGTGGGTTCGATTCCCGGCGGAGCACAAAAAATATACCATTTATATTTTCAAATTTGCTCTTCGCTGGGTTGAAAAATTCATAAAACCTTTACCAATGACCGGTCACCAAAGGTCCATCCAGCCTTACAGCAACTGGGTCTTGCTTGAGAATTGACCTTGTAGCGACGACGATCAAGCTCGTAAAAAGGTCGATAGCTCAATTGGTAGAATGCTTGCATTCCATGCCGAGAGCAAGGGTTCGATCTCAAAGGTTTACTCAGCCTTCACAATAAATGAGAACCAGCCCCCCCGGGAGCTGGGAAACCCCCACTTCAACTGTGGTTGGTGTGAGGCCTGCCCCCTTACCTGTACAAATAAATAGGTCCCGAAGCGCCACATGCGACCCCTTCGGGGATAACGCAGGCAAGAAGTTGCACTATATGTGTAGCTTAGTTGCGTTTTTTTAGTTGCGTAGCATTCCAACTTTTACTCTGTGACGGAGCGGCTGCAGATCGGATGTCAGAGTATATCAGTCATTATTAAAGAAAATTAAATCTGTTATTCAGTAATTTTCCAAGACCTAGTATTATAATATTGTGTATGTGAGCCAGTAGGTAACTCTAGTAAGGCTTCTGTACTTGTAAGAGCTCTGTTTCACCTCACTTGGCATTACCACACGGGCATTAATTGTTCAATCCTGTTAGGGAATAATCCGCACTGAGCGCCGGCTTGTTGTGTGCTTCGATTTTTTTCTGTCTTTGGCAATGAACTGTTGTCTGAACCAGCTTATAGCAGACACGACCTCAACCTCTGAAGCAGTCAAACAATTTCCCATCACGAAAACACAATGAAAGCTTTTGCGAATATGTCGTTGTGTGTTGTTTTTATCTGTGCGGGTTAATAATTAAGTCTGTGAAGTCTCTCTAGAAATAAACTGATTTTAGGAAGGTCGTTACAGGGACAATAATTTGGTCGAGATTGTTTGAGTGTTAGGCAGAATGTTCTGGCAAAATCGAGCAAGAAGCAGTTCTCCAGGTTTCAAGGATGGCTAAACGCCTAAACGGCGCTGTATAAAATTGTCCAATTATTGTTATTATTCGAGATGTGGATTTGAGGGAAGATATGATACATCATGAGTTGAAAGAAAGTCCAACTAAAAGGTGTTGCAGGAAGTAGAAGAAAGAAGAGAGCTTATAGGTCACATTTCGAAGTGGAAAACTAAATAATTGGGCACTTGATTGGACATAGCACCTATCTTAGCAACACTTTTGAAGGAAAAATTTGGGAAGACGAACAAGAGGTCGCCCAAGAACTTAATTCTTCCAGAAGTTGAAGCAGCTCATGGGTGTTTCCTTTTATTGGCAGCTCAAGAGGATGGTAACCAACAGAAACCGATGGCTGGCACAGCAAGGCATTTCATTTACAAGAAGATAGCAACTATCTAAGACAGATGGTTGGCACAGCATGATATTGCCTTTACAAGAGGATGGTAACCAACAGACAGATGTCTGGCACAACAAGGCACTGCCTTTACAAGAGGATAGCAACCAACAATGAGAGATGATGGCTGTCATAACGAGGCAATGACTTAAAGAGTAGATTAGAGACAAAAGGCTGGCACAACAAGATACTGCCTTTACAAGAGGATGGCACCCAACAGAGACAAAAGGCCGGCACAACACGGCACTGCTTTAACAATAGGATGGCAACCAACAGAGACAAAAGGCTGGCACAACAAGGCACTTCCTTAACAAGCAGATGGCAACCAACAGATACAAAAGGCTGGCACAACAAGGCACTGCCTTTAGATGATAATAACGATGAAATATAGTGTGTCGTCTGTTGCTAAACATTTTTTTGTTGACCTTGTTTCAGATGAAGACGTAGCCTGCCGCCAGGATGGCCTACCATGGACTGTCCCAGCATGTGGAGCTGGACAGGGTGGCGGATCCCCTGGACAGGTTCACGCTGGAGAGCCTCATCGGGGAGGGAACTTATGGAGAGGTGTACTCCGCCAGGGATAAGAAGACCAAGAAACGGGTGGCCATCAAGGTATGTCTCATCATCCAACTCAAACCAGACCGATCCAAGGGGCCTAGTGGTCAACGCTTCGAGCTCATAAAAGGTCATGATTTCAACTGTCGGCAGAGTACAAAATAAAACACTTCGTTATTCTTCATTGGTCGGCGGCGTAATGGCCGTGGGATCAAGTCGCTGTTCTTGATTACAGTATTTGGAACAAAATACGTTGGTTTGAATCACGGCTAGCCCATTTGACCATAACTTCGACCCTGGTTCAACAGATGTCATTGCATACACACAAGTTTCTGCTTTTGTACGAAGACAACTGGCCAGGAATTATAGGTTGGTGAATTGCATTCCTACCCACAAATCTATTTTAAAAAAATCCTAGGTTGCAAAGCTATAAAACCAAACCCAGATTTCAAATGAACATGCTCCCCGAAACTCTTGCCACTCTTTGTTCCAACAGAGGAGGCATTGAAAAATGAATCAATATTTACAGTATGGGTGGTAATCATTCGGGGCTATTCTTAGACATTTTAGTCGTCGGTTGAGCCCACGCTTCTACAAACGAATGATGCATTTGTATGAAGACCTGTCAATCCAAGATGGCCGCAAGTGAACAGCTGATTTGTCTTCATACAAATAATACCAAATTCGGTAGGTTGGAATGACCGTGGTGATGAAACTTCCAGCCCAGGCATCATTAATTTGTCAAAGCGTGGGCTCAACCGGTGACTAAAATGTCTAAGAATAGCCCCGATTGAGTCATAATGTGGGCCAAGATATCTATTATCTAAGTTGCAAGGATATATTTATTTAAAGTTCTCAAATGCATGCCCACAAACAAACACGCGTAGTTCGCGCTCACAAATGCTGAATGTGTACTTACAAATAAAATCCAAACCTCAAATGAACATAAGCCCTACAACTTTTGCCAACCTTTTCTGACACAGGGGTGACATTGGCAAAGTGAACCATTTTTTACAGTATGGGTGGTCAGCCTCATACCAACCTATAAGTCAAGGAATAAAAAAAAATGAGAACTTATTATTTGGTGATAAAAGTACATGTTTCTAGCCAGTTGGAAATAAATTGAGGGATTGCATTCTTTTCACGATTCTTGTTTTTATGTAAAGTGTAAATATAGCCTTGCCAGGTAGATACATAAAATAAAATATACCTACCTACTTATATATGTATGTATTTTGTCAGTTTGTTTAGTAAACATTTTTGCTCCGAAGATTCCGTTCTACTAATCTTGTTAAAATTGTCCTTGAATAAATGCCACTTAAACAAGGTTTTTATCAAATGTAGGAATTTATAATTTTATCTTTAATTAATACAAGTTGCAGCTATAAATAAATATTTGGCTTATTAAACATGCTGCATGTGCAAAAAATTATATTTGCCATGAAACTATTTTCGTCTTTCCCTGAAACAAGATGGGGCACTCTCAACACTCGGAACAGTTCCCTTAGTACATAGATACGAATTGCAAAACTTGAGTAAAGTAAAGTTTACGGAAAGTATTAAAGAGTGATTTTCCCCAAAATTTTCCGTTTTTGTTTTTTAGCAAAAGAGTTACAGTGATGAAGAAAATCAAGTTCAAACAATCAAAAACGGCAGATTTTGGGGAAAACCACTCTTTAATACTTTCCGTAAAGTTTACTTACTCAAGTTTTGCAACTCGTGCTCAGGGTACAGGTCCTCTTCTGTTCTTATCCCTGTCCTATCTGTCCATGGAATCTATTTCCTGCTGTCACTTCGTTTTTTTTTCAATCTTCCTCAATTGATCAAATGCAACAGTCCGTGCTTCACAATAATAAGGCCCATACACCTGCTGTCTTCATTCGATGATTGGAAGAAGTTAATTTTTTCTTTGAATACTATTTTACAAATGACTGTGTATATTTACTTTTGTGAATGTGTCTCTAGATGTAGGTGTTTGAATGGTTGCACTAGTGTCTGCTCGAAGCTTCTAATTCAAAATATTCTAGCGTGGTCTGGCGTATGCTAGAGTAACCCTTATACACCTGTAAATAGAGATTGCGATGCTTTGAAGAAGACTCGTATAGAGACTGAAGAGCTGACAAGTACACAAGTTAATTGTGAACCAATTGCGAGTGGATCCTAAAATAAATTAATCGAAGTTGTGCTAAATCGAACCCAAGTAAAATGTAAGACTTTTATTGAAAAAAATGTTCATCTAATGTGTATTTTTTCAACAGATACTGGAGAGCATCACGGAGAATATCGAAGAAATCGAAGAGGAGTTCTTGGTGTTCCGAGATCTGTCCCATCACAACAATCTGCCAACCTTCCATGGTCTTTTCTTGAAGAGAGGACCAACACCTGATGATGACCAACTATGGTTTGTTATGGAAGTGAGAACGAATTTTCTTAAATAAATCGTCTGTTGGCGCTATATTCTTCTTTCATATACCTCTGAGGAAGTATATTGCACAATTTTTTTCAAAAACTGGATCGTTGTGTTCTTTTTCAGCTTTGCACAGGAGGATCTGTCACCGATCTGGTGCAAGGTCTTCGAAATCGTGGAGACAGACTATCGGACGAGCAGATTGCTTACATCATCCACGAAACAGTGGAAGCCCTGGTCTACCTCCACAGCAACCACTGCATGCACAGAGATGTGAAGGGGCACAACATCCTGCTCACAGAGTCAGCAACAGTTAAGCTGGTGGACTTTGGAGTGTCTTCTCATCTGGCTGCAACGATGGCAAGAAGAAACACTTCAGTTGGAACTCCGTATTGGATGGCTCCAGAGGTAATTGTTCTCTCTTGTTCTTGAATTCTCGCATGTATAACGCACGGTCCACAATCGAAAAATGCTCTTTAATGACTAAATTCCCATTTGCAAGAAATTGGGATAGCTTACACATAATCTTACATGTAATCCACTCTTCACAGTATTTTGCTCATTCAGTCAGTAAAATTTGTAGACATTGGAGTGTTTTCTCATCTAGTTCAACTTTATATTATACAGCATCTCTAACACATTTGCCCATGACTATGATAACCAGCCATGGACTCATCACACATCCTTGCCGTACACCATGAAAACCTCAAAAAGAGAGGTAAGTATATTGTTGAAAAGTAAGGTGAAGATGACATTCCTACAGAAAGTACTATGAACCATAAGTTATCAATTAATGTTGCATCTTCAATGCCTCCTTAATCTTCGAATGAAGCTGTCTTAAACGCATGTTTTTGTTTGACTTCCAGGTGATTGCTTGTGAACAACAATTGGACCACTCCTACGACGCCAGATGCGATGTATGGTCCATCGGCATCACCGCTATCGAACTAGCTGAAGGAGATCCGCCCTTGAGTGACCTTCACCCCATGCGAGCACTGTTCCAGATACCAAGGAACCCTCCACCTTCTCTGTGCAGACCAGAGATGTTCACCCCACTCCTAGCTGACTTTGTCTCCGAGTGTTTGGTCAAAGACTTGGATCAGAGGCCTTTTGTTAGAGAGCTGAAGCAACATCCACTATTGACAGCGGTTTACCAGTTTGCTGATAAGGTATCTACTTTTTAAATATCCTGGACTCAATAAGACCTTTTTTTCTTTCTCACATTCATATACCCTGTCGGGTTTTCTCCGCGTTAGCTATCATCCTGATGAACATGCTCCTTTACTACTCCGTTCGAAACAGCTAATCCACATTTCGGATGCCGGTCCACTCCTTGATATTACTTACCTTTATCAATAATCTTGAATTGAAAATTGTTCTTGTCAGTCCTTCTTCGTCTATTTTTTGTAGATACTCTAACCATCTGATTGTTCTATTTTGTCTTTTTACTCTCATATTCTCGTTTTTATCGCACTCATTCACAACCTAGTCATTACGGACTCTATCATTCAGAGTCTCACCATTACATATCGGAAATTCAAAGCGAAAGTACCATTGGTTTATCTAAACGTCTGGATGAAGAAGGTCATTGTATTCCCTTCGTCCATGCTTCAGGTGAGATTGGAGCTCCAAGCTGAGATATCCCGCCAGAGAGCTGAAGGTCGCTGTTGCCGTAAGGCTGAAGCAACTACAAGAAGAGGAAAGCTCAAGGCAGACAGGAAGTCGCAGCCAGTGAAGATGTACATGGATGATCTGGCGGCCTTGGACGAGCTGTCTGAAGATTCTATTGTGGAGCAACTCCAGACCAGATATAACCAGAACCAGATCTACACTTATATCGGAGATATTCTGGTGGCTGTGAACCCGTTTACTGACCTTGGGATCTACAATACAAATGTATGTTACATTTTTTTATTCTTTCTCAGTCCACTCCTGGACTAAGACCTCCAATTTTCTCCACTACTTTCAACCTGCTGCTGTGTTTATTTTTTTCTGAGCTCGACATTTTGATGTTCAGTTGAAGGAAGTTATCAATAAGTCAAAACGTTTGATAGACGTTGGTAGCTTACTGTTGGTTGATAACTAGTTGGCTTCTTGGCGATAACCTAATGCCTAACAATTATTTTGACTCGAAATCCGAAGGCAGTCTGTTCAATTCCCAAAAGCTGACTTTACTAAAGCTTGGTCACCAAATGTCATACAGAAATTGTTTTTTTTTGTTGTTGTTAAATTAGCGTTTAAGGGCTCTTCAGGTGCAATTTACACAAAAACAGGGTTCATAAAATAAACCATCCCTTATGTATCATTAATATCAAAAATGTATTTATGCCATCAGTTAAGCCGTTATCCTTCTTTTCTTAAAATTACTAGCACCATATTTTGGAAAGTCTTCTGACACATACTTTATTTCCAGGAGCAGCAGCGCTACAGCTGTGCCTGCCGCTCCGACAACCCTCCACACATCTTCGCTGCAGCAGACGCCGCTCATCAGGCCCTGCTCCATCAGAGGAGACACCAGGCCATAGTCATTTCTGGGGAGAGCGGAGCGGGCAAAACAGAAAGTGCCAACCTCCTGTTGAAGCAGCTAGTCTATCTGGCTAAGGTACGGTCACCATATCTACGTTATACCCCTTTGCAGTCGACGTTAAAACTATGAGAACTTGGCGGTTTCACGGATCATTCCTTTACCAAACTGTCCGTTTATTGAATGATTCCCGGTATCTGTGTTTCTATCCCAATTTCATTCGAGCTTATTAAAAACCAACATCAATCTCCATTTTCTCACAGTGTCTAGCAGTTGATATACCTGGCTAAGTCACAGTCCTCATACCAAAATTACATGATACCCTGGTGTAGATAGACCCACTGGGAGCCCCGGTAATCTATTTTTTTATGAAATCCTGGGCAAGAGCCAAGATTTAAGAGAATTTGGAAGTATAGGAAATTTGTTAGAATGCCAAAAAGGTGCGAATGTTGAAAAGGGGGTGATTGATGTCCAGATCTTTGAAGCACGAGTGATGGGCCTGTGCTGTGATTTTTGAGACACTAAAAGGGATTGGCAATTGATATTGCTTGTGAGTAAATCAGGATTAAACTGAGGAGGGAATACAGGTATATACTGGTAACTCATTCCATAAACGGTTAGTTTGGCAAAGAAACGCTCAAAACAAATCTTCCATTGTTTTTATCCCGATTCAATCTCAAACATTATGGATCCATGAGATCTGTGTTCCATCTGTGTTCTACCAAAACCTCGGTTCCCTCGATCTTCCCTCTAATCATCAAATGCATATTTAATGACAAGACCACTGATTCTTGTGAATATTGTTTTCAGGCTCCTAATAGAAACTTGGAAGAGAGAATTCTCCAAGTTAATCCCATCATGGAAGCGTTCGGCAATGCGAGGACTGGAATAAACGCCAACAGTTCAAGATTTGGGAAGTACTTAGACCTGACTATGACACGAGCAGGAAAAGTGACTGGAGCCAGGATATCTGTGTATCTGCTGGAACAATCGAGGGTGGTGCATCAAGCAAGGTAAGGGAATTGACCATTGTCTATATAGTCCACTAATGCTGTTTGTTCAATTGCTCACTTGGTAAGATGTATATTTGCCCATTTTTAACTTCTTTAGTTGTTGAATAGTTCAAATATCCATTTTATACATTTGTAGTGAATTCCACTGATAAAAATAGATATATTTTATCTTTGTTTATCACTATTTGACCCTTAATATTCCCTGCGAGTTTGGTCATCACCAACTCAAGAAAGGCGCTTTTGTAAAGCTTTGTGACCAATCTTGTAAAGGAACATAAACTTTCATGCCTACAATTTTGGGATCTGCTGGGGTTTTTTTTATCGAGTACATGCAGATTTCCAGTACCAGAAGTTAACCACAAGACTGTGACTTGGCATCAGATCAAGATTACTTGGATTCATTAAATGGCTGGACTGTTTCAATTTACTGGTACATTATTTCATGATTCTCTTTTATTTCCAGCGGCGAAAGCAATTTCCATCTATTTTACTACTTGTATGATGGCCTGGAGAGCTGCGGCAGGGCATCCAGCTTCTACCTCACTGACAGTCTGCAAAACAAACACAGATACTTGCGGTCCCTGTCTCCTGTTCACAAACCAGCTAACGTGGACAAGTGGAATCAACTTAATGAATCGTTTAAAGTAAGTGCAATGATTGAATTGGTTAAGAAAGATACAAAAGAATTCACATATGGATGAACAGCATCATAGTTATGAAATTAAATTAACGCACGGGATTCATTGGTTCACATGATCAGTTCAAAGAGTTGGACTCTATTCCTCGCTTTTTGATCTTTTATACTTCGCATTCTAACAAAAATTTCAAGGATGATCAAGGTTTTTCGTGCAATGTGACGAAATAAACAAAAATTTCCTTTTGATGATGAACTGACAGACAATCTACACTTCCTGTCTTTGTTGTCTATGATGAACATAACAAATTTGTCCTCTTTACCATCCATGGGACCATCTGAATTCCCCTCTTTACAACAGACGTTCCGTATCCCTCAAAGTTCAAGCTCTGTCCCAATCCTTTTTGACCATCTATTTTTTTTTACAAATATTTTAAAATAAATTAAATCTGTGATACATTTTTTGCAGTTAATAGGTTTTCAAAAGGAAGAAGTGGAGACTGTATACCGAATGTTAGCTGCCATATTGCATCTAGGGGATATCGAATTTGGAGAAGTCATCTCACAAGACAACACTGACAACAAATCTAAAATTCTGGATTCCACTCCGTTACAAAGAGGTGAGTTTGGATAAGATCCTCAAATTTATTCGTGCAAGTCATCCATAAGACTGCCAACATTTTATAATGTGCTCTTCAACAAACTTTGTTCTAGTCACTCCATTTCTCATTGTCTCGAGCAAGGTTTTTCAGTTCTTTGAATCTACTACAGCTCGTATTTCCCACTATTTGAACCATACAATGTTTTCTTGTTCTTACATGTTCTTCTATCGGTCATACCCCTTACAATGGCCTTGAACAGTATGTTTTGGTTCTTATCTTTTTAACGTAAAAATACACCATATGGTGTTTAGATTTACATAGTCAGCGGTTAACACTGCAGAATTGATTTTTCAGATCAGTTACTGTCATTTATTCGAAGTCTTTTTCTCCATTATTAATACACAATATGATGATTTATGAATTTTTCTTTCAGTCTCCAAGCTTCTTGGAGTAGACACAACCGAGTTGAAGGAATGCCTCACATGCACAAGCGTCGTGACCAGAGGAGAGACCATCACAAGGCACAACACCCTGACAGAATCTGCTGCAGCCAGAGACGCCATGGCCCGTGGTCTGTACTCCAGACTTTTCGACTGGACGGTGAACCAGATCAATGCTTTGCTCTCCTTCAATAGACCACATTGGTAAGTTACTCTTTGGTTATGTATAGCGTGCTTTTGAATCTTTCATATACCTCTGTGATATATGTACCTGTATATTTCGAAGAGAGAATGATAGCAAAAGCAAGTTACGATGGAATATTCTATCATCATCAGACCGGTATATGATTTATTAGTTACGGCTACATAAATTGGAAGGTTGTGGGTTCGTGGAGCACAAACAAATTATCATTTAGTTGTAAAATATCCTCGTCGCTAGGTTAAATCACTCATCTATTTTTATCAAAACACAGGTCACAAAGGTTCATCCAGCTTTAGAGCAACTGGATCTTGCTTAAGTATTTGGCGTTTTCTATGATGGCAATCAAACTAGTCACACTCACCAAATAAATTATCTAACCTAATACAATTCAACTAAGCTGTACATATAGTTCAACTTATTGACGCCTTTTTGCTGAAGGAGTCACTTGAGTCGATGTGGAACCTATTTATTTTCAAAAATACTGTGGCCAGCCATGTTCCAACCCCTTCACTTGAATAGAGTTTTCCAACTTGCGAGGGGGGAGGGGCCTTATTTATATTACGAACGTTTTCGATCTTGTCGATCATCTTCAGTTAAGAATAAAATAAAATGTTTTATTTGTATATTATTTTATTTAGATTTTATTTTATTTTCTTCTTACCTGAAGATGATCGACAAGATCGAAAACGTTCGTTATACAAATTAAAATAAATTGATCTTGAAATAAATTGATTGAAAGAAACAGTGTTTTATTAGAAGTTGTTTCTAAAAATATAAACACCAATTTCTGTTACTCTTTGTAAGGATCGAACCTTAGCCCTCTGGCATAGCGCTTAACTTTAACTAACTGAGCTATCAACTAAACTTATAAAAGTCATGCTAGTCATCATCCTTGATGTTTTTTCTGCCCTTTCCAGCTCGGAGCAGCTGTCCATCGGCCTCCTCGACATCTTCGGCTTCGAGAACTTTCCCTCCAACTCGTTCGAGCAGCTGTGCATCAACGTGGCCAACGAGCAGATCCAGTACTACTTCAACCAGCACATCTTCACGTGGGAGCAGCAGGAGTACCTGGTGGAGGGAGTGCCGGTGGACCTGGTGGAGTTCTCGGACAACAGGCCCGTGCTGGAGATGCTGCTATCTAAGCCCATGGGACTGCTGGCTCTGCTGGATGAAGAGAGCAGGTTCCTCAGATCCAACGATCGGTCTCTGATAGGTTTGTATTGCTTTCAATTTATTTTGTGATGATGATTTAGTATAGCAACGTTTCGTGAAAATTGTCACTCCAAGGGCGTTTGCCGTGGTATTGCTGCGAAAAAGTGTGAATCTTATCAAAAACAATATAATTGACTATCTGATCTAGGTTAGCAAGATTTATCGAGATTTAAGTTTCACACTTCTTACATTCACTAAGAAGGCAAGTATAGCACACTCTGTTCACAATCTGTGTTTTATATAGTCTTCGATAATCTAGCTTGAATGGAAACTGATACTTTTTTGCACCCTGCGGCACTCTCACAAAATGCCCAAAATTAAAAAAAAAAAAATCTAAAATTCCACACATGATGATTAATAAAAAAAAACATTTTTGCTTTGAATAAGAGTTTTAGGCTTACACGGCCGGCTGATGATGCTGGAGTGATGCTTTTTGGGATTAGAACTGTGATGGTCATCACAGTTATCATGAAGATCATCATCATCATCATACTTCACGCTGAAGAAGCCCATCGTAGAAATGGGCGAAACGTCCGGAAGCTCCAGCTCCCACAGACCACGGCAACAGATCCTGGAAAGCATCACTCCAGCATTTTTGCTTTGGTCTGGTATATGGCTGAAAAAAAACATTTTTTTTGGCCACTACAGAATCGCAATCGGATGGTCGTGGGTTCGGTTACTGACGGAGTAACAAAAAAAATACCATTGATTTTCATATATGTATTTTTTTTTTCAGAAAAGTTCCACAAAAACATCAAGAGCAAATACTACGTGCGCCCCAAGTCCGACGCCGTCTGCTTCGCGATCCACCACTTCGCCGGGCGCGTGGTGTACCAGGCCAGCGGCTTCCTGGAGAAAAACCGCAACTTCCTGCCGCACGAGGTCATCCAGCTGATGCGGCAGAGCCAGCACGACATCGTCAGGTTCCTCTTCCAGTGCCCCATCACCAGGACCGGGAACCTGTACTCCGCGCTCCAGGCTGATGCGGACTCTCGCAAGTCCAGCAGCACGCCCAGCTCCAAGAGCGGAACCAGGGTGAGCACGAAATTCTCGGGATGGTCTTCCACTACAAAAAAATGTAGCATTGCATGAGAGTTCTGTGATACGCTTTTCCGGATGAAAGTGTATAAATGGAATGGATGTGAGGCTGGGTATTCGCAATGACAATATTGCAAAATTTGACATTAATTTACTAGAAAAGTTAAAATCTGACCACATCGTTCTGATGCTGTCTATGTTCTATAATTTAAGTTGAAAAGATGTAGGTTTTAACATTTAAGATTCATATTAAGTGCATGAAATCAAGCAGATATGTGTAAGTTGTGCTTAAACATGTTGCAAGTGTGCTTGTATTACAAAATACATTATTTTCACTCTGTCTGTTACTGTTACCGTATCTTGCCGCCGTTCCACTAGGGTTGGCGTCTCCGCAGATGCGTCTCCCATTTTTTCTGTAATTGCATATCTCTTTCATCTCTTCAACATTTATCACTTTCTTCGTACAAACATAGGTACTCTTCTCTTACTTTCCCTCTGAAGGGTCCATTCTTTCACAATCTCACCTATTTGGTATATCCGTTCCTTCCTCAGTCATTCCCTTCCACGCTTTTTCTGACTAAAATAGTTGAAATCGAAAAAGTGAATGATGAAATGCGCGCGTTCTTCCATTCCATGCAGAACAAGACGTCTTGAAATTATTTCAGTGAGTTTTTTTTCGTCTGTCAATATTCCTTTACTTAAGAAAGTCTTCCTACTAGAGCCTTATTATTTCTTATAAAATGGTTGATTTGTGTTGGATTTCAGGAGAAGTACAACAGCAGAGGACTGGCTTCCCAATCCAGGGCTCAGCAAACTGTCGCCACCTACTTCCGCTACTCCCTGATGGACCTCCTGCAGAAGATGGTGTCGGGATCCCCTCAGTTTGTGAGATGCCTGAAGCCCAACGAGTCCAGAACTCCTCAGCTGTTCGACAATGCCAAAGTCCTGAAGCAACTGCGGTACACTGGGGTCTTGGAGACAATCAGGATACGACAGAATGGATTCTCGCATCGACTGTCTTTTGCCGAGTTCTTGAAAAGGTAACTTACTTGTAATGGATCTGTTGGTCACCACTAGCTTTTTTGGTGACAGAGTTGCAGATCTATATTCGTTTCGTGATGAACCGTATATCCGCAAATATTGTAAGTTGTGTAAATAATTTGAACAATTTGGGTGCCAAAACACATCCCTGTGGTACCCCAATATTGGTTGTTAAAGAGTTTGTTACTCTGCAACAATACACACTCTCACTCAGCCTAACACATTCTAACTCTTCCTTGACATAGCCTCATACAAATCTAATCTTTGTTATTACTAGCAAAATTTGACTTTTACTTGATGCAGTATCTTTCGATGGTGAGATAGTGGGTAGTCTGGATCAAATTAGGAGAAGCGGCATAAGCAAATCCTTCGGATCTATAAAAGAAAGAAAAAGGAGGAGAAGAACATTTTGATGACCTATGAGTATTTTAGGAGCCTATCGTGGCCATAGAACTTAAATGGTCTCTCCAAAACCATCTTCGTTCTCTGCTCCAACTCGCCATGTCCTCCACGTCACAGATTCCTTGTATTTCCTCCTGGAGTATCCTGTGCCTCAGGGTTCTACCCGGAATAGGTCTTAGGAGTTTCATCTCTGTTGCTCTGAGCAGTTATTTTATTTTACCGCGTCGTCCCATGTTTTGATTCCGAGTATAATCGATTTGTAAAGATACGGTTTGTTTAATTTCAGATACAGTTTCCTGGCATTCAGCTACGATGAGAAAGTTGAACCCACGAAGAACACCTGCCGCTTGATGCTGATTCGTCTCAAACTGGATGGGTGGGCCTTGGGAAAGACAAAAGTGTTCCTGAAATACTACCACGTCGAATTCTTGGCTAAGATATACGAGGAACAGGTACTTAAATGAAACATCATTAAAATTACATTGCGCATAGCTGGCAAGAGAAGAGAAATTGTTAGACCTTTGGGTCTCGTCACCGGTAGAGATCCAAATTTTACATTTACTTCACTGCTCCTGGGGTGACTTTGTGGAGGTCTTGTAGGTCAAAAAGGAGTCCTTTTATTGGGCACTTCTCCACTATGGTCCGGAGAACCTGGTTGTCTATCCATAATTTGGATTGATTGCCACCTTTAAAAGGCTTTGGTGTTGTTGACAGAGGTGAGCTTATTAGCTGTCAAAAATACCGGGCACCCTTTGGTCCACACCGTAATAACAAAGATCATCTGTATAATATTTTTCTCAGAAGCTGCAAGTGGTGTTGGTATGTCAAACTATAGTCCTAGGACACGCAGGCAATCCATGATCGAGATTTCTCACCTTTTTATAACAACCTTGTTTTTGATATATTTTTTTCAGATAAGAAAGATAGTTTTGGCCCAAGCGTGCGTCAGAAGATGGCTTGCCAAAAGTAGATACCGCAAAATCAAATGGGAAATGGCCAAGAGCGTGGTGACACTGCAGAGACACGTTCGAGGATGGATAACCAGAAAGAAGATCAAAGAGAGACAGAAGCAGCTGCAGCAAGAAACGGAAAGGGAAAGGTTGAGACTGCTGGAGCTGGAGAGAAGGAAGCAGAAGAGTATGCAGCAGAATCAAGGGAATGTGGTAGACGCTAAGAAGGCCGGCATGATGAAAGTTAAACTGTTCAAGCGATTGTCGTCACAGGAAATGTTTGGGAGGAATGATTCCAATGAGAAAGAAAACTTAAACTCTGATAGAGCTGCTGTCATCATACAAAGTCGTAAGTGTAAAGACTTTTTGATTTGTTTTTAAGTTGGATATGATTCACATATTAACGTTTTCAAGCTGAAACTGGTCGATAGCTCAGTTGGTACAGTGCTTTCATTCTACGCCGTGACCTTGGGTTCGAATCCCACCGAGGGTGTCAGAAATTATTTCAGGTTTCGGTGTTAATTTCAAAACCCAAGATAAAATACCGGCACGGTTTACTCAGCCTTCACAAGAAATGAGAACCAGCATCCTAGGAAGCTGGGGAACCACCACTTGAACTGAAGTGGTTGGCGTAAAGTCGGCTCCCTTACCATTAAAAATAAAAAGATTCCACTCGTCACATGAATACAAAGTGAGCTTAAAAGAAGAAAATGCATGAAAAAGGTGATGGATATGAAGGAATTGAAGGAGGTATGTCAGGATAGGAAAAAATGGAGGCAACTCTTCAGAGGCTCTGGCCACCCCTAGCGGAATGGTGACAGATTTACAGTTACAGTTACAGTAACATGCGAAATCCTTTGGGAATAACGCGTGTCAAAGTGCTTCACCATATTTGTTGCGAAGCTTAAAAGTCGTGAACATTTTTATTACGATATTTTGCCTCTCGAACATTTTGTGCATGCCTAACTCCGACTGTTATGTATGGAAGTAAAGCATGGAGGCTGAATAAAGGCAAATTATTAAAATAATGTAACACGAATCATAAATGTTAATATATCTTGGTAAATTAGATTACAGAGTTGCTTTCTGAGATTTTTATCGTTCCGTCCATATCTGCATTGCGATTTTTCAGTGTTAGGTTAAAAAACTAAATGAGTCAAAATTGGTTGGCAATGTGGCAATTTTGTGGATGTTTCATGTGATACTTTGTTACAGATTTTCGAGGTTACACCGTCAGGAGAAAATGGGGCGACAAGCTGCGAGACAGCCAGGAGAGGCGCTACAAGAGACCTGCCCCACAACCTCCTTCTCATGACAAACAAGTCCAGCTCACCATCTTCGCCAAACAAGTACGTGTAGTCCCAATTGTCCTACAACTTCAATCTCTGTGTGACAGTTGCAGCGATACGAGGAATTGCAATAAAATAAGGGTGTACGACAGGGCTCTGTTATGAGTCCTTGGTCGTTCAATATAATCACATTGTGTAAAAAAAAAGCGAATCTGAAAGAGTAAGGTATTTGGGTTGAATAGCTTCAAGTTGGTGTTCCTTAATTTATAGGTTAGTATGAGGCTGACCACCCATTTTGTAGAAAAGGGTTCACTTTGCCAATTTCACCCCTGTTTCAAGGAAGGTTGTCAAGAGTTGCAGTGTGTATGTTTATTTTTGATTTGGGTTTTTATGTTGTATGTTCATATTCGGCACGTGCAAGCGCGAATTTATACGTGTCTGCTTTTAAGAATGCATATAATGTGAATCCTCAATGTAATAAATCTTTGCAACTTACATTAGATTAGATTATATTGGGCTTCTGCTCTCCGCTGATGATGTCATAATAATTTAGTTATTGTAATAAAAAACTAATAATCTTGAAAAGACCAATATTATTATGATAGAATTGATAGTTGACTGTTGATTATTCTAGATCCATGACGCAAATCAAGAAGCTCACAAGATAATGCGCCGCAACAAGCCTGGAGTCCACCTTGAAGAGTTGCAGCCTCTTCCTGAAGGTTACATGGTCCCTCCAGGCTTCAACATCATGTCTTCATATGCCAGAGGACAGATGGACCAAGAGTACCAGCAACATGAAGCTCTGTCCAGGTATTTCTTTATTATTTTTCTTAACGTTTACTTGCGGGTCTGTTTGTTCCAAGTTGCCTGTCTCCTGTGATGTTGACTCCCAATCGTCTTGTGTGGTCTTCCTTTAAATCTTTGTGTAGGTTATTTAATTGAAGATACCAATGGCAATATGTGCATAAAAGGCTCACATTTAGTAGATATAAGATTAATAATCTTCTTGGTGTAGACCTGCTGGTCTATTTGATCAAAATTGCCTCTCTCCTGCGATGTTGATTTCCAGCTGTGTTTCCATTTTTTATGTAATCTCCCCAGAGAACATCTGCTAAACTGGAACTGTCCATCTTTCCCACATACGCATGCCAATCTTTCTTTTGTCATCCAGATTTATGACGATGTGTTTCATAGCGCAAGTTTCTCAGACATGCCTATTTCTTGAAAATACGTATATGTAAAAATGGGATTTGCAGAGCGAATGTTTGTGAAGGAAATTTATAATCAAGGTGATGGATATGAATGAAGAGTTTACAAGGATACAAACGGAAGGCAAATGGAGGCAACTCAGCAAATACTCCGATCTATTAACTGCTTAAGTTGTCAAAATAATCTTTTCATCTTTGTACCTATGTCTTTTGTACGTTTAATTTATATTTTTATTATTGTTTTATTTTGCACCATTTTTTCTTGCTGCCTTTCCATTGGACGCACAAAAAAGTCCTTCACCGGAATTCGACGAACAAGAAAGCATTTCTACGTGGGACCTTCCGTTGATCCAAAAAGAAAATCAAATGCATCCCGAAAGGTATCGGTGTATAAAGCTAAACAGACTATAGGATAGAATCACTTGATCAAACACTGCACGACCCCTTTCAAGATCCTTTTATATTTTGTGTTTCGAGGTAATACACCTACTTTCTAGTACTTACAAAAAGAGAAAGCTGATGAACAGTGAACACAGTGTAAAAACAGAAGATATACCTTATTATTTTATTTCACAGTGGAAGGTTGATGGTACAAAAATCGATTACCTGATGCTCAAATAACGTGCTTTCGTCTCTTATGTAGGCTAAAAATATAAATACCAAAACGGAAAATCATATCTGATACTCTTGATTAAATTGTGACCTAGCTTTTTGGTTTTAAACGATATACGTGACCTAGCTTTTTGGCTTCTATCAACCCATTATGAAACTTGGACATATTCTGAGAAAGAAAAAATACTGTTTTCTCTATCTGATGATACAAAAAAAGATTGAGTGGAAAAGGACGCCCAAGAGCATTGTTGCTGAAGAATCCAATCCATGTTTTTGATGAGTTTTTGCAGTGGTATAGAACCGACTGCCACATGCGGTTCCAGAAAACACCAATAGCAGTCACTTCATGTCTCAGGACCGATCTGTTCATTGAATCTTATGGAGTTACAATGTCACAAAATGACGTCCATAAAAGAGGTCAAATGATTCATCATCTTCGACGGTTTCACGAAAGCATTTCATTCCAATTTACTGCAATATCTTTAAAAGTATATCTGTAAGATTTGTGTTAGAATGTTTCACACACACACAAAATGTCTCTTTGAATGATGTTTCTTTTCGGAATGCTTTGAATGGCGTCAAGGTTTTCTCCTGTTGCGACTGACGGGATTCCACTAGGGGTGGCCAACGTCCGTCTACTCGGAGACAGGCAGCTGTCTTCAGCCTGGCACCATGTACTCCCGTCGCCTGTTCCTCACATCAGGCAAGGAGCGGCTTCTCCAAGGGCGAGAGGGAACTTGGTCAGGTTGGCATCATTTGATTTGCAAATAATGTTATTGCTCTTTTGAATTCATACTTTATGGTTAGCTTTTAGTATTTTGGGTTATTTTATGAAAAATTTAAATTCCTTACATTGATTATAATATTTTATTTTTATGTATAGTTGATAAGTTTGTATTTCTTTCAAGCTGGCCGAAGAATTAGCTAGAAAAGTAGGTATTTTTTACGTCATATAAAATTTACATATCCTGTAAAGTATTAGTATTTTTTTTTTAGAGAAGTGTGGCATCAATAAAACACTTCTGAATAAGATACGTGCCATCTGCAAAAAATGTATAAGTGTATTAGTAGATGGGGAATGCAGTGAATATTTAAATGTGCAGAACGGTGTGAAACAGGGCTGCATTTTGAGTCCTTGGTTGTTCAATATATTCATCAACCATTGAAGTGAATCTTAAAGAGTGAGCTATTCGGGTTGGAGAGCAGAAAGGTGCATTTTGCTTTAATGCTGACGAAGATCTACAAGCAGTGATCTCTAATATAAGTATGTATCTACTGCTTTGTTTGTGAATAAACTTAAGGGGAATGCAACTATGTAAGACAAAAGTAATGATTTTTTACGGAAAAGAAGGGGTAAAAGAGTGTAGGATTAAGTTGAATGGTAAGAATGCGAAAATTGTGGAGGAATTTGTATATTGATGGAGTGTTGTACAAATATGGTGTCGAAAACGCTAGTGAAGTCGATTAAATATAATACCTTAGCTTACTATGATTTTCAAATTACAAATGGGTTTTCAATTGCACAGAGGGTCGCGAGTCAGATGGTTTTTATAAAAAGGGGTCGCCACCGGAAAAAGAGTATTTTCTTTGTTAAGCTATGCCTACCTACAAATTTCTCTTTTTCTTTTTCCAGCGACAAAATCAACGCGCTCTGCAATCCAAAGTGGAAGACGCCGTCCTACCGCGACAACATCCTGGACATCTGCCCCAAGAGCGCCAAGAACGTCGCCAACCTCCTCAAGAGATCCCCTGAAGTTCCTCGTCTCCTGAAGAAGCCCATCAGCCTGTGCCTCACTCCCATCCAAGGCAAGGACCGCTCCATCAACGACCAGTCCTTCAAGAATGGCCAGCACTTCGAAGACGACGACATCAGTGGACCGTTCAACTTTAGGCAGCTGCTGCGGCCCACCCATGGACCGACTGAGAGTCTGAGGAAGAGGAAGGGAAAGCCAGCGAGTGGACAGATGGAGTGGCAACAAAAGCAAGTGGTGGATGTGAAACCTGTGGCTTATAATAAGAGACGACCACAGAATTTGTAGGCAATTTGGCCCAATGATGACTTATAGGCTGGTATGAGGCTGATCATCTTTACTGTAAAAAATGGTTCTCCTTGCCAATGACACCCCGTTTCAGAGAAAGGTGAGCAGTTTTTGTGGGAATCACACCTCAAGAGCTCCTAGTGGTCGCTGGTAAGCGCCAACTCAAGTGAGACCTAAGTACATAAGACGGCTCCTCTCAAAAAATTACGTTTTTGTTTTTTTTTAAATATGTTCCTTTTACTTTATGTTTTTGAGAAAAACCGAAGCTTACAAATCAATTTTAATTCTTGACTTGAATTCAAAACTATTCACATTTTCAATAATTGGTTTCTTGTGAGAATGCTGTATTATTTTGTACCTACTTAAAAAGAAAAAGAAAATCCAAAATATGATGCGTTAAAACTACATATGACAGAGAATTGGAAAAAATCTTTTTTTTTTTTAAAGTTGGGGACATTTGAAAAGTTCTGTATGTTTTTGTAAGTTCATAATTTAAATAAAGATCAAAAACAATTTTTTCATTAATATATTTTTCTTTACTAAGACCATAAAACATAAGAAACATATTTAAAAAAAACGGCAATTTTTGAGAAAATACTCTTAAAAACATAATATTATTCATAATATGTATGTGATCTTGTATAAGAATGATTCTTGATATTTGTTTTTGAATTACTTTGATAATAAATGAAAGACGATTACTTTTTAAATAAATATATTTATTAAATTATATTAATGTAACATGACATAAAAAATACCATTATTATGTAAGCAATTATGTGTTAAAACATTATTTATTATTTTGAATTGTGCAAAATGTGATAAATTATGTGAATCCATTGCATATTTAATTTTCATAAAAAAAAAAATTGTTTACCGAAAATATTTTTATTAATTAACGTAAAATGGTAACAATGTATATTTTCCAAATTCCTCTTCAATATCTCTTATAATAAAATGTTTTATTTGATGTAAAATTATTTAGATAAATTTGTTAAATAGAGTAAATAAACATATCTTTTCATGTAATTAGTACAAAAAAACGATTCACATTTTTTCGAAGTGTTTGAACTAAAAAAATATTATTATTTATTTTACCAAAGATTAGTTTTGTAAAAAGAAAATAGTTAACCCTTTTATTATGTGTTATAAACATTTTATTTAAATTTTAGATGTACAAAGTGTATATTTAAATTTATATAAATATTAAAAATAATAACTTTTATATATATATTTTTTGTGAATTATTAAAAAAAAAAACAGATTCCTCTGAGATTAAACTGAGAAATTGAAAATTAAAAAAGTTGAAAAACTCTGAGAAAAAAGCCTCTGTTTCAGGAAAGAAAATAAATGTACAAAAATTAATTAGAGGTACAGATTTTATGTCCATTTGTTTATGTATGTGCATAATATTCTTTCTGCAACTAAGATTATGACTAAAATAAGATGTGTAAGAAATCCATGATTGATTGTTTTTGTGATATTGTGCCAATGACTATGAAAATAATAAAATTATATTTAACCAATAATTCCTTGTTTTTTTTTTCAATTATTTTATCTGAACCCTTGCTCTCGCCATGGAATGCAAGCATTCTACCAATTGAGCTATCGACCTTTTTACAAGCTTGGTCGTCGTCGCTACAAAGCGCCAATTCTCAAGCAAGACCCAGTTGGTTAAATAGCACATCTTAGCATTAAAACTACTAATATTATCAATATATATATATATTTTTTTTTTTTTTTTTTTTTTAATTTTTAAAAAATAGATTTGTGAAGAGGAATGCAATTCACCAACCTATTCTGCCTGGCCAGAAACAGGTATTATTATCATCATTTAATAATTCATTATTGTTAATTATTAATGAATTATTAAATAATAATTACCCAATTACATCTGTTGAACCAGGGTCAAAGTTAAAGTCAAGTGACCCAAGCGGGGATCGAACCAACGTTGTTCCATTCGAAACACGCTAGAAAGATCAGCCCTCTTGGCCCACGCGGCTATAACCCCGACAATTTTATTATTATAATGTAAAATAATCGATACTATAATGTTTGATGACCGGTCCGTAGTTCAGTGGTAACTTCGGACTCTGAATGGAAGGTTGTGGGTTCGAATCCCGGTGGAGCACAAAAAAATACCATTTATATTTTCAAATTTGCTCTTCGCTGGGTTGAAAAATTCATAAATCTCTACCAATGACCGGTCACCAAAGGTCCATCCAACCTTACAGCAACTGGGTCTTGCTTGAGAATTAGCGCTAAGTAGCGGCGACAACCAAGCTCATAAAAAGGTGGATAGCTTAATTGGTAGAATGCTTGCATTCCATGCCGGGAGCAAGGGTGCGATCTCATGGTTTACTCAGCCTTTACAAGAAATGAGAACCAGCCCCCCCCCCCCCCCCCGGGAGCTGGGAAACTCCCACTTCAACTTAAAGTGGTTGGTGTGAGGCCGGCCCCCTTACTCGTAAAAATAAATATGTCCCGAATCACCACATGCGACCCCTTCGGGGATAATGCAGGCAAGAAGTTACACTATATGTGTAGTTTAGTTGCGTACGAAGTGTCAAAAATTCATCCATCTATTATCTATTATCAAAGTTGCAAAAATACTCGTAAATTAACATTTAAAGCTCTTATCAAAAGCATGCCCACAAACACACACGTGTATTTCGCGCTTACAACTGCTGAATGTGTGCTTACAAATAAAATCCAAACCTCAAATAAAAAATCCAAACCTCAGTGTGAAAGGAAAAAGAGGGAAGGGACGACCTAGAAAAGTATGGAGTGATCAGATTGAGGAGATTGTGAAAGAATAGGATATACAAAGTGAGCATAAAAGAAGAAAATGCATGTAAAAGGTGATGGATATGAATGAATTGAAAGAGGTATGTAAGGATAGGAAAAAATGGAGGCAGCTCTGCAGAGGCTCTGGCCACCCCTAGCGGAATGGCGACAGAGTTACAGTTTACAGTTAAATGAACATAAACCCTACAACTTTTGTCGATCTTCCCTGAGTGAGGGTGGTGACATGGCAAGGGGGAAAGGGGTGACATTGGCAAAGTGAACCATTTTTTACAGTTTGGGCGGTCAGCCTCATACCTACCTATAAGTCAAGGAAGATATATAAACAAGGTGCATTTATCTGAGGAACCCATTTGAGCTAAATTTGTCACTTATTCATTATAACCTTCAAGCTGTCGATGTACCTACTCTTAAATTCATCCATCTAATCTAATCTAATCTAATCTAAGTTGCAAAGATATGTTACATTGGAGATTCACATTACATGCATTCTCACAACCAGACGCATACAAGTTCGCGCTTGCACATGCCTCATGTGAACCTACAACATAAAAACCAATCGGATTTTAAATATTTTCTTTGCGATTTCAACACAGTAAATATGAGTGCGAGCTTTCAAAGTAGCCGCGCTTTTTCTCGGCCATGTGTTTGCCGGAGGGCAGCGCCAATGTTATCCTAGCGGGGAAACTCGGAAGCGTTCACAACTCGACGCTTCAGAGGGCGACAAATGGCGGACAGGGAGACGTCAGATCTGCCAGAAATCAAGATAAAGTCCATCGAGCAGACGCTCCTGCCGCTCGTCAGACAGGTGAGACAGCATACAAACAACAAACATACTAACATACAAACAAAACAATCAACAAACAACAAAAAATAAAAAACGCTTTATATTTTACAGTATGTCAACCTGCAATATTTGAGACACACCTCTTTTTATTTTGACTTAAAATACACATAACCTAACCTATGTTTGATACAAATAAAGACAATTTGTTTAACGTTAAAAATTACGTACATTTAAAACTAAACTATTTTTTTTTGTGTGATAGATTAACGAGTGAATTTCAGTGACACATATAAAACTGAGTTGTTTTCTTGTTTGTGTTAAAAATAGTACAGATTTCAGTGTTGCATTTTGACATCAGTTTCTCGATTTCACACAGAGATTTATATCTGATTTTTTTAAATGTTGAATTATTATTAATGACCTCGTGTTTATTCTTTTTTTGAAAAATGCAAATTGCCGCCGATTTTCGCGCGCTTTTTTAATGTGCGAACTGTTGCGTCTACAGCACTGCGACTGCGCGGTGTGAGGCGTGCCACCCCAACCTTCGTATTTACAAGTACCCCTTTACTCATGCCACCCCCATCCCCGTTTTCAACACTGCACGTGATTCACAAAACAAGAAAACTTGAAATAATTAAAATGATATTTTACAATTTATCAAAGTTAAACAACCAAAAAACTTATTTTTTGTTAAGCCTTCTCATCGTGAATTTTCTATTATTTATTTTTTAATAAACGTAATATGATTATAAGTAAATTTTAAAGTGTTAAACTAATTAAATAATACATTTTTTGTTACAAATTAAAAACCATTGGATTATTGATTTTTTATTTAACAAAAAACAGTGTTTTTTAGTTAATCATTTTTCATTTATTTTTATTTCTACAATTTATGTACTTAAGTAGTATTTTATTTTTTTAGTGAACAACTTTTTTTTTATAAAATAAAAAAATATATATTAACACGTTTTAAGCAAATGAAATTTAAATTCCTTACAAAATAATAGCAGTGAGGTAAATTTATTTTTAATCTTTTCGTTTTGTATATTTTATAATTTGATGATAATATATTTAGAAGATTGTGAGGGACTGAGTGGTAGATGACGAGCGAACACAAAGTCCGCCAAAGGACTGCGGGGAGGTCTGAAACGCCTAGTCCCAGCTGAACGTAGCCAGGGCCGGTCAATCCAAGGTCCAAGGTCTTCCGAGAGACCGTAAAAATTGCTGGAAAATTTCTAAACCACAGATTGTGTTCATTTTTGCGAATATCAACCTTGTTTCGGGGAAGGACAGCAAGAGTTGCAGGGTGTATGTCCATTTGAGATTTGTTTTTTTTTATGTTGTGGGTTCACATGCGGCATGTGCAAGCGCGAACTTGTACGTGTCTGCTTGTGAAAATGCATGTAATATGAATATCCAATGTAACATAGATTAGATTAGATTAGATTTCGGGGAAGCTCGATATGAGTTGCAGCGCTTACGTTCATTTTATCATGTGGTGAGCACATGTGGAGCATGTGTAAGCGTGAACTTGAATGTGTCTGCTAGTGCGCAAACGTTTAATTTGAATGTAAAATGTTTATATATTTTTTTACTTATATTATAGGCGCATATATACAACGATACTTATTTGGAAGGTACAACACAATTGAAGAGCACTGTTTTTGTGTGTGTCACACCTCAAGAGCCCTCTCAAATTACGGATAAGATTTATTTATAAGGATGTTCTACCGTTCGTAAGTTTCGTTCTGAAAACTTGCGCATAGTGCCATACAGCCTGTGTGTGAAATGATTTCCTGTTTCCTTAGGTGTTTATTTTAAATAAAAAATCATGCAACCGGCAAGGTTTACTATTAAGCTTTCAAAATAAATGAGAAACTATCCCCTGGCGAGCAGGAAAACTCCTTCTTCAGGTCAAATGGTTGGCGTAAGGGTTTCTCCCTCACCTGAGTAATCGTAAATAAATTAATCAGTACAGAAATTTTAGTGGGCTTTATCCAAAATCAAGCAAAATGGTTTTTAATTTTTGTAAGGAATGAAAAAAATCAAAGCCTCCTGTATTTTTTAAAACATTATTTGCGTCATCTTGCGCTTTTGATAATTGAATAATAATTTTAAAATATAGAATTAAATAATGGATTTAACGGATTGAGTAGAAAAAAAAGGTTTTTCAACGTTAAAATGGAATCCGACCTGTCATCAGAACCCTTAGTACGAGTTGCAAAACTTGAGAAAAGTAAAGTTTACGGAAAATATATTATTAAAGAGTGATTTCTCCCGAAATCTGCCGTTTTTGTTTCTTACACACTATCTAATCTAATCTAATCTAATCTAAGTTGCAAAGATATGTTACATTGGAGATTCACATTACATGCATTCTCACAACCAGACACGTACAAGTTCGCGCTTGCACATGCCTCATGTGAACCTACAACATAAAAACCAAATCTCAAATGGACATACACCCTGCAACTCTTGCCGTCCTTCCCTGAGACAGGGGTGACATTGGCAAAGTGAACCATTTTTACAGCATGGGTGGTCAGCCGCATACCAACCTATAAGTCACTATGGTCTTAGCAAAACGGTTACAGTGATGAAGAAAATCAAGTTCAAACAAACAAAAACGGCAGATTTTGGGGGAAATCCCTCTTTAATAATTGCCGTAAACTTTACATTACCTACTCAAGTTTTGCAACTCGTACTAAGGGTGCAGGAGACATGCCTTTTCGACAAATACGCAAAAACTAAATTGCCTGAATGAATTCCTTGACTTGTAGGTTGGTATGAGGCTGACCACCAAAACCGTAAAAAATAGTTTACTTTGCCAATGTCACCCCTGTTTCAGGGAAGGTTGGCAAGAGTTACAGGGCTTATGTTAATTTAAGAGTGGGTTTTTATATTGTAGGTCCACATGCGGCGGCATGTGTTAGCGCAAACTAATACAATATGTCTGCGTGAGGGAATGCGTTTAATATGAATCTTAAATGATATATATCTTTGCAGCTTAGATTTAGAATCTCCTATGCTCACCTCGTATTCCTATAATCTTCAATCAAGAGCTACAAAAATTATTGCTTCCATATTGAAATATCAATGTTACCAATAAACATCATCCTCATTATGCGACTTGGTATTGAGAGGATTATAAAATATTTATGAACGGAATTTTTTCCGTTTTTTTTTTTTTAATGGGCCCAAATTTTTATCATGTTGGTAAGACCTGGTCCCGGGCGGAGGCAATATCGATCTTTAGACGGAGGGGTGCAGAGAGGGGAGTTGAGAGATAACTAGCAATCCAACCTTACGTGGGACTCGAAATATTCATTGATAACAAAGAACCTGTAATAATTACCTAATATCACAGAGAAATATGTAACGTTTGTGGTCCTCTTTTCAGTTATTTTAAGTTTAAATGAGTTATACTCTAAGTTGCAAATATATGTAAGTATTTAAAATTCATATTTTATGCATACCCACAACCAGGCACATGTAAGTTTGCGCTTAAAAATTCTGCATGTTTACTCGTACTTACAATTCAAAAACAAACCTCAAACAAAAATAATTCCTGCAACTTTTGCCGACCGAATAAAAACACAACCGAAAGTTAGTGTTTTTTTTCACCACTAAAAATTAGTGGTTTTTCTTTCATCACTGAAAGTTGATGTTCGGTTTTCACCACTGAAAGTAACTATTTTTTCTTCAATCACTGAAAGTTAGTGTTAATTATTCCAGCACTGAAAGTTAGTGATTTCGTCTATCACTACTGAAAATAAATGTTTTTTATATAACCACTGAAAGTTAGTGTTTTTTCTTTCGTCACCGAAAGTCAGTGTTTGGTTTTCACCACTGAAAGTTAGTGTTTTTTCTTTCGTCACCGAAAGTCAGTGTTTGGTTTTCACCACTGAAAGTTAGTGTTTTTCTTTCGCCACTAAAAGTTAATGTTTTTTTCTTTCACCGCTAAAAGTTAGTGATTTCTTCTTTCACCACTGAAATTAAGTGTTTTTACTTTTACCACTGAAATTTGTGTTTTTGCTTTCACCACTGAAAGTTAGTATTTTTTTTCCACGCTGAAAGTTAGTGTTTTTTTACCACTGAAAGTTAGTGATTTCTTCTTGCATCACTGAAAGTCGGCGATTTTTTTGTTTGTGTCTTTGTAAAGGCTGAAACTTATATTACTCGCCGGGGTTCGTTTTGAGGGGCGGAGGGGCAAGGGCGCGCAGGGACAGGGAGCAGCTCCAGCAGGGGCAGGTTAAGGGGCGGGGCAGGGGCAGGGCTAGGGGCAGGGGCGACCCAGGCTCAGTGAGTGCCCGCGGCGTGGCGGTCGCACACCACTGCCGCAAGACGAAACATCCCCAGCACGATACCGCTCACTCATCACAAAGCAACAACCGGCAACCTCAACCAAACAACCAACCAAAATACAAAAATAAAACAAAGGCCCCTATCCCGGATAAATCAAATTGTCAAATACATCTACAGGGTAGGCCAAATACAAACGCGTTGCTCAAAATAATAATAATCATCTCACACCTGTTCCCATTCCGTTTTTGGTGATAACCGTTCAAATAATAAATCAGATAAATTTTCCTGAAATGTGTGAAAATAAATTACAGGAGTGAAACGAGCTTTTCACAAGAAAATAATAATTCAAGTGTTTATTTTTTTTTTCTTGTGTTTTTTTTTTGAAATCTAGTGTATGTGAAACCATTATAAAAATAACAGTTATAATTTTTGACAAGTGTATAAATTACAAGGTGTTTTATTTGAAATGTTATTTTAAAAAATGACCTGCTATTTTTCCTCGTATTTGAAATCTTGTGTATGTGAAACCAATAGAAGAATAAACATGTGTTTTTTTTCTGAAAAGTATCATAATAATTTACAGTGGTTTTCCATTTGAAACGTGATTTATATGAAATCAAAAAAATAATCTTTGTTTTTTTTTGCATGCGTATAAGATCTTCTGTATGTAAAACACTTGAAAAATATAACAGGTATTTTTTACTGTAAATTAAAAATAAATTCCTGATGGATGACCATGAAAATGTGCTTTTCACAAAGATAAACAATAAAATAACCCCAATGTTTTTCTATTCTTCTGTTTGTCAAATCAAGTGTCAAGTCTGGAATCAAAAAAGAAAGCAAATATAGGTTCTAGTAAGTCCTGATACTGGAAAAAAAATCTGCGAGGATTCCATTCATTCTATATAAAAAATATCTCATCTGTTCATAGTTTATTTTTTCCTGAATTGAAGTAAAATTTGTCCTGTATTAGGTATGTTAAATATATACGCATTACAAAAAATAATAAAAGATAAGAATACAAAAGTTATAGAGTCGTTCCATTTGAAACGATTTTTGAAAAAAAAAAACCTTTTCTTGTATATTTTTGTTTTTAAATGTGTTTTAAAGGACCATAACTAGTAAAAATCTAAACGTGTTTTTTTTTTATTACAAAAATATGTATTTTACCCTTGCTTTATTTTTATTTTTGTGCAATTATCACTTTGAATCTACAGCATAAAAAATTTCAGGTTAACCTAAAAAATCAGAGTGTTTTTAATAATAATCAAATATTTATAGCAACCATCACGTGTTTTTTATTAAATTTCCGTAAAAAAAAACCTCCTCTTCAGTCTACGAAATATTGAAAAAAAAAATTAGTAAAATTAAATCCGAACATGTGTTTTTATTTAAATGTAATCCCCTATTTTTTTGTTTAATATTTTGTGAAGTATAAAAACAATAATTCGTAAAATTAAAAAAATAATAGTTACAGATATCTAACCGTGATAAATCAAATAAATTTGAAATCTACGCAGTGGTTCCAATCAAAACGCAATTTTTTTCTTGTTAAGAAAATCCTTCTGTTTACAGCATTTTTCAGTGTTCTAATTTTGAAAAGCGCCTTGTGAAATAAGGTCCTGTGGGTGTTTTAGCTTTTGTGAAATTTCAAGGATTGCAAGTGTAAATTTTTTTGGTATGAGTTAGCGGCGCTGTCACGATGGACGATGTGGCGGACTATTGGCGAAGTGGCCAGGTAAATAAATCTATTACACACTTTTACTGTAACATGATTTGTGTCGATGACAATTTTTAATTTTCTTGTTGCAGCAACGTATGATGGCAATACAATTAAAAGAAATTCTAGAACGATGAACTTTTCGTTGGTTTTTAGGTTATGTTTATTTTCAAAATATTTTATTCCGAAGAATTTCTTCGTATAATTAGCGCTTGAATTTAAAATGATGAAAATTTATTTATGTTTTATAGAAATCAATAAAGATTTTTTTGGTAATTTTAAATAATTTTCAGGGACTGGAATCCAAACGTGAATTTTCCTCGGAGGGCAAACGGCACACGCCAGCAATAGGTCTATGTTACTAGGGTTACTAGCCTTACCAAACAATAAAAAACAATTTAAAAAATCCGTTAGCCTTTTCCCTAGCAACCTGACCACGTAAGTTCACAATTTTGTTGTCCATGATATGTCGAGTTTCCTTGACTTATAGATTGGTATGAGGCTGTCCACCCATACTGTAAAAAATAGTTCACTCTGCCAATGTCACCCCTGTTTCAGAGAAAGTTGGAAAAAGTTGCAGAGCTTATGTTCATTTGAGGTTTGGATTTTAATTTGTAAGTAAACATGCAGCATTTTTAGAGCAAACTTATACGTGTCCGTTTGTGGGCATGCATTTAATATGAATTCGAAATGTTAATATACCATTGCAACTTAGATTACAAAGTTAAAGTGGATGTGTGTCCGTTCACTCTAAATTTACTTTTTATTTTTTCTTGAGAAAGTAACAACAAAAAGAAATGGCAGTAAAATATATATATTAATCTATTGGGAACGAGATAGCCTATATATTAGCCCACATGTCGTTTGAACGTAGATTTTTTACAGGTTTGTACCTAGGGTCTTTCAGAAGGTAGACGCTAGATCCGCAAACCATCCAGGGTCTTCCCCTGGGACTAAAAGATTGAATAGGAATCACGTTCTGGGTCTAAACAAACAGAATTATGTAAAAAAGTTGAAGCCCGTGCTCTGTTTGTCACTGAAAGTTAAACGCAAAAAAACGCAACAAAGCTACACACATAGTGTAACTTCTTGCCGCGTTATTCCCGAAGGGGTCGCATGTCGCGAGTTGAACCTATTTATTTTTACAGGTAAGAGGGCCGGCCTTACGCCAGCCACTTCGGTTGAAGTGGGGGTTTCCCAGCTCCCGAGAGGGCTGGTACTCATTACTTGTGAAGGCTGAGTAAACCTTGCCGGTATTTTATTTTGGGGTTTGAAATAAACTCCGAAACGGGAAATCATTTCTGACACTGTGGGATTCGAGCCCTAGCTCACGGCATGGAATGCAAGCACTCTACCAACTGAGCTATCGACCGGACTTGTTGGTAACTTAAAAAAGTCGCTAGAGAATTTACTATCTGTAGGTAATATTCTTCTACTTCTTATTGTGCCACTTTTATCGAAGATTGGCGATCATCATGGTTTTTTTGACCTTAGATGCTGCGGCTCGAAATGGGGAAATGGTGCTTTTGTTGAACCATTCTTCAGTGAAGATTGGCGATCATCACAGCAAAATCGCAACTTTGCATAGTAATCTACAATCTAAGTTACATCGATTCTTATGTAATGCACCCCCACAGACAGACACGTGCTAGTTCGCTAATCTAAGCTAATCTAATCTAATCTAAGTTGCAAATATATGTCAGATTGGAGATTCACATTATATCCATTCTCACAAGCAGACACGTACAAGTTCGCGCATGCACATGCCGCATGCGAACCTACAACATGAAAACCAAATCTGAAATTGACATACACACTGCAACTCCTGCCGACCTTTCCTGAAACAGGGGTGACATTGGTAAAGTGAACCATTTTCTACAGCATGGGTGGTAAGCCGCATACCAACCTATGTATAAGTCAAAGTAGAACGACAGGTTTAAAAAGACGAATTTTCTCCTTGACGGCTACATTCCTTGAAGCACCTCTTGACATTTAGCATCCCCCCCACTTAGACAATATAAGTGTAGCCTAACTTAATTACTGCTTGGATGTCTGTCGTGTCTTCACACAACTTTAATTTCGTTACGTTCCGCCCTGAGTTATTCCTGTCGTTATGTCTGCAGAGATCACACTGTGCTCAGAGCTTTTTACAGGAATTCTTCAGACTTAATTTTGATATGAAAATGTTTATAACCTACATAAATTTAATTCAACCAAAATAATCCATAATCTTAGTTGCAAAGCTATCTTGTGATGAACAGTTCTCATCATGATCATCTTCATCATCATACTTCACGTTAAAGAAGTCCATCGTATAAATGGGCGAAACGTCCGGAAGCTCCAGCTCCCACAGACCACGGCAACAGATCCCGGAAAACATCACTTCACCATTATTTATGTTGCTTTACTTTTTGTTATAAACTAATTCATATTTATGTTAGGTTAGGTTCATTAATTTGCACGGTGCCGTGTCTATAAGTTTGCAATCTTGCGAATAAGGTAAATCAACTTCGCCGTGCACATAATAATAACCTACCTAAATACAGTAGATCCCTTTGTCTCGTATCCTTCGTATTCACAGTAATCTATATGCTAATACATACTGTACTCGAGCTATAGGTACATCTTACGTACCTGCTTCCCCAGCAGGCTCTCTCCTAACGACTCTTCAACGAGACTTACAATGTCATAAGCCCAGAGTATAAAGCATTGCGTACATCTCACCTCGATTGCGTAAAAATCAATAATATATTCAATATAATGATAATAATACGTTACTTTTTGTTACTTTCTTCGGCTCATAAGCCTTGAAGGCTCAGGGCCTCCCGCACCTCAATCTTCCAGGACCCTCTGTCTTGTGCTGCTTCCCTTCATGGTCCCCTCACTCCCAGAACTTTGGCGACGGCTTCAACGTTGTCTGCCCACCGCATCCTGGGACGTCCGAGTGGTCTAACACCTGAGGGGCACCATCAAAGACAGTTCGAAATGATATGAATCTAATCTAAGCTGCAAAGATATATATCATTTAAGATTTATATTAAATGCATTCCCACAAGCAGATATGTATAATTTCGCGCTAACACATGCCGCATGTGGACCTACAATATAAAAACCCAAATGATAATAATTATTGCGCAATTTTATACAGCACAGCTTAGTGGCATAGATAATGCGGTGGATAGCTCAGTTGGTAGAGTGCTTGCATTCCATGCCGAGAGCCCGGGTTCGAATCCCCCCGAGGGTGTCAGAAATGATTTCCCGTTTCGGTGTTTATTTCAAACCCAAAATAAAATACCAGCCTTCACAAGAAATGAGTACCAGCCCACTCGGGGACTGAGAAAACCCCACTTCAACTGCAGTATTTGGGGAAAGACCCTCAATGGGAAAGACAAGTCCCCTTAACTGTAAAAATAAATAGGTTTACTCGCCACAGTTGCGTTGCTGTTTAGTGACACTAGCTACGCCAAGGGCGCTTTTGATCATGATGATGAGTTGATGATTTCTTTATAGCGCCGTTTCGTGATGTAGTCACTGCAAGGGCGTTTATGCAAATCGCACGCTCAATAATAAAGAGAAATAACTCGAAAATTGGGAAAATCAAGATTTTGTAATAAAACGCAAGAACAATACGAGAAGAATAGGTAGAATGCGACAGCCTTTCAATTTGGACGAATATGACCGAGATAAAACATCGGCCGCCTTTTTCATCCCATACAAGTTGTACTGGTTGTCTGAACTTCAAACGTGATTTCCCAACATTCTTGTTTTTTGAGTTATTGCTCTTTATTATTAAACGTGCGAAATGATGCCAGAAATTTGCTTGTCTTCAGTGCATTCCGGAATTTTCCATGGTCCCTTAGCTCTCTCACATGATGTGGTAGGTGGCTCCAGGCCAGAGGACCAGCAACTGCAAATGCACGCTCTCGAAGCATTGTTTTAACTCTTCTTATCGGTTCTTCAATCTTTGATTTGGCTCCAGTTTCAGCCGAGCGCAGTGGTAGGCTTTTTTTGCCGAGGGTGACTGGTTTGATTAAATCAGCGAGATATTTGGGTGTTTTTTCAAATTGTATGTCTTGAAGCTTCTATTAAACAAATATGTCTTAAGCAACTTCCTGAAACTGACAACAATAGTCTGTGTTCTCAACTCCAGTATGATAAAAATATATTACAAAAAAGCTATATCTGCCTGATTAAAAAAAAACCGGCAGAGGAGCTATTAAAATGGTGTACATTGTAAGTATTTTAATATTTAAATACGCTTTGTTTTCTCCAGGTTTCAGGTATCTGATACACCGGCTTGATTGTATCACATTAATATTAGCTAAAAATAGCGTATTGTTTGTCAGTCGCTGCCTGTTTTCAGTAGGCCTGGCGCGAATACTCGACATTCGGCATTACTCGACGTTATTTTCGTTTAGGTATTTATCGAATACCGAATAATAGCGTTATTAATTGACATTTGACGAATAGTTGTCTACAATAAACTTTTATTGAATCAAAGTGCTATGGCCTTAAAAAGAATCCAACTTTATCTAATCTAATCTAAGTTGCAAAGATATGTTACATTGGATATTCACATTTTATGCATTCCCATAACCAGACACCTACAAGTTCGCGCTTGCACATGCCTCATGTGAACCCACAACATAAAAACCAAATCTCAAATGGACATACACCCTGCAACTCTTGCCGTCCTTCCCTGAAACAGGGGGGACATTGGCAAAGTGAACCATTTTTACAGCATGGGTGGTCAGCCGCATACCAACATTTAAGTCAAGGAACCTGGGATAATAATTATTATATTCTTATTTGGAAACAAAATAAAATGTTTCTTATATTATTTTTTATATATCGAATGTGGCGAATAATAATGCCGAGTTTTTTAATTTTTTTGGGGAGCGCTGTTTTTTCGTGAATCACACCTCGAAAGTCCTAGCTGCTAACTCGATATCGCTGTGGAAAGCGCCAATTCTCAAGCTAGATCCATTTCTTGGTGGACCTATGGTGACCGGTCTTAGGTAACGGTAGATAAATTTTTCAACCCAGCGAAGAGCATATTAGAAATTTTTAATATTTGTATGCCCCGCCTAGTAGGAAGCGTTAACCGGTCCATAGTCCAGTGGTAACACTTTGGACTAGTAAATTGAAGGTTGTGGGTTCGAACACCGGCGGAGCACAAAAAAATACCATTTATACTTTCAAATTTGCTCTTCGCTGGGTTGAAAAATTCTTAAATCTTTACCAAAGACCGACACCCGACAAGTGGGAACGGGCTCTAAACGGCCAACCGCCTAGAGGATTTCTTAAAAAAAAAATTACTAGACTACAGAGTTATTCGGTACTCGCCTAGGGAATATCATTCCTCAATATTCGAATATTCGCCATATCTACTATTCACGGCGTCTCTATATTTTTAGTATGGAGCTGTTACCATATTAATGCCCGCCAGTTCTGCACGCTCGGTTAAATTGAACTGTACATTCAACGGAAAGTGCCTCAATAATCGTGCGTGCGTAATTCATTCGTGATCCGAATCAAATGTTAAATGACATAAAACTGTGCTGTAGTGTTTGTTTTCTGGATTTATGTATCTGGACTTATAGGTTGGTATGAGGCTGACCACCCATACTGTAAAAAATGGTTCACTTTGCCAATGTCACCCCTGTTTCAGGGAAGGTCGGCAAGAGTTGCAGGCATTCATTTGAGATTGGGTTTTTTATACTGTACGTCATCCTACGACAATCTGCTTCTAAACACTAAAACTGTATAAGTGAACCTAAACCATCTACGCAACTGCGCAACTAAGCTACAGATATAGTGTAACTTCTTGCCACGTTATCCCCGAAGGGATCGCACGTGGCGAGTTGAACCTATTTATTTTTACAGGTAAGGGGGCCGGCCTTACGCCAACCACTTCAGTTGAAGTGGGAGTTTCCCAGCTCCCGAGGGGCTGGTACTCATTTCTTGTGAAGGCTGAGTAAACCTTGCCTGTATTTTATTTCGGGGTTTGAAATAAACACCGTAAAGGGAAATCATTTCTGACACCCTCGGTGGGATCCGAACCCGAGCTCACGGCATGGAATGCAAGCACTCTACCAACTGAGCTATCGACCGGACAAATCTGTAAAACAAATTGTAATGTATAATTATGATATGATTATTTAGAGTAGGTAATATCATATATAAGGTAATGTATTATTGTAATATAATATTATTAGAGATTATTATTGCTTCACTGAGCAGTCTGGTTTTGTCTCTCGCCTTGTAAACACTGAAATGGAATAATACATCACATTGAAACCAAGACTCATCTGTTCGTCTGATTGATATCCCCCATCCACAATAAACATCCCCAAAATACATCACAGTGGCGCAGTCAGGATAAAGAAGAACCATATAAAACGGGATAAAAAAAATTTTTTTTTTGGAAGAAATAAAATAATATTGTTGCAAGAGCAACATGTGGGAATCTTCGAGAAGGAAGAAGGATCTGAAGACTGAGGATCACGAAGCCAGCTGAGGCGAGGTTGCTGCAGGGAGAACTGGAAGAAGTCTGAAGAGAAGGAGCGGTTTTCTTCAAGAGGAAGAGAACTCACGGAGCCAAGAGGAATCGCTGCAGGGAGTTACTGCAGCGGTTTTTTTTTTCAAGAGGAGAGGATCCAACTGGGGCGGAGTGCTGCAGGGAGTACTGCAGGAGCTGGGAGCCTTGAGGGTCATTTTCCTGGAGGTGACTGCTGCAGGGAGTGGAAGCCACTTTCTGAGGGTCACGTAGGCGTTTCCTGGACTGTCGGACGCAGAAGCAGATAAGATTTTTGTTTTCTTTCTTTCTGCCGTTTCAGACTATGGAGGGAACACGGAGGAGTCTAAGTCCTTTTTGCCATAGGACTGGAGATTGGGATGTCTTCAGACTTCGGCTCGACCAAGTCCTCATTTTGTATGATGAGAAGTTTTTAACTGAAGAACGCAGAAGGGCTGTTCTATTATCGTCTCTCACCAGGGAGACTTTTCAGACGGTGTCTGATCTATGTTTTCCGAAAAAGATTTCGGAGGCAAAATTCGAGGAGTTGATTGATATTATTGGGGGTCATTGTGGGGTAAAAAAAAATATATTTGAGTATAGGGAGTCATTTTATTCATGTAAACAGCTCGAAACCGAGTCAATTAAGGATTATATAGCTAGATTGAAAAAAATTGCGGTAGACTGTAAATTTGAGAATAGATTGGAGGCAAATTTGAAGGATATATTTTTAATAGGTATCAGACAGAACAAAATAAAGCAGAGAATATTTTTAAAAGCAATGGAATTGAAATTATCTGAATGTGTAGAATTAGCGAGAACAATGGAACATTTGTGTGGTCAAAACAATTCAGAAAGTATAAATTTAATGAGTTCGTGTAATTCGAGGGATTCCACAGAAACTCGGAAGTCAAGGGATAGACAGCGAAATTCTGAAATCAAGCGAAATAATTCAAATGATAGTAAGAAATCTATTTTTAGACATGCAAGTATTTCAAGTGATAGGAATAATAATTATAAATGCTTTAACTGTGGTAAATTCGGTCATAAACAAAATGCATGCAAGTTTTTAAATAAAAATAATAATAATATTAAATGCTTTAAATGTAACAAATCTGGTCATTATGCAAATAAATGCAAGTTTCGAAGAATAAATACAATAATGGCCATTAATGAGATGGATGGTCCCATTTTTTTAAACGTAAAGGTAAATGATACAGATCTAAAAATGATTTTAGATACGGGTTCTGGGGTGACTATTATTCCTTGGCACATATTTAATGAACATTTTTCAAATATTAAGTTAGAACATTGTGATTTGAAATTATCAAGCTATGATGGTACTCAACTACAAGTAAAAGGTCGTAAGTACATGAGAGTAGAATATCAAGGAAGTAAAGAGTACATAGAAATAATTGTTGTATATAAAGGGTCGTCTTCTTTATTAGGTCGGAATTTTTTGAATACTTTTAAAATAAATTCATTCAATGTTAGCGATAATATTTATTCAGTAGGAAATAATAATACGAATTATAATGCAGATTTTTTTTCTAGTATGAGAAAAAAATATCCAGCTGTTTTTGAGAGTAAAGCAGGTACTTTTAAAAATTTTGAAGCGGAGATAGAAGTTATAAAAGACTTTAAGGCAAAATTTGTTAACCCGAGGCCAATTCCTTTTAATTTGAGAATAAGGGTAGAAAAAGAAATAGATCGCATGTTACAAGAAGGTATTATTGAAAAAGTAGAGACTAGTGAAATGGCAAGTCCAATAGTGATTGTGAAAAAAAAAAATGATGAAATCAGAATATGTGCCGATTTTAAAAATACTTTGAATCCAATGTTAAAAAAAATAAAGTACCCGTTACCTAGAGTAGAAGATTTAATAAATAGAGTAAATGGAGCAAAATTTTATGCAAAATTAGATTTGAGAAATGCTTTTTCTCAAATTAGGTTGTCGGAGGAGTCGAGAAATCTTTGTGTGATTTCGTCACCATTTGGGTTATTTAGGTACAAGGTACTTCCTTTTGGTCTCACGACGTCACCAGCGATATTTAGCAGAGCTTTATATTCGGCAATTCAAGGGTTGGATGCGATAGCATTTATGGATGATTTGTTAATTTATGGGAATACATTGCAAGAATTGGAGAAGGCAACGGAAGAGGTAATTAAGCGTTTAGAACGTAGTGGATTTAGTGTTAATTTACAAAAATGTGAATTTGGGTTGACAGAAGTTGAATATTTGGGATTTCAAATATCGAGGGATGGTGTGAAACCACTTCAACATAAAGTTGAAGCTATAAAAAACTTGAAAACTCCAAGTGACATATCGGAGGTACGCTCTTTTTTAGGTGCAATAAATTATTATAGAATTTTTATAAGAGATTTAGCTAGCGTTTTGCAGCCGTTGTACAAACTATTAGAAAAAGGAGCAAAATTTAGCTGGACAAAAGAATGTCAATTAGCTTTCGATAAAGTAAAAGCTATTTTAGTCTCCGATAGGATTCTGGTACATTATAATCCAGAGTTACCGGTGAAGGTAATTACTGACGCAAGTGACCAAGGTCTATCGGCGATAATTTGTCATCAATACGAGAACGGATTAGAAAGACCAATTGCGTATGCGAGTAGAACTTTGTCGAATACAGAGAAAAAATATTCTATTTTAGATAAAGAGGCATGTGCTATTATATTCGCATTAAAAAAGTTTTTTCAATATATTTATGGGAGGCAGTTTATTCTAGTTTGCGACAACAAGCCATTGGTTCACATTTTGGGTGAACATAAAAACATACCTATACTGGCAGCTAATAGATTACAAAGATATGCATTAATTTTGCAAGGATTTGATTATACTATTGAATATGTTCCGTCAAAGGATAATAAAGCAGATTTTTTTGTCGAGGTTACCAATGAGTAGTACGGATAATGAGGGGGAAGATAATATTGAGATCATAAATGAGATAAACATTGAGGACGTTGAAGGAGAATTTTTAAACTGTATTGCAGTAGAAACAAATTTAAATGTAGAATGCATCAAGGAAGCATCTCGTAATGACAAGGTCATTTGTGAGATAAAGGAGTATTTGAAAACAGGGTGGCCAAATAAATCCAAAATGACAAATGGATTGGTAAAATGGTGGTTTTTAAGAGAAAAGTTAAGCGAATCAAATGATTGTTTATTTTATGAAAACAGATTGGTAATACCATTGGCATTAAGGGAAGATATTTTGAAGTTTATTCACAAATCTCACATGGGAATTGTAAAAACGAAAACTTTGGCTAGAAATTATTTTTTTTGGTTAGGGATGAATACAGAAATTGAGAAAACAGTGAGAGAATGTACGCAATGTGCAAGAAATATGGGATCTCCAGATAAAGTCGAGTTGAAAAGTTGGCCGGTAGAACAACATATTTGGAAAAGGATACATTTAGATTTTTTCGGGCCGCTAGCAGGAAAATATTTTTTAGTCGTAGTAGACGCAGCATCAAATTGGATAGATGCTGTAAAAGTTGATAAAATTGATGCAAGGCATACAATTAGAGAGTTGAAGAGAATATTTTCAGTGTTAGGTATTCCAAGTTGCATTGTAACGGATAATGGTACGGCATTTACATCAGTAGATTTTCAAAGGTTTTGCAAAAATTTAAATATTAAGCATTTAACTTCAGCAGTAAATCACCCAGCGTCAAACGGTTTGGCGGAGAATACGGTAAAAACAACAAAAAGTTTTTTAAAAAAAATTATGAAAAATGGTATGTTTCCTAACGATTATGAAGATAAGCTTTTGGAATTTTTAGTAGATCATAGAAATGCACCATCATTAGCAACAGGGATGGATCCGAGCGTGCTTATGATAGGTAGAAAAATAAGATCCATTTTTGATACAGTAGTGCCTGGGGAGAAATCATTTAAAAAGACGGGGAGAAAGGTATGTGTTTTTAAAAAGAGAAATCAGGAAAATCAACAAAGGAATTACAGGGGAAGAAAGATTAAAGGACTATTCAAAATTGGACAAAAGGTAATGACTAAGGATTTCAGAAATGTAGGGAAGTGGGTTCCATGCATTATATTTAAAACATTGGGAAACAGGATTTACTTGGTAAAAGCTGGAAATCAGATTTGGAAAAGACATCATGATCAGATTTCCGGAAGAAAGGTGTCTTGGGAGGATGAGTCTGACAATGACCTGGGGTTGGGTCAGCTGTTGGATGAGGCAGGACAGATCTCTAATGACTCGGGTGTTTCCAGGTTCCAACCATGGTCGGAGCGCCTGCGTCCGAGGGGGGAGAACCGCCTGCGGTACCCAAGATGAAAGAAGATGAAATTGTATAAGATATAATTTTTATTGATATAATATGTTATAATGATAAGTATGATAAGTATGATATAATGTAATGTAGATTCGTCATTTAGTGAGGGAGGTGTAATGTATAATTATGATATGATTATTTAGAGTAGGTAATATCATATATAAGGTAATGTATTATTGTAATATAATATTATTAGAGATTATTATTGCTTCACTGAGCAGTCTGGTTTTGTCTCTCGCCTTGTAAACACTGAAATGGAATAATACATCACATTGAAACCAAGACTCATCTGTTCGTCTGATTGATATCCCCCATCCACAATAAACATCCCCAAAATACATCACACAAATAAATGTGAAAATAAATGTTAACAAAAAAAAAAAAATTCTAACTGTGAAATATGTAAATACCCTAGAAGAAGACCAGTTTTTAATTTGAAGACTATTTGAACCCTCAAATCGTACCAATACAGTTATTGAGGTTTAGTTTTGCAACTTGTTTAACCCTCCACTGTGAGCGCTGAGTAAACCATCAATTACCCGAGTGGCAATTAACAAACACGTCCGTCAAGCGAAAACCTAACCCTGAAAGAGCGCTATTCTTACCGCTCACGTACAATGGCCAGTCATTCACTAAATACATGTTCCGGCATCCAGAAATAATAAAAAACACGACACCAATAAAACGAAAGGGGTACATTTTCGTTATGAATAACAAAATAAAAGAAGTGAATGAAATAATGGTACTTTAATTTTGATTTAAGAATGTAAAAATAAAAACAAGGTATTTTTTTTAAATAGATTTGTGAAGCGGAATGTAATTCACCAACCTATTCTGCCTGGCCAGAAACAGGTATTAATATTATCAACTAAAAATTAATTTTTAAATAAATTATTAATTAATAATTACCCATCTGTTAAGCCAGGGTCAAAGTTATGTTCAAATGACCCAGGTGGGGATCGAACCAACGTTGCTCTATTCCAAACACTCTGAAGTCAGCTGGGTCATGTGCCAGGCTGTTGGAGCTGCCGAAAAGACAGTCATGCACAGTCTTCGGGAACCGCTCTTTCCGTGTTGCCGGGCCAGCGGCATGGAATGCTCTCTCAGAGAGGCTGAGAGTCCAGGAAGATGAGACAGCCTTCAGGAAGATGCTCAAAGCATTCTTGTTTTCCCGCTAGAGCCCACATGCGCCTTTGCAGTGATGTAAATCACAAAAAGGCGCATAAAAATCTAGTTTAATATGATTTATTATTATTATTAGACAGATCAGCCCACTTGGCCCCCTCGGCCATGACACCGACAACTTTTCTTTACGAGTTAGTTTATGTACTCGAGCGCTCTCGATGTTACCACACCATTATCAAGAGAGCAACTCGTCCCCCCAGAGCTTGTTTGCCTTTTCTACCATTTTATTCAAAGGTGACTTTTCCATGTAATTGTCTTAAGAATCACATTCTGCAGAATCTGAGCTAAGAAAAAAACGTAAATCACGATAATGTATCAGTTGTTTAAAATATTTTTAAAATCCTTTCCTAGTTCTACAATAAATCTTCACGATATCAATACACAAACCCTTACTGGAAACTGGAAATGGAAGGTTGTGGATTCGGATCCCGGCGGAGCACAAAAATATACCATTTATATTTCGAATGTGCTCTTCGCTGGGTTGAAAAATTCATAAACCTTTACCAATGACCGGTCACCAAAGGTCCATCCAGCCTTACAGCAACTGGGTCTTGCCTGAGTATTGGCGCTTTGTAGCGACGACCAAGCTCGTACACCTCTGCGGCACTACAACAAGTGTCATAGACGCCTAGAGTCTTTAGAATCTAGGGAGTCTCCCGCACAGGATTTCTTAAAAAAAAAAAAAAAAAATTACTTTATGTGGGTTTTATATTTCGATTTATCTCTGTCTCTATGTTTTCACATTGAATTCAAATTGTTACAACGGTGGTAAGGCGTGGGGAGCCTATTTATTTCTACAGGTAAAACGACGGCCTTGCGCCAATCCCTTCATTTGAAGTGGGGGGTTTCCTAGCTCACGCGGTGGCTAGTTCTTATTTCTTGTGAAGGCTAAGTGCACCTTGCGGGAATTTATTTTGGGTTTGAATCAAACAATCAAACGGAAAATCATTTCGGTCATTGTAGGGGTCAAACCCTTGCTCTCGGCATGGAATGCACTCTGTCAACTGAGCCATCGATCAGACTTTTTACGAGCTTGGTTGTCGTTATAAAGTGTAAGTTCTCAAGCAAAACACAATCGCTGTAAGGCTGGATGGACATTTTTTGACCGATTTTTGGTATATATGCAATAAATTTTCCAACCCAACATTTTTGAAAATAAAAATTGTTCATTTCTTGTCCGGTCGACAGCTCAGTTGGTGGAATGTTTGCATTCTATACTGAGAGCTAGGGTTCGATCCCCACCGAGGGTGTCAGAAATGATTTCCCGTTTCAGTTTTTCTTTCAAGCTCAAAATACAAGCAAGGCTCAGCCTTCATTAGAAATGAGAACCAACCTCCTCGGGAGCTGGGAAGCCTCCACTTCAACTGAAGTGGTTGGTGTAAGGCCGGCGCTCTCACCCGTAAAAATAAATAGGTCCCAAATCGTCACATGCACAAGACAAGAAGTTACACTATATGTGTAGCTTAGTTGCGTTGTTTTTTTGCGTTTTCTTGTGCCCCGCCGCGATTTGAACCCACAACCTTCTATTTACGAGTGCGAAGCGTTACCACTGGACTGAGGGCCAGACACAGATTTTAAAAATATATTTGGGGCATTTTGTGTGAAGGGATGATTATAACACCCCCCCTAGGTGCGTACATTATTTATAAAGTGCCCTAAGCCGTGATATTTTCAAAAGGCTTTAATTTGTGACGTGGCCCGGCCGACAAAGGCTTTATTTTGTAAATCGTGGATAAATAATTACACAGGCCCCGCGGACTCGGCACAGAAACAAAAATAAAGGCGGCCGGGTTGATAAATAATTTGATGGCCCTCGACAAAATGATGAATATTTAAGAAAATAATTTGAAATTTTCGACGAATTTTAAAGTTCTGTAATGACAATGAATTTTAAATTTACATTCGCATCTATAATCTAAGTTGCAAAGATATGTATTAACATTCTACACTCATATCAAATGCATGCAGACAAGAAAACACGTGTAAGTTCGCTCTTACAAATACTGAATATGTACTTACGAATTAAAGTTCAAACCTCAAATGAACCCTGCAACTTTTGCCGACCTTTCATTGAACAGGGGTAAAATTGGCAAAGTGAACCATTTTTTACAGTATAGGTGGGCAGCCTCATCTATAATCTATGATCTGAGCTGCAAAGTTCTGTTAACATTTAAGGCCCATATTAAATGCATGGCCACAAACAGGCACATGTAGGTTCGCGCGTATACATTCTGCATGTGTTTATACAAATCTATAATCTAAGTTGCAAGGATATATTCATTCAAAGCTCTCAGATGTCTGCCCACAAACAAACACGTGTAGTTCGCGCTTACAAATGCTGATTGTGTACTTACAAATAAAATCCAAACCTCAAATGAACATAAGCCCTGCAACTCTTGCCGACATTCCCTGAAACAGGGGTGACATTGGCAAAGTGAACCATTTTTTACAGTATGGGTGGTCAACCTCATACCAACCTATAAGTCAAGGAATACGAGTAATAAATAACATTTAAGTATAAGAAAACAACAAAACCTTAAAAATAAATCTATACAAAAAAAGTCAAAAATGTCTTATGCAAAAAATGTAGCAAGCTAATAAACCAACATACAAATAAAAAATTAAAAATCCTTACATCCTGAACATAAACCCTGCGACTTTTGCCGATATTCCCTTCAACAGGGGTACCATTGGCAAAGCGAACCATTTTTATAGTATAGGTGGTCAGCTTTATAACAACCTTTAATTCAAAGAACCTATAAACCTGAATCTACCATTCTTGAGTGACCAACTTGATTCTGTGCAAAGGAGGGCAGTGAGGTTAATCAATGATTCTTCTCTGACATCCGATCTGCAGCCGCTCCGGCACAGAAGAAAAGTTGGAATGCTCAGTCTTTTTCATTGATACGGAGCTTGTTCTAATGAGTTCCATTCATTAATCCCTCCCCCTCGCATTTCAGAAAGGGAAACTCGTAGTACGACTCTCATTCATCCCTTTGCAGTCGATCTCAAAACTATTAGAACTTAGCGTTTTCATGACTCGTTCCTTTGCCATACTGCCCGTTTATGGAATGATCTACCATTATCTGTATTCCCTTCCCAATTTAAACCGGTTTTATTCCAAACCAACATCAATCGCCACTTCCTTGCAGCGCCTCACGACAGAAGCAACAATTCAAGCAACACCTCTGCGGCACCCTTCCAGGGTGACATAGACCCCCAAGACTTTCAAGACCTCCAGTACGATATTTCTTTAAAAAAACATATTTTAACCCAGCGAAGAAACGCGAATGAATGATGAATGTCCACAATGTCATAACACAAAACGATTACTTATGTTGTTTTCCCTAGACCTGCACGCTGGTGTCACTAAGGAGATGGCGAGATTGACAAGCCATGTGTGCGGCCTCTATATATTTTTGTGTTGGTCCGTAGTTCAGTGGTAACACTTCGGACTCTGAATGGGAAGGTTGTGGGTTCCAATTGAGCAATCGACCTTTTTACGAGTTTGATCATCGTCGCTACAAAGCGCCAATTTTCGAGCAAGACCCAGTTGCTGTAAGGCTGGATGGACCTTTGGTGACCGGTCATTGGTAAAGGTTTATGAATTTTTCAGCCCAGCGAAGAGCAAATTTGAAAATATAAATGGTATATTTTTTGTGCTCCGCCGGGAATAGAACCCACAACCTTCCCATTCAGAGCCCGAAGTGTAACCACTGAGCTACGGAGTGCGGCCTCTTTATATTTTTGTGCTGCTTTCCCCAGATCTCCACGCTGGTGTCACTAAGGAGATGACGAGATTGACAAGCCATGTGTGCGGACTCTATATATATTTGTGTTGCTTTCCCCAGATCTCCACGCTGGTGTCACTAAGGAGATGACGAGATTGACAAGCCATGTGTGCGGCCTCTATATATTTTTGTGTTGCTTTCCCCAGATCTCCACGCTGGTGTCACTAAGGAGATGACGAGATTGACAAGCCATGTGTGCGGCCTCTAAATATATTTGTGTTGCTTTCCCCAGATCTCCACGCTGGTGTCACTAAGGAGATGACGAGATTGACAAGCCATGTGTGCGGCCTCTATATATTTTTGTGTTGCTTTCCCCAGATCTCCACGCTGGTGTCACTAAGGAGATGACGAGATTGACAAGCCATGTGTGCGGCCTCTATATATTTTTGTGTTGCTTTCCCCAGATCTCCACGCTGGTGTCACTAAGGAGATGACGAGATTGACAAGCCATGTGTGCGGCCTCTATATATTTTTGTGTTGCTTTCCCTAGACCTCCACGCTGGTGTCACTAAGGAGATGACGAGATTGACAAGCCATGTGTGCGGCCTGTATATACGTTTGTGTTGCTTTCCCCAGATCTCCACGCTGGTGTCGCACCGCAGCGAGCGCTCGGGCTGCGCGGGCACGCCTCTGCCCAGCAGGGCGGTAGCGCGCGTGGGGCAGGCCGTGAACCTGGCGGTGGAGAGGTTCGTCACGGTGGGGGAGACCATCGCTGATGACAACCTGGACATCAAGCAGGACATGTACGAGGCGTGCAAGGAGGCCAGGGCGGCTGGTGAGTCACGCATTCCATACCAACTACCATCATCATGGTCTCTGCCACTGGCACGACAACCAGGGTTGCGATGTGTCGAAATGGAGGATCTGATTTTCGTGCTTGTATGTCTTTTGTGCATCAGAGGTAATTTCACATGAGCAATGTTTGTATATGTAGGTACTGGACCAATGTGTCTTATGAAAACTGGAAGAAATTTATTTAAAAAATATATAAAACAATTCTCATATTATCGTGTTTAACGTCTCTTCTTACCTCAGATTCTGTAGAATGTGATTCTTACAATAATTTCATTTATTTCAATGGATTTGTGAAAAGAAATGCAATTCACCAACCGTTTTTGCCTGATTATCAAACATGACTTTAAAATTTAAATAGAATTGTCCTAAGGACCGCATTCTACACAATCTGAGCTAAGAAGTAAACGTAAAACACGATAATGTGAGAGTTGTTTTTAGTATTTTTTAAATCAATTTCCAGCATTCATAACACACATTGGGCCTGTACACATTATAAAATTGCTCATATGAAATAACCTCTGTTGGAGATAATACAAACAAGCACTTAGGGGACGAACAGTGTGTAGAATGAGCTTTTTTGATCGCATATAATATTACAATTGAGCTATTTTGTATCGGAAATGTGTTCATGCATTTTTCAAACGTAAATCTGTGCATTTGTCTAATGGACATGAATATCCCATTAGCTGTAGCGGCCATGAGATTACACTACAAATAACATGCATGGAGAGATAACACATCTATATAGATGAATCACAGTAGGTGCTGTTATCTAACGCTCCTCAAACCATGGGTCACACGTTTTTAATCTAATCTAATCAAAACTGTAGAGATATCATTTCATCATTAGTTGTAGCGACCATGGGATTACACTACAAATAACATGAATGGAGAGATAACACATCTATATAGATGAATCACAGTAGGTGCTGTTATCTAACGCTCCTCAAACCATGGGTCACACGTTTTTAATCTAATCTAATCAAAACTGTAGAGATATTATTTTATCATTAGCTTATATTTTTTCATTATAAAACTTATCATTTAACTTAATTTAAAATTTAAAATTAATGGAATGAATGTTGATGTCGTAAATGAGTTTGTATACCTGGGAAGTAAGTTTGAAAAAGATGGAAGAATGACCGGTGAATTTGAAAGAAGAGTAATGAAGGGCAGGTGTGTACTGGGTGCCACAGCTTGTATCGCCAAAAATCAAAACATATCTAAAAATGCTCGATTGGCGGTACGCAGTGGCATACTTTTACCCACCTTGATGTATGGAAGCGAGGCCTGGACGGTGAATGAAAGTGAAATTAGTAAAGTCCATACTGTTGAAATGGACTTTCTAAGAAGTATGATTGGGAAAAAACGGAGTGACAGGGTGAGGAATGATTTTGTAAGAGAAGAATGTGGTGCAAGAGAAAGTGTGAAAGTGAAGATTAAAAGAAGTTTGTTAAGATGGTTTGGGCATATGGAGAGAATGAATGAGGAAAGACTGACGAAGAAAGTATATGTTGGTAGAATAGATGGATGTCATGGTAGAGGAAGACCGAGAAAGGTATGGATGGACCAAATATCCGAAATTGCGAATGAATGAAATATCCAGAGTCATAATAAAAGAAGAGCTTGTATGAAGAAGGTTATGACTCTGGAGGAAATGAAAGAAGTATGTAAGGATAGAAAGAAATGGCGGTTGATCTGTGATGTTGGCGGCTAGGGTTTGTTAAAGTAAAATTGGTTTTTATGATTTAGTTTTTTATGTCCATGTATATATTATAATTTATTGATTTTAAAAATGTAATTTGTCATGTATGTTCCTTGACTTATAGGTTGTTATGTGGCTGACCACCCATACTGTAAAAAATTGGTTCACTTTGCCAATGTCATCCCTGTTTCAGGGAAGGACGGCAAGAGTTGCAAGGCTTATGTTCATTTGAGATTGGGTTTTTATATTGTAGGTCCACATGCGGCATGTGTTAGCGCGAAATTATACATGTCTGCTTGTGGGAATGCATTTAATATAAATCTTAAATGATATATATCTTTGCAGCTTAGATTAGATTAGATTAGATTAGCTGTAGCGTCCATGGGATTACACTACAAATAACATGCATGGAGAGATAACACATCTATATAGGTGAATCACAGTAGGTACTGTTATCTAACGCTCCTCAAACCATGGGTCACACATTTTTTTTATCTAATCTAATCAAAACTGTAGAGATATCATTTCATCATTAGTTGTACTGACCATGGGATTACGAGAGAAATAACACATCTACTCGTATAAATGATTACACTACAGATAACATGCGCGGAGAGATAACACATATAAATAGATCTGTCTGTGTAAGTACTGTGTTATCTAACGCTCCTCAAACCATGGGTCACACATGTTTAATCTAATAAAATCAAAACTGAAGAGAAATCATTTTATCATTGTGAACAAACCATCCCAAGAATTTCAAAATCAATCTTTGATGTTTCTTCATTAACCTTTTATGTCGGTCGAAAGCTCAGTTAGTAGAGTGCTTGCATTTCATTTCGAGAGCTCGAGTTCGAATCCCAAGGAGGGCGTCAGAAATGATTTCCCGTTCGGTGTTTCCTTCAAAGCCAAAATAAAATACCTTCAAAGTTTAATCAGCCTTCGCAAAAACCAGCCCCATCGAAAGCCGGGACAACCTCACTTCAACTGAATTTGACGTAAGATCGGACCCTTTCCCTGTAAAAATAAATAGGTGCCAGGTGCCACATGCGACCCCTTCGGAGAAAACGCACGCAAGAAGTTACACTGTATGTGTAGCTCAGTAGCATTTTCTCTTTCCTCTCCAATTTCAGGGCAGGTCGGCAAGAGAAGCAGGGTTTATATTTCATTTAAAAAAAATGGAAATTTAAAAGTTTTAGAAACTCTGGTGTTATAATATTATGTTAAGCTATTGTTTAAACCAATGTTATGCATTAAGCAATAACTCAAATTTATCACTGAACAATGGACTGACACATTTTGCATTTAGAAGCGATACTGATCGTGCATAATTTAGGCTAAGCCACATTTCATACCAATAAATAAACATTTTATCACCGCGGTATGAAATTATTTCAAATTATTATTAAGTGAATTTCAGAACGTTTAATAATGTATTCATTACTAAACGCTTAAATAATTTTTATTTTTCTGATTCAAAAGATTCAAAGATTCTGCTGGCAGGACCATGTCAAAAATTGTGGTTCCGCTTGGTAGATCATGTCAAGAGTCCTGTGGCTTAGATGATTCTTGTTAAAGATCTGGTTAGCTGGTTTCTCGAAGGTTGGTTGGTTAATAAACTCCAGATGTATATTTTAATGGAAGATTTATTTAGATATTTTACGATACAAAAACTAGATGCCATGTTTTAATGTTTCGCAGTCAAGAGCAAGGAATTAAGTGTCAAAAAATCATTGATTTAAATAAAATATATAGATGGAGCATTAGCGTATATATCCGATCCACATCATTGTTGCCCTAAATGATAGTGTATGCCCCATTTGCAATCAGTTGTTTACCAAGCGTCGGCAAGGAAACATCGAGGTACCTACATGTAAATTGAAAACAACTATCATGCGAAGATAGCCTGACAGTTTCATCAAATTTTCAAATTTCCCCATATAATAGAAATAAGTTAATTTAATGAAATAAAACTCATGATAAGCGCGTGATGAATTATTACAAACAAAAGCATACAGTAAAAAACCACAAAATATAAAAAAAAACTCAGTTCTTCATACTTATACCCATTATTTGACGATAGATTTTTTTTCTTATATTAGACGCATTAATCGTATTTTTTAAGGTTTATTTAGATATAAATACAAAAGAAATAAAGATATTAAAATATAAATAAGCATATAAGACAACTTTCAGAGATGCTCCTTTAAAATAACGGAGAAAAAAATCGGCTGATATTCATAAAATTATCAAAAAATACTCTATTACATAAAAGTAAGATACAGTCAGTAATGCGTCTTTTTTGTTTAAGTTTTTTTTTAGTTCCTACACAACCTTAAATATAATGCACTGATTTTTTTTTTTAAATTTGAATTTATTCGTATTAAGTTATTTTTCCTTACATTTTGGGAAACGTATGTTGTGAGACGTCAGCCTCAGCTGTTGTGCCCCTGATGTTGTCATGGAGATCAGAAAGAGACAGAAACATCACAAAATTTCTAATGTTTCTTTCTCTTTCTTTCTACAATTTTGTGGCACAACCGTTTGTATAAGAAAACACTCACGCGCTCCATCTATGTATATTATTTATATCGATGCAAAAAATACATAAAACTTAATAAATTCAAAAGTGACAGAAGTACCAACTTGTAGAAACATAAAATATATTGGTCTTTACCTAACACTTAAATGCCAACAAGGGGGTAACTTGAAATCTACATAGATGGCAATGTGTTCATTTTAAACACGTCAAAATATTTGACAGATTTTTAAAATCTGCCGTTTAATGGGGTCGTTAAGCATATTATCTCTTATAGAAAATATTGTGAAAAAGACATGTGTAAAAAATGCTTCACTTTGCCAGTGTCACCTCTATTTCAGGGAAGGACGTTCCCTGAAAATTCAATATACATATGTTGTGAGACGTCAGCCTCAGCTGTTGTGCCCCTGATGTTGTCATGGAGATCAGAAAGAGACAGAAACATCACAAAATTTCTAATGTTTCTTTCTCTTTCTTTCTACAATTTTGTGGCACAACCGTTTGTATAAGAAAACACTCACGCGCTCCATCTATGTATATTATTTATATCGATGCAAAAAATACATAAAACTTAATAAATTCAAAAGTGACAGAAGTACCAACTTGTAGAAACATAAAATATATTGGTCTTTACCTAACACTTAAATGCCAACAAGGGGGTAACTTGAAATCTACATAGATGGCAATGTGTTCATTTTAAACACGTCAAAATATTTGACAGATTTTTAAAATCTGCCGTTTAATGGGGTCGTTAAGCATATTATCTCTTATAGAAAATATTGTGAAAAAGACATGTGTAAAAAATGCTTCACTTTGCCAGTGTCACCTCTATTTCAGGGAAGGACGTTCCCTGAAAATTCAATCAAAATCTGATAAGCGGCTCAATCATGGCGTGAGGAGCAACTCGTCCATACATTTTATAAGAAAAATACAATAAAAATGACGTTTGTTATCCGATCGAATTCAAACTTCGCATGAGCCATTCTGAAAATATTTTACATGTTTCGTAATAAATACAGAACATTTATTCTTAATCTATCATCTATGTTGCAAAGATATATTAATATTTAAAAATCATATTAAATGCATGCTCACAAACAGACACGTGTAATGAATTGTTTGCAGCTTTTTTAACTGCCGACGTTTCGTCTTCACGAGTAGAAAGCATTTTCAAGGCGAGTTATAACGGCGTGGTGGTCTTAGCTGTCTCCTCGGTCGCCTGTCATGTAGACCATGGTCTAACCCAAAAAACAACAAAAACCATTCATTATATATTGAAAGGATGAATGAAGACCGACTGACAAAAAGAGTGTATAAAGGGAATGTAACAGGTAAGCGTGGAAGGGGAAGACCTAGGAAACAATGGATTGATCCGATAAATGAGATTGCGAATGAATGGAATTTACAGAGTGGAAACAAGAGAAGAGCATGCATGAAAAGAGTGATGAAATTAGATGAGATGAAAGAAGTATGCAAGGACAGAGTCAAGTGGAGGCACTTGTGTGGAGGTACTGGCCACCCCTAGAGGAAAGGCGGCAGGATACAAGACAAGACAAGACAAGACCATGAAAGTGTTAGTGAAAGTTTAAAACTTTATTTAGACACGTGTAAGTTCGTGAACAGTAATTTCAAATGAGTACTCAAACAACTTTAAATACCTACTCACTTTTGTAAAAAAAAAAAGGAAGGAAAGGGCGGAGTACGTCTTTCTCGAAAAGGAAGTCATTTTTGCGGCGTATGTATATTTTTCCCCCTCATTTGTAATTTAGGCCAAACTCTCTACCAGCCACCTGAGGCGAACGTGGAAGTAAGACAAAGTGAAGTACCGAAAAATATATTTAAAAATCCCAATATCAAATACCGCACCCTGTTCATTCGTAAGTCCATAATGATGTAGAACGACACCATAGTCTGATCGATAGCTCAGTTGGTAGTGTGCTTGCATTCCAAGCCGAGAGCTCGGGTTCGAATCCTTACTATGGTGTCAGAAATGATTTCCCGTTTCGGTGTTTATTTCAAAACCCAAAATAAAACACCGGCAAGGTTTATTAAGCCTTCAAAATAAATTAGTGCCGCCCCTTCGAAAGCTGGGAAGCCCCCACTTCAACTGAAGTGGTTGGTGTAATGAAGCCACCTTACCTGTAAAAATAAGTAGGTTCCACTCGCCACATGCGACGCGGAGAACGCGGGGAGAACGCGTCAGTAAATTACACTATATGTGTAGCTCAGTCACGTAGCCACGTTGAGGTGCTAAGATAACATTTTGATTAACATTGATTCATATTTAATGTATGTTCACAAGCAGACACGTGTAGGTTCGAATTTACGAAATGATATTTGTATAGATTTCTTTTTAAGGTTTTGTTCTTTTTCATATTTCAATGTAATTTATTATTCGTATTCCTTGACTTATAGGTTGGTATGAGGCTGACCACCCATACTGTAAAAAATGGTTCACTTGGCCAATGTCACCTCTGTTTCAGGGAAGGTCGGCAAAAGTTGTGGGGCTTATGTTCATTTGAGGTTTGGATTTTATATTGTAGGTCCACATGCGGCATGTGTTAGCGCGAAATTATACATATCTGCTTGTGGGAATGCATTTAATATAAATCTTAAATGATATACATCTTTAAGTACGCATTCAGTATTTGTAAGCGCGAACTACACGTGTTGGTTTGTGGGCATGCATCTGAGAGCTTTAATTTTTTTTTTTTTTTTTAAGAGATCCTGTGCGGGAGACTCCCTAGATTCTAAAGACTCTAGGGGTCTATGACACTTGTTGTAGTGCCGCAGAGGTGTACGAGCTTGGTCGTCGCTACAAAGCGCCAATACTCAAGCAAGATCTAGTTGCTGTAAGGCTGGATGGACCTTTGGTGACCGGTCATTGGTAAAGGCTTATGAATATATCCTTGCAACTTAGATTATTATTATTATTATATCCTACTTTCTCGGTAGCTGAGAAACCCACGCTTCAAGTCAAGTGACTTCAGTAAGGCTATCAACCTTAACTGTGAAAATAAATACATCTTGCACGCCAATGCAACCCTATCGAGGATGAAATGGCAGGGATTAGAATATTATAGATTATTTTACAAATTTTCCAATTTTACAAATTCCAATTTCATAAAAATCCATTCAATATAATATATATGAGTCCTATAGAATCAAAGGCGGCTATCTGTCTTTTTCTATAAAACCCGATACAAATATGAAAGCACAGGAAATGATTTTCTCACCATTTCCATATGTTTATCTCATTTCCGGAAATCATCCTAGATCGCCGAGTTTGATTCTAAGCGATACAGATATATTATGAAGTAGGTAGACTTCGATTTCACCCTTCACTGAGAAATCTCATACAGGTGTCAATACCAAAAGTATAAAACTTTACGGTTTTTTAAATAAATGCGTTTACTAAAATATATATTGCAACTAAAACAGCGCCTCTCTTGAGCGTTTTACTTTTTCTACATTTTTGGTAAAACGCTAAGTTGTATGTTTGAGGTACTCTTCCACGTCAGGGATGTGATCTAATCTAATCTAATCTAATCTAAGTTGCCAAGATATGTTACATTGGAGATTCACATTACATGCATTCTCACAACCAGACACGTACAAGTTCACGCTTGCACATGCCTCATGTGAACCTACAACATAAAAACCAAATCTGATGGATGTGATTTTTTTGTATCCGAAGACGGATACGGATATAGGAATATAAATATATCGGTTTCGGAAATCAAATCTAAATCTAAAATCTAAATCTAAGCTGCAAAGATATGTATCATTTGAGATTCATATTAAATGCATTCCCATAAGCAGACATGCATAATTTCGCGCTTACACATGGCTCTGGATGAAATGAAAGAAGTATGCAAGGATCGAAAGAAATGGCGGTTGATCTGTAATGCTGGCGGTTAAAGCTGAGGCTTTTTAATTATCTTTTTTTTTTTTAAATATGTTTTGTAGTTTTTTTTTTTTTTTTTTTTTTTAATTTTTTACTGTTTAATTGTTTAGAGTTTATCCCCTATAATATAAAATTCAACGGCCTCCCCATACAAAATAATTGTGCGTTAATGGCATTCAAACTGAAGAACTCCTGAACAGATGCACGTCATATTCACAACAAATATTGTTCTGGACTTGGGATGTGCTTCCTCATCATTAGTAGATTTTAAATTGTTGTTTTTTAAATAAATAAACATGATCAATCACAACACCTTTTTATGTAAAACCTATGCGAGAAACAAAACTCATTTTGACATTCGAATTTCAAATAAATTGCCAGCACTTCAACATAGGCTTCAAAGTTGCCATCGTTGCCATTGCCAAGTCGATTCTTTTTCGGTTGAATTCCGTTGAGTACCTACCTACCTAAATTTTTTATTCATTTCAAAATTATACTTCAACCAGTTATAACATGTATTTTTTAGAAATAATGACGATCGATTAGGTCAACTTTTTATATGAAACCATACTTATTGCGGCATTTAATTTTTTTTAAGTATTATTACAATATACAATCTAAGTTGCATAGACGCATTAACATTTATAATTCATATTCAATGCACTTCTGCACGGAGACACGAGTGAGTTTGCGCTTACAAATGCTGCATGTGTATTTACAAATAAAAATTTCAGCCTCTCATGACCATAAGCCCTGCAACTTTTGCTGACCTTTTCAGAAACAGGGGACACATTTGTTAAGTGAACCCATTTATGCGATATGGGTGGTAAGCCTCATACTAACCCTTAAGTCAAGGAATTTGAGTTTGAAAAATCCTTAAACAACGGTAATCTTAATTTATAATCTAAAGTTGCAAAAAAAGTTATTTGATGATTCAAATTGAATGCACGCCCACAAACTGGCAAATGTCATTTCACGCTAACATATAGTTGTGGCGCTTGATTTTTTTTAAATATTAGAATATATAATCTAAGTTGCACAGATACAATAACTTTTATAATTCATATTCAATGCATGCCCCTCTGGAGACACGAGTGGATTCTATAATAATAATCTATAATCTAAGTTGCAAGGATATATTCATTCAAAGCTCTCAGATGTATGCCCACAAACAAACACGTGTAGTTCGCGCTTACAAATGCTGATTGTGTACTTACAAATAAAATCCAAACCTCAAATGAACATAAGCCCTGCAACTCTTGCCGACATTCCCTGAAACAGGGGTGACATTGGCAAAGTGAACCATTTTTTACAGTATGGGTGGTCAGCCTCATACCAACCTATAAGTCAAGGAATACGAGTAATAAATAACATTAAAGTATAAGAAAACAACAAAACCTTAAAAATAAATCTATACAAAAAAAGTAAAAAATGTCTTATGCAAAAAATGTAGCAAGCCAACAAACCAACATTAAAAATCAGCATTGCAGATTAGCCGCCACTTCTTCCTGTCCTTGCATACTTCTTTCATTTCATCCAGAGTCATAACTTTTTTCATACAAGCTCTCCTTTTCATATGACTCTGGATATCCCATTCACTCGCTATTTCGAAAATTTGGTCCATCCATACCTTTCTCGGTCTTCCTCTTCCACGACATCCATCAATTCTTGCAGCATATACTTTCTTCGTCATTCTTTCCTCATTCATTCTCTCCAAATGTCCAAACCATCTAAGTATACTTCTTTTAATCTTTACTTTCACACTTTCTCTTACACCGCATTCCTCTCTAACAAAATCATTCCTCACCCTATCACTCCGTCTTTTTCCAATCATACTTCTTAAGTAATCCATTTCTACCGTATGGACTTTACTAATCTCACTTTCACTCACCGTCCAGGCTTCACTTCCATACATCAGAGTGGGCACTAGTATACCACCGTGCACCGCCAGTCGAACATTTTTTGAAAGATTCTGGTTTTTGGCGATGCTAGCGGTAGCACCCAGTATGCACCTGCCTTTCATTATTCTTCTTTCAAATTCACCGGTCATTCTTCCATCTTTTTCAAACTTACTTCCCAGGTATACAAACTCAGTTACGACATCAACATTCATTCCATTAATTTTAAATTCATAATTCATATTTTCATCATCTCTTTCAAAAATCAATACTTTCGTCTTACTTGCATTCAACTTCAAATGGTTACCTAACAAAGCTTCATTCAATCTAGAGAGCATTGTTTGCAATTCTACTGCAGAATCAGATACAAGAACTGCATCATCTGCATACAGTAGAACACTCACTTTGCTCTCTCCTATCATCAATCCACAATCATTAAGTCTAGCATCCCTGACACACTTGTCCATAACTATGTTAAATAGCCATGGACTCATCACACATCCTTGCCTCACACCCTTATACACTTCAAACCACTCACTATACTCACCATCAATACGGACACATGCCTTACTATTTTCATAGTTTGCATGCACCGCACCTAGGAGAGCCCCATTCACTCCGTATGCTTTCAAAACATCCCATAACATACCTCTGTCCACTGAGTCAAAAGCTTTTTCCAGATCTACAAAGGCCGTGAACAGCTTCCGCCTCACCGACAATTGTTTTTCAACAAGTTGTCGTAGAGTAAAAATCTGATCAACACAGCCTCTACCGGCCATAAAGCCGGACTGTATATCGGAAATCCTTTCACTAGTAGTCAGAATCACATTTTTTATAATCACCTTCTAATTCGGATTCGCGTTTATAAATGCTGTATGTGAACTTACAAATTCAAATTAAGGCCTGTAATGAACATGAGCCCTGCAACTTTTGCCACACTTTTCAAAAACAGGGGAAACATTTTTCAAATGAACCATTTTTTGCGATATGGGTATTCAGGCTCATACTAACCCATAAGTCAAGGAATTTCTAATCTAATCTAAGCTGCAAGGATATATATCATTTAAGATTTATATTCAATGCATTCCCACAAGCAGACATGTATGATTTTGCGCTGGCACATGCCGCATGTGGACCTACATTATAAAACCCAATCTCAAATGAACATAAGCCCTGCAACTCTTGCCATCCTTCCCTGAAACAGGGGTGACATTAACAAAGTGAACCATTTTTCACAGTATGGGTGGTCAGCCGCATACCAACCTATCAGTCAAGGATTTGAGTTTGAAAAATCCTTAAACAACGTTAATCTTAATTTATAATCTAAAGTTGCCAAAAAACTTATTTGATGATTAAAATTAAATGCACACCCATAAGCTGGCAAATGTCATTTCACGCTAACATATAATTGTGGCACTTGATGTTTTTAATATTAGAATATAAATCTAAGTTGAATAGATACATTTTATAATTCATATTCAATGCATGCATGTTCCCGCTTAAAAATGCTGCATGTGAACTTACAAATTAAAATTAAGGCCTCTCATGCACATAAGCTCTGCAACTTTTGCCGACCTTTTCAGAAACAGGGGGAACATTAGTTAAGTGAATCCATTTATGCGATATGGGTGCTGAGCCTCATACTAACCCTTAAGTCAAGGAATTTGAGTTTGAAAAATCCTTAAACAACGGTTATCTTAATTTATAATCTCAAGTTGCACAAAAGAGATTTGATGATTCAAATACAATGCACACCCACAAGCTGGCAAATGTTTTTTCACGCTAACATATAATTGTGGCACTTGATGTTTTTAATATTAGAATATTAATCTAAGTTGCATAGATACATTTTATAATTCATATTCAATGCAAATCAATTCAAATATAATTCACACGCTCAGGCTGGCAAATGTTTTTTCACGCTAACATATAATTGTGGCTCTTGATGTTTTTAATTTTAGAATATAAATCTAAGTTGCATACATACATTTTATAATTCATATTGAATGCATGCCACCAATCAGACATGAGTGAGTTTGCGCTTACAAACGCTGCATGTGTAATTACAAATAAAATTTCAGCCTCTCTTGACCATACAACATTTGCCGGCCGGACGATACTACAACTTTTGCCGGCCTTTTCAGAAACAGAGAAACATTCGTTCGGTGAACATTTTTTTAAGGTACCTATGGGAGGTCAGACTCATACCTCATGCTTCATACAATATACTCAGAACATGAAAGAACTAAATAACCCTTTTACCGCATTTTTTTTTCAAATTACTTCTTAAAGCATTTAATTACTATGAAGGAGGTGTGAGGAAAAATTAATGCGAAGCCAGACTTACACTGCCCGAAGGGCCTAGCAGACAGACGTGCGCAGCACGGTCAGTCTGCTAGTTTGTTTTATATATTTGAATGTATTAATTGCTTGTATTCCTTGACTGATAGGTTGGTATGCGACTGGCCACCCATACTGTAAAAAATGGTTCACTTTGCCAATGTCACCCCTGTTTCAGGGAAGGTCGGCAAGAGTTGCAGGGCTTATGTTATTTTGAGATTGGGTTTTTTATATTGTAGGTCCACATGCGGCATATGTAAGCGCGAAATTATGCATGTCTGCTTGTGGGAATGCATTTAATATGAATCTCAAATGATACATATCTTTGCAGCTTAGATTTAGATTTAGATTTAGACACATGCCGCATGTGGACCTACAATATAAAAAACCCAATCTAAAATGAACATAAGCCCTGAAACTCTTGCCGACCTTCCCTGAAACAGGGGTGACATTGGCAAAGTGAACCATTTTTTACAGTATGGGTGGTCAGTCGCATACCAACCTATCAGTCGAGGAAATTATTCTTCGTATATCCACTAATTTATATAATAATCTATGATCTAAGTTAAGTAAAAAGCTAAAGATATACAATAACATTAATGATTCACATTAAGTGCATGCCCACAAGCAGACGCGTATAAGTTTGCACTTACGCATGCCGCAATCTCAAATGAACATAATTCCTGCGACTCCCTGAAACAGGAGTGACATTTTCAAAGTGAACCATTTTTTTACAGTACGGGGTAATCCTCACCTATCTAACCTAATCTAATCTAAGCTGCAAAGATATATATCATTTAAGATTTATATTAAATGCATTCCCACAAGCAGATATGTATAATTTCGCGCTAACACATGCCGCATGTGGACCTACAATATAAAAACCCAATCTCAAATGAACATAAGCCTTGCAACTCTTGCCGTCCTTCCCTGAAACAGGGGAGACATTGGCAAAGTGAACCAATTTTTTATATTATGGGTGGTCAGCCGCATAACAACCTATAAGTCAAGGAACATACATGACAAATTACATTTTTTTAAATCAATAAATAACAATATATACATGGACATAAAAAAACTAAATCATAAAACCAATTTCACTTTAACAAACCCTAGCCGCCAACATCACAGATCAATCCTATAATCTATCTATAATATACTAACATTTAAGATTCATATTAAATGCATGCCCACCAACAGATACATGCAAGTTCGATCTTACGAATGCTTGATGTGTACTTACAAAATAAAATCAGAACCCCAAATGAACACAAACCCTGCAAATTTTACCGGAACTGGCCAAGTGAACTCTTTTTTACAGTGTCAGCCTCTTACCAACCTATAAGTCAAGGACTCGTAGGTAATATCTCTCATTTAGACTCCCACACAGTAGCGAAATTATTCTGTAACTGTAACTGTAACTCTGTCGCCATTCCGCTAGGGGTGGCCAGAGCCTCTGCAGATTTGCCTCCATTTTTTCCTATCCTTACATACCTCTTTCAATTCATTCATATCCATCACCTTTTTCATGCATTTTCTTCTTTTACGCTCACTTTGTATATCCCATTCTTTCACAATCTCCTCAATCTGATCACTCCATACTTTTCTCGGTCGTCCCTTCCCTCTTTTTCCTTTCACACTTTCTTTGTATACATACTTTGTCAGTCTATCATCATTCATTCTTTCCACATGCCCAAACCATCTCATCACATTCTTTTGTACCTTAACTTTCACATCCTCTTTCAAATTACATTCTTTTTTTACCCATTCATTCCTAACTCTATCCCTCAGAGTTTTTCCTGTCATGCTTCTCAAATGCTTCATTTCCACCGTACATACTTTACTCATTTTGCTATCGTTCACTGTCCATGCTTCACTTCCATACATCAAAGTCGGTAACAATATGCCATTGTGTACCGCCATTCTCAGATCCATCGTCAATCGCGTCAATTCGAAACTTTTATATCAGATTCCGTTGAAGGTACGGATGTTTTTGTTATTTCGGATATGCGATGTTTCGGATACGATTACAGAGCTCCGTAACATCCCTGCTCCTCAAACGTACACACGGGTATATGTTATCTTGAGACATCACTAGACATAAAAGGCGCCATCTACCAAATGTCACCGCACCGAGGGGTTGGCAACGTATTGTCGATTTCCCTGCAGAAACCGGATCTGCAATCTAAAGACAGGAAAACCTTTCAAAAGTTCAATTCTAGTTGAAGGGTTTTTTAAATTTTTAAATTAAAAAAAAAATAGATTTGTGAAGAGGAATGCAATTCACCAACCTATTCTGCCTGGCCAGGAACAGGTATTAATATCATCAATTAATAATGCATTATTGTTTATTTTAATGAATTAGTAATTAATCACCCAATAACATATGTTGAACCAGGGTCAAAGTTATGGTCAAATGACCCAAGCGGGGATCGAACCAACGTTATTCTATTCCAAATACGCTAGAAGTTTAAGGCCCTGCACCGAGAAACTCCAAGTATAATACAGCATACGTCATGTCCTCAGATTCAATCAGTCCTCCCGTTAGGCGTCGGGGGTGGTGACGTCATGACAAATTTTCAAATCACGTCAGATCCGCCCGGGAGCCTCCGAACGTCAAATCATAAAAAATTGCGTTACAACTGAGCCCTTGCGTTTATCAAGAAATATATGTGAACCCAAAGAGCGCCGCAAGTTGGTGTGTGAGTTTCTATATATTTTTTGGTGAACGCTGCGGCTGCGTTTGAATGCTTGGGGCACAGTTTTATGGTGGCAGAGTAGAACGGCACAGTGATAAAACGACACATGAACTATTGATACATTAAAGAACGACACATGACAGAACATCACAATGACAGTACATTACATGACAAAACATCACTATGATATAACAACACAAGGACGAAACATCACATGACAAAACATCACATCCCTAAAGCAATACAGACCATTAACAGTACATCACAAAACCTTTAGAAACAACACCACCAACATTTCTTTTACTCCACTCACCGTATGTGATTGCCTCGGGGATAGCGCGGTAAGAATTTCCTCTTTATGTGTAGCTCAGTTAGCTTTTGTTTTAACTTATAATCATAATCGCGGGCGTTAAAACTTTAGCTTTACCAAATAATATATGCGTTAGTACCATTTTCTCATGTCTCACTTTTTTGTCATGAGGTTTATGGTTTTTCCGTTTTGTGATGTTTTTTCATGTGCCGTTTATGGTATGTTATGTTTTGTCGTAGTGTTTTTTTTTCATGTGCTGATCTGTCATTGTGATATTCAGTCAAGTGTTCTTCTGTCACGTGTTCTTCTGTTATGTGTCGTTTTGTCACTGTGTCTTTCTGTCATGTGTCGTTCTGTCATATGTCCTTCTGTCACGTGTTCTTCAGTCATGTGTCGTTTTATCATTGTGTCTTTCTGTCATGTGTCCTTCTGTCACGTATTCTTCTGTCATGTGTCTTTCTGTCATGTGTCCTTCTGTCACGTGTTCTTCTGTCATGTGTCGTTCTGTCATGTGTCCTTCTGTCACGTGTTCTTCTGTCATGTGTCGTTTTTTCACGTGTCCTTCTGTCACGTGTCCCTCTGTCATGTGTCGTTTTGTCCCTGTGTCGCTCTAGCATGGAACCCAGTTTTATATGCCATCTCGTCACTCTCATGCGGGTTATGGCCTCGTATCCCGCATTATGGAAAACAAATTGCTATTTTAAGGATTTTTCCAAATTCCGACCAAACCAGACTGATATGGAGCCTATAGAGGACGTTTTACGTATAAATTTGGGATTTTGCACTGTTTTTTTTATTGAAATGAAATATTGGAATGGTCGGATTTGCGTTATTGAAACAAGCGCATGTTAGAACCCCGCCTGCGTTGTGTCCTATCGACAATAACTTCGACCAGGGTTCAACAGATGTCATTGGGTTATTATTAATATTTCATTAAAATATTGAATCATTTTGTTAAAGATTTTAAATGTTGATTACGGTCGTTAGACATTTTTTGGAATGAAAAAACGGATGTTACTGACCGTGGAAAGAGAAGAACGATTTTCTCTACGTTTCGTCAGAGTCTTATACGACGTCTTCAGGAGGCGTGTTTCTTCTACAAGGAAGAAACACGAACTGTAGAAAAAGAAACTTCCTTGTAGAAGACACACGCCTCCTGAAGACGTCGGATATGACTCTGACGAAACGTAGAGAAAATCGTTCTTCTCTTTCCACGGTCAATAACATCTGTTTTTTTTCCATTCCAAAAAAAAAAATTGTTGCTGAGATGGTCGCTCGAATTTGCGTTATTGATACAATTGCAAGTTCGAACCCCGCTTGCACCGTGTCATATCAACAATAACTCTGACCCTGATTCAACTGATATCATTTGCATAATTATCGATGAATAATTCATTAAAGTGATGAATTATGAATTATAATTGCCATAACCTGTTTCTGGCCAGGCAAAATAGGTTGATGAATTGCATTCCTATTCACAAAAATATTTGAAAAAAGGGGATTGTTATAAGACCGATTCTGTAAAAATAAATACAAACAAATGATATTTTTGTTTCATACATAATAACGCTTTTCAAGAATCCTTTTCCGTTAGGTTACATTTTGCACATCTGTGTCCTTTCTTTTTTCTTTATCCATCTATTTTATCCATAGACGGATAAGACCCCCTTTCTTTTCTTCTGTTTTCTTTTCGGTACATTAAACACAACACAAGGCAAGCAAATTCTTCTTTTCTTGTTTCAATCCTATGTAGGGTTGGTTGGCAGCAATGTTCAACCAAGATAAAAAAAAAAAAAATTTCCAAAACATGAATAATTTTTATACTTTTTTGTCTTGTTTTTGGGGATTCGAATCCACTACCTTCCAATCGGAGTCCGAAGTGTTTACCACTTGCCACAGACCGGTCAGAAGGCAACGCAACTAAGCTACACATATAGTGTAACTTCTTGCCGCGTTATCCCCGAAGGGGTCGCATGTGGCGAGTTGAACCTATTTATTTTTACAGGTAAGGGGGCCGGCCTTACGCCAACCACTTCAGTTGAAGTGGAGGTTTCCCAGCTCCCGAGAGTGCTGGTACTCATTTCTTGTGAAGGCTGAGTAAACCTTGCCGGTATTTTATTTTGGGGTTTGAAATAAACACCGAAACGGGAAATCATTTCTGACATCCTCGGTGGGATTCGAACCCGAGCTTTCGGCATGGAATGCAAGCACTCTACCACCTGAGCTATCGACCGGACAAATTGGCAATAAATAAAAAAGGCAATAAATATCAATAAATTGTTACGAACTTTGGATTCGTAGTACGAGCGCCTAATCACGCTGGTGTGTGTCGAACAATCTGGAAGTATTTTGAATAATCCATTACAGAAGTATGTAGAATAATCTAGAACATGCAAAAATAATCTCTGTCGCACATATATATACGAGCAAAGATTTTGCAAAGAGCCAGGTCTCTTTCAGCATTGTGCCGCGAAGTTGATATAAGCTAGAGCGAGAAAAGTGAGCCAATGCCCTGCGTTACCAATATTGTGCAAGATAAATCTTGTTCTAATCTAAGTTGCAAATATACGTCACATTAAAGATTCACATTATATGCATTTTCACAAGCAGTTCGCACTTAAACATGCCGCATGTGGACCTACAATATAAAAACCCGAATCTCACATGAACAAACACAATGCAACTCTTGCCGACCTTCCCTGAAACATTGGCAAAGTGAACCAGTTTCTACAGCATGGGTAGTCAGCCGCATACCAACAACACAACAACATACACAACAATTTACATTTTTACACAGAAGTTTTTTATCAGAAGGAATTAAATGTCAATATGTCTTTGCAACTTAGATTATAGATGATAGATTTTTTTTTAGTTAAAAAATGTGCGGTTCATCATCCCCTTTGTTTTTTGCACCCTCCGGTTTTTTTTATATCTTTTTGAAAAATAGCCTCTGCCACATATCCAGCGTATTGTGCTTCGTAAAACAATGGGAAACGGTCAATATTCCGTTCCCGAAAGGCCCTTGCTTGGCTCTCTCATATATCATAACGACCTTTTCAATATAATATAATAAAACCGGTCGATAGCTCAGATGGTAGAGTGCTTACATTCTTGTTAGTGCTTATCAAAAAACCTCCTAACTTCAGGATTTTCACATTTATTTAGTGTTTTCTCTCTTAGAAAATAGGAAAAAAAAGGTGCATTTATCTGAGAAACCCATGTTATATTAGTATGTCACTTATTTGGTTTTTTTTTTTTGTGCACAACAGGTTACCCTAATTACAGTGCACCCTCACAGCTATCAACACACCGGGAGAAACTCTATTGCTAGATTTTTAAATCGTAATAAATTAAACTCAAAAATGTATATTTTTAGACTTATTTAAGAGCTTTATACTCCGAGTCACAGGGTGTTGCGCCACGACATCAGTACGGCATTTCGGTACATTAAATAAATCATGTCCTCGCCCTCGGGTGTAGTCGTCAGGCACATACAAACTGTAGCCCTCCAACAGGGTGGGACTGTAAATTAAGCCGTTGATGACCTTATGAGTGAGCACCATAAGGGACCTGTTGCGCCTTGTTTTCAGGATTCTTAATCCAGTCTCCCGAAGTAGCTCTTCATGATGCATGAATTGTGGATAACTTCTACGCAGCCTCATGAGGAGATATCTGAGAAACTTTTTTTGGACTTGTTCTATCATATCTATGTACTTCCGCTGGTAAGGAGTCCAAACCTCGACAGCGTACTCTAATTTGGATCGTATAACGCAGCTGAAGACGTCAACCATCGCTCTGGGCTCAGTGAGTTGTTTGCTCACTCTGATTACTAATCCCAGCAGCTGGTAGCACTTAGTCATCACCTGCGTTAAACCTTTAAGGTGGCGATATCGATACATATGTATATAGGTAAAACTAAAAGTGCTGATTCACTGATTTGAGAAATCACGGATTAAACATTTCATTGGGTTTTGTGAGGGTTTTTCTTACTTTAGTATTCAATTAGGATGTTTGTAATATGTGAGGATATTCACTGATAACTTTTCGTTCGTTCAAAATCCACTTCAAGACTCAAGCCGTGCTCAGGAGAACTCTCTCACACCATTTGTGGCTCTGCTACAAATCACTTAATAATATCACTTATAAAACAGATAAGGAATCAAACATTTAACACACACTTTATTATTCCACAATCACAATGTAGGTATATATAATAATAAACCACAGCAATATTGATTATGACCAAATTCACATGCTTGTGGCTCTCCCGCCAGGGAAGCTTCTTCTCTGTCTTTCTGCATTCTTTTGTTTTCCTTTTTCCATTCAAATTCAAATCTAATGTTCCATTCCACCAAACAAACAAATTCATCTCGTTACAGTTTAACTTCTCATAGTAAGTGGACTAACTATAAGGAAGTTCGCAAGAAAAACTTAAGAAACTATACGATGTGTAACACTTTGACTCAATGGTTAACAACATAGTTTTTTTATGTATAAATTCTTGTATCTACAAATGTAGCTTTACTCTTTCTGCCGGAAATAATTTGTCAAAGAAAAAATATGTCATAGCTGTTGTTTTTGCAATTCATTTATTTAGCCCATTTGTCAAAATGGGTTCCAAGTTAGAACGATACAGTGACATAACGACACATGGCATAACGACACATGACTAAATGACACATGACATGATGACACATGACAAGTGGCTGTTGGCAATGTCACCCCTTTTCAGGGAAGGTCGACAAGAGTTACCGGGTGTATGTTCATTTGAGATTTGGGTTTTTATGTTGTAGGTTCACATGCGGCATGTACAAGCGCGAACTTATACGTATTTGCTGTATAAATAGTAAATGCAAATAATGGGAATCCCCAATGTTACACATCTTTACAACTTAGATTAGAGATTAGATTAGACATAACAAGACACGACATAATAAAAGAAGAGCTTGTATGAAGAAGGTTATGACTCTGGAGGAAATGAAAGAAGTATGTAAGGATAGAAAGAAATGGCGGTTGATCTGTGATGTTGGCGGCTAGGGTTTGTTAAAGTAAAATTGGTTTTTATGATTTAGTTTTTTATGTCCATGTATATATTATAATTTATTGATTTTAAAAATGTAATTTGTCATGTATGTTCCTTGACTTATAGGTTGTTATGTGGCTGACCACCCATACTGTAAAAAATTGGTTCACTTTGCCAATGTCACCCCTGTTTCAGGGAAGGACGGCAAGAGTTGCAAGGCTTATGTTCATTTGAGATTGGGTTTTTATATTGTAGGTCCACATGCGGCATGTGTTAGCGCGAAATTATCATGTCTGCTTGTGGGAATGCATTTAATATAAATCTTAAATGATATATATCTTTGCAGCTTAGATTAGATTAGATTAGACATAACGACACATAATAGAACATCACATGCAACTAAGAAAACGCAATTAAGCTACATATATAGTGCAACTTCTTGCCGCGTTATCCCCGAAGGGGTCGCATGTGGCGAGTTGAACCTATTTATTTTTACTGGTAAGGGGGCCGGCTTTACGCTCAACCACTTCAGTGGAAATGGGAGTTTCCCAGCTCCCGAGAGGGCTGGTACTCATTTCTTGTGAAGGCTGAGTAAACCTTGCCGGTATTTTATTTTGGGGTATGAAATAAACACCAAAAAGGGAAATCATTTCTGACACCCTCGGCGGGATTCGAACCCGAGCTCACGGCATGGAATGCAAGCACTCTACCAACTGAGTTATCGACCAGGCAATCACATGACAGAACATTAATGGCAGTACATCACATGACATAGCATTACATACCTAAAACAGAACATTACACAAACGGGACATGAAAAAACATCCCATGACAAAACATCACAATCATCTTGTCTTGTAAAGCACTTTACTGTAATTTTTGTCATGTGGTTTTCCGTCATTGTGATGTTCTGTCATGTGTCGTTCTAACATGTATCGTTTTGTCACTGTGCCATTCTAAACACAGAAAGTCCCCGTCAGAATGTAATAAGTGCGCCGTTTTGTTTGGCTCCGTCGCAGTAAGCGTTGTATTGATTTCATATAATGTGCTACAAGTGAGTACCTGTTGGATGTCAACGGTAGCTTTTCCGTCACTTTCCGTTCATTTATTTGGTTCTTTTGAATGAAAGGTTACAATTGTAAGGGATTTTTCCGTCAATGATATAAATAAATTAAAAACCATTTAAGAGTGTCTTATACCCTAAATCTGTCATTTTTGTTTCTTAATGGCCTTTTTAAGGGAGTTACAGTAATAAAATAAATTATGCGTGTTTATTATTTTTTATCCAAATTATAAAAGTAAATTAAACATGTATAAAACTTAAAAATTGTCACCATAAAATACATTTTTTTACATTTTTATCGTTTTTTTCGTATATGCTTTATTTTGGATTTTTTTCTCTTAAATTGCAGAATTAGGTATACATTGTTTGTCATCCCATTCATTTTTTTTATAATTTCGATAGTTTTTTAGAAAACATGGAAAAACTGAAACTACTCAAATAATTAAATTTCTTGAAAACAGTTTTTACAGGGCGTCATTTCTCCAACATTTCGCTGCCTTAGTTCTTGTTTACTGTATACGCCATTGAGAAAATTCTATGTGAGCAATGTTTGCATGTGTACTGGACCAATGTGTCTTATAAAAACAAGAAAATTATTTAAAAAATATTTAAAAGAACTCTCACATTATCGAGTTTTACGGATTTTCTTAGCTCAGATTGTGTAGAATTTGATTCATATGACAACTGCATGAATAAGTTATATTTGACAAGATTGGCGTATACGGTAAACAAGAACTGGGGGAGCGATTTGCAGTCTCTCCTAAAACAGGGGACCTAAGACAGGGGCGTTATGGACATTTGATGATTAGGAAGATCCTGTCGTGATTAAGTGCAATGTCCAAACATTCAATTTTGTAAGCAAGTCAGAGCTTTCTGTCTTTCAATCCTCGATACGATATGACCGGTCCGTAGTCCAGTGGTAACGCTTGGGACTCGTTAATGGAAGATCGTTGGTTCAAGTCGCGACGGAGCAAAACAATATATAATGCTCTTCGCTGGGTTGGAAAATTCATTTCCTTTACCAAAGACCGGTCACAAAAGGTCCAGCCTTTCAGCAACTGGGTCTTGCTTGAGAATTGGCGATTTGTATCGAAAACCAAGCTCGTAAAATATACGGTCGATGGCTCAGTTGATAGAATGCTTGCATTCCATGCCGAGATCAAGGGTTGGACCCCTACCGAGGGTGACCGAAATGATTTCCCGTTTCATTGTTTATTTCAATCCCAAAATAAATACCGGCAAGGTTTACTCAGCCTTCACAAGAAATGACTAAGAAATGGGAAACCTCCACATCAACTGAAGTGGTTGGCGTGAGACCGGCCCCCTTACCCGCAAAAATAAATAGGTCCCGAATCACCACATGCAGCCTCCTCAAGGATAACACAGGCAAGAAGTTACACTATTTGTGTAGCTTAAGCCACGTCTGATGTGAGAGGACCTATGCCTAGTAGAGGATGATGGATATTTGGTCTCCCTCTTCGTGGATGTGACGTAGATTCATTGACATGCTTGAGTCAACGAAGTATCTGATTGTCTCCACCTTATGTGTCTATTCCATCCTGTACCATAATTCATGAAAAGACATCTGTATTTATTTAACATCATGCTCCTTCCTTGATTAATATGAAATGCGGGCTTGTTTAAGCAAGTGTAAGTTCACGCATAGATGAATATCCTCAATTATTCAGTTTTAATCATTCAAGCGGCTTCCCTCACACCGGGACAGTATTCAATAGTGAATAGACAGTAGTTAAGTTCCCGGGCATACCTACATATGAACGAGACAAAATTCTACTGACCTACGAACTATGCATTTTACCTATATCATTGTTTTGCGGCATATTTGAGTTGTCATTCGTGCAAAACATAAAGGGTGTTCACTGTTCACGTAGAGGACACGTGTAGAATAAACCACGTAGAGGTCCGCACGTTTACAAAGACAAAAAAATCTTAATCACTAACCACCTGTCAAATACAGCTAACTACTTGTGTTAATTACTAATCACTTGTCACTCTCCACTTATATGTTACTTTTACTAACTACTAAATTCTTGTCCCTTACCATTTACTCCTTGTAAGTACTACTAACCACTCGTCACTTACTCCTTACTACTAGACTAGTCACTTGTCACTTGCCACTTATTATTAACCACTTGTCCCTTACCTCTTACTACTAGTAACTTGTCACTTACCACTTACCCCTTACTACTAATCATTTGTCACTTATCCCTTATTATTTACCACTTGTCCCTTATCCCTTACTACTAATCACTTGTCACTTACCACTAATTAATTATTAACCACTTGTCCCTTACTCTTTACTACTACTCACTTGTCACGAACCACTTACTACTAGTCACTCGTCACTTACCCACTTACTTCCACTCACTTGTCACTAACCACTTACTACTAGTCACTCGTCACTTACCCACTTACTTCCACTCACTTGTCACTAACCACTTACTACTAGTCACTCGTCACTTACCCACTTACTTCCACTCACTTGTCACTAACCACTTACTACTAGTCACTCGTCACTTACCCACTTACTTCCACTCACTTGTCACTAACCACTTACTACTAGTCACTCGTCACTTACCCACTTACTTCCACTCACTTGTCACGAACCACTTACTACTAGTCACTCGTCACTTACCCACTTACTTCCACTCACTTGTCACTAACCACTTACTACTAGTCACTCGTCACTTACCCACTTACTTCCACTCACTTGTCACGAACCACTTACTACTAGTCACTCGTCACTTACCCACTTACTTCCACTCACTTGTCACTAACCACTTACTACTAGTCACTCGTCACTTACCCACTTACTTCCACTCACTTGTCACGAACCACTTACTACTAGTCACTCGTCACTTACCCACTTACTTCCACTCACTTGTCACTAACCACTTACTACTAGTCACTCGTCACTTACCCACTTACTTCCACTCACTTGTCACTAACCACTTACTACTAGTCACTCGTCACTTACCCACTTACTTCCACTCACTTGTCACGAACCACTTACTACTAGTCACTCGTCACTTACCCACTTACTTCCACTCACTTGTCACGAACCACTTACTACTAGTCACTCGTCACTTACCCACTTACTTCCACTCACTTGTCACGAACCACTTACTACTAGTCACTCGTCACTTACCCACTTACTTCCACTCACTTGTCACTAACCACTTGCAACTTACCACTTACCTCAGCTGCTTTTATGAGGGAAAGGGTAAAGAGAAGTCAGCCGGTCGCACAAGTGCCGCCCTAATTTCCCTCACAGAGGCGGAATCGAATCAAATTAGGAAGTCGCTCTGCCGGGAGAGCCTTCCACACAGACGACTGTACCCTTTGCTTCAGTAGCTACGCCTCTGGACGACTTTACTGGGACAAGTGTGCTTGGACTTTTCTGAATACAACCATGCTTTGTCAACGACTATGCACCGGTCCTCATCAGATCACCGAAGTTAAGCAACATTGGGCGCGGATGCTACTTGGATGGGTGACCGCTCAGGTACACCGCGTGTTGTTGGCATTTCTTGGACCGGTCCGTAGTCCAGTGGTACACTTCAGATTCATAAATGAAAGGTTGTGGATTCGAATCCCGGCGGAGCACAAAAATAAACCATTTATATTTCCAAATGTGCTCTTCGCTGGGTTGAAAAATTCATAAACCTTTACCAAAGATCGGTCCATCTAGCCTTACAACAACTGGGTCTTGCTTGAGAATTGGCGCTTTCTACAGCGGCGACCAAGCTCGCAGAGGGCTCTTGAGGTGTGATATACACAAAAACAGCGCTCACCAAATAAATCATCCTATTATTATTATTTTTATTATAGCATCGTTATGTTCCTTGATTAATAGGTTGGTATGAGGCTGATCTACCATGCTGTAAAATCTTGGGTCCCTAGTTTGAGGGAAAGGCGGCAGGAATTGCAAAGCTTATGGACGTGGAAGGCTGGTTCTCACTTTTGACATCCATGATAGGGAGCGAGCTCTAGCTCTCCGGTATTGAACGTAAGCATTCTACCTACCAACTGAGCTATCGACCGGTCAAATAACAATAAGTCTCGAAAATCTTTTTCTCTGACAACAGCTTTTTTTTATGTAAGGATATATGAAAATTGCAGCAAACTGAACATTTTTCTGTCGTTTTCCAGCTTAATGAAGGTTAGAATATCGTTTTTTTTTAGTAATTGGTTGTTTCAAAGCTATTTAATGACATTATAATCCTTGACTTATAGGTTGGTATGAGGCTGACCACCCATACTGTAAAAAAATGTTCACTTTGCCAATGTCACCCCTGTGTTAGGGAAGATCGGCAAAAGTTGTAGGGCTTATGTTTATTTGAGACTTGGGTTTTATTTGTAAGTACACATTCAGCATTTGTAAGCGCGAACTACACGTGTTTGTGGGCATGCATGGGGAATCGTATAAATGCAAACGCCGTCAACTCCTTACGCGATGATTTTGAGAAAAATAAACTTGTAAAACGACAACACCAGTTGGATATGACGGCGTTTGCACGAAATCATACTTTTTCAATTAAAATTACGAAGGATTAAGTGAGGTTTACATTATATCGCACACAGCAAATGATTTGTTACACTACGCAGAATCAAATTCAATCATTATCTCAAAATCATAAATTTTGGAGATGACGATAGTCCGGTCGATAGCTCAGTTGGTAGAGTGCTTGCATTCCATGCCGTGAGCTCGGGTTCGAATCCCGCCGAGGCGAGGGTGTCAGAAATGATTTCCCGTTTCGGTGTTTATTTCAAACCCCAAAATAAAAATACCGGCAAGGTTTACTCAGCCTTCACCAGAAATGAGTACCAGCCCGCTCGGGAGCTGGGAAACCCCCACTTCATCTGAAGTGGTTGGCGATAACGCGGCAAGAAGTTACACTATATGTGTAGCTTAGTTGCGTTTGTTTTTTTTTTTTTTTTTTTTTACGGCGTTTGCAGTTATACGACTCATATATCTCTGCAACTTATTATAGATAATCATTGTCAATATTGTAACATATTGGGGTGGGGCTTGTCACTTCGAGACTTTTTTTTACTAAAATATAACTGAAATTGAAAATACCGCGCCTCATTAACTATACATATTCTTTGCGTTTAAAAAAAAGAAAAAAAAAGTATAATAAAACATTGAAGAAAAAAAATAAACATCATTAACTCCTTTTATTTAAATTTTGCATGATTTATCTTTATTTAACCAAAGCACTTAGTTTGCCATTAATAAAAAAAGAGAAAAAAAGAACTTAATTAAAAACTCCTCCATCTCACTATATCACAAAGCCCCCCTCGGTCCCATTTTAATGAATCACCACTATAAATTATTCCTCTTTTTACCTTTGTTCCTGTTTTCTTTCTTTACCTTTTTTTCTTCTTCTTCCCGCGATATTAAATACCGCTCTCCATTTGGTAATTGCACGGAGAGAAGCAGAATGCAGAAACTGTATAGACTGAGGCAGTACACAAGTTTTTAGGACAGTTAGAAAGTGATAAGTTGCATTAAGTATTCAGTAATGACTTGTGGTCTAAAAATGGTCTAAGCTGGTTCGGATTTAGGCATCAGAAAGGGTGGTAGGGAAGAGAGGAATCCTGGGCAAAAGTGGAGAGGACTACAACTCGCAGAAACAAACTCGATGCATTTTCATCACGCCATTTATTTGGCTAACTGCCGCAAACACAATATTATGTTGACAGTAGGGCTGGTAGAACACAAGAGAAAGTTTTACAATTAAAAAAATGACATAAGACGTCAGACAAGTCTTCTTCCTCTTTTAACTTTTTAGTTGTTAGACAAAATGAGATTAGACGTCAAAATCGTCTTCTTCTTCTAATCCAACCAACTTGTAATACACATTTAATATTCATATTTAGTGCGTTCATTTATAAGCAGACATGTATAAGTTCACACTTACACATGCCGCATGTGGACTTACGACATAAAAACTCAGTCTTAAATGAGCATAAGCCCTGCTGCTCTTACCGACCTTCCCTGATGTTTATGTTGATGATAATGGTTGTCGAAATTAAATGCATGGATGATACAAGATAAAGAAAAGTGTATTCCTTGACTAATAGGTTGATATGAGGCTGACCCCAAAGGTGTATAAACTTGGGTAATTTTTAACCAATACTACCGGGGTTTCAGGGAAAGACGGCGGGAGTCGCAAGGTTTATGTTCATGTAAGGTTTGATCTATTTTGTATGTAAACGTGCAGCGTGTGTAAACGCGAACTCACATGCACCTGCTTATGGGCATGCATTAAATATGAACTTTGGATCGTCCCCTTAGGGCTTGTTTGTTTTATGCCCATTAGAGGTAATTTCACATATTTATATGTGTACTGGAAGAATATGTCTTATGAAAACTGGAAATTGATTTGTAAAATATTTTAAAAAGCTCTCATATTAAGTGTTTTACGTTTTTTTCTTAGCTCAGATTGTGCAGAATGTGATTCTTAAGGCAATGTCATGGAAAGGTTATCTCTGAATCAAATGTTACATAAGCCAAACAGGCACTGGGGGGATGAAATGTTAATATATCTTTGATACTGACATTATAGCGAAAGAATGGAGCCTGCAGAGTGAGAATAAGAGAAGAGTATGTATGAAAAAAGGTGATGAATATTGAGGAAATGAAAGTGGTTTGTAAGGACAGAAAAAAGTGGAGGCGCATCTGCGGAGGTACCGGCCACCCCTAGTGGAACGGCGGCAGGATACAGTACAGTACTGAGATTAGAGATTATTATAGCTACAGCCAGCTTCAACCAGCCTCTGTTTATTTACTGTCCTGGTCTGTGCTGCCTTGTGACTCTTATTTAAGGGTTTTATTTTTATATTTCGTTTTTTGTACCACAATAGAGAGCTCCTCCAGCAGTAATAATTTCCTCTAGGAGTAAATAGAGGTCCCTCATTACTGGCAAATAATAATACCTAAACAAGAACCCTCTCATGTGTGTGGAGGGCAGCCTTAATGGTTTCCTTAGCGAGAAATATCTGCCTATTCAGAAGAAAAAAATATTTTTTAAAAAGAAACTTCAATCTATAATGTTGGCGGCTACGGCTACTGTAACTGTAACTCTGACGCCTGTGGCCAGAGTCTCTGCAGAGCTGCCTTAATTTCTTCCTATCCTTAAAAAGTTTAAAAAAATTAGGCTGATTTATTTGGTGAGCCTTACAGCAACTGGATCTTGCTTGAGATTTGGAGCTTTCGACAGCGACGACCAAGCTCGCAGAGGGCTTTTGAGGTGTGAACACACAAAAAAAATGCTCACCAAATAAATCAGCCTAATTTAATTGTTTTTTTTTTCAATGTCCACTAACATAATGTTCACCGACGTAATGTCCACCGACAAAATGTCCACCGACAAAATGTCCACCGACAAAATGTCCACCGACAAAATGTCCACCGACATAATGTCCACCGACAAAATGTCCACCGACAAAATGTCCACCGACAAAATGTCCACCGACAAAATGTCCACCGACATAATGTCCACCGACATAATGTCCACCGACAAAATGTCCACCGATATAATGTCCACCGATATAATGTCCACCAACAAAATGTCCACCGACATAATTTCCGCCGACATAATGTCCACCGACAAAATGTCCACCGATATAATGTCCACCGATATAATGTCCACCAACAAAATGTCCACCAACATAATGTCCACCGACATAATGTCCACCGACAAAATGTCCACCGAAATAATGTCCACCGACAAAATGTCCACCGACAAAATGTCCACCAACATAATGTCCACCGACATAATGTCCACCGACATAATGTCCACCGACAAAATGTCCACCGACAAAATGTCCACCGATAAAATGTCCACCAACATAATGTCCACCGACATAATGTCCACCGACAAAATGTCCACCGATATAATGTCCACCGATATAATGTCCACCAACAAAATGTCCACCGACATAATTTCCGCCGACATAATGTCCACCGACATAATGCCCACCGACAAAATGTTCACCGACAAAATGTCCACCAACATAATGTCCACCGACAAAATGTCCACCAACATAATGTCCACCGACAAAATGTCCATCGTCATCTTGTCGCGGATCCGTAAACTTAAATCTATAATCTATAATCTAAGTTGCAAGGATATATTCATTCAAAGCTCTCAGATGTATGCCCACAAACAAACACATGTAGTTCGCGCTTACAAATGCTGATTGTGTACTTACAAATAAAATTCAAACCTCAAATGAACATAAGCCCCACAACTTTTGCCGACCTTCCCTGAAACAGGGGTGACACTGGCAAAGTGAACCATTTTTTACAGTATGAGTGGTCAGCCACATACCAACCTATAAGTCAAGGATATCAATTATTGTTATTCACTTAATTCCTTTAGGTGTCGAAGTAAATATTTTCAGTTTCGGTGAAAGTTTCCGAAGAAAGGGCGCGTGCACACTTCCCAAGAAATAAAACTTCACCGCTGTGAAAATCCCTGAAAACTGTGTAGTTATGATGCCGTGACACAAGGCAATGAGTACCTATCAATAAAACCATACTCAGCCCACGGCAGGTCGCCGTCCCAGTGCTTGTTTGGCTTATCCACTGTTTTTTTTTTTTTAAGAAATCCTGTGCGGGAGACTCCCTACATTCTAGAGACTCTAGGGGTCTATGCCACTTGTTGTAGTGTTGCAGAGGTGTACGAGCTTGGTCGTCGCTACAAAGCGCCAATACTCAAGCTAGACCCAGTTGCTGTAAGGCTGGATGGACCTTTAGTGACCGGTCTTTAGTTAAGGCTTTTTGTTTTTTTTCAACCCAGCGAAGGAAATTTTGTGCTCCGCTGGGATCCGAATCCACAACCTTCCATTTACGAGTCCGAAGTGCTGCCACTGGACTACGGACCGGTCCAAGATATGCCAACGACACGCGGTGTACCTAAGCAGTCACCCATCCAAGTACTATCCGCGCCCAATGTTGCTTAACTTCGGTGATCTGATGAGAACCGGTGCTTTCAACATGGTAAAGTCGTTGACCAACTATTTGATGAAAATTATTGTAAAAAACTGTCTCAAGAATCACATTCTACACAATCTGAGCTAAGAAAAATACGTACAGCACGATAGAGCTGTTTTGAATCATTTAAAAATAATTTTCTAGTTTTTATAAGATAAAACTTGTCAGTGTTATGGCCGAGGGGGCCGAGGGGGCTGATCTTTCTAGCGTATTTGGAATAGAATAACGTTGGTTCGATCCCCGCTTGGGTCATTTGACCATAACTTTCACCCTGGTTCAACAGATGCCATTGGGTAATTATTAACTAATAATTCATTAAAATAAACAATAATGAATTAATTATTAGTTGATGATTTTAATACCTGTTTCTGGCCAGGCAGAATAGGTTGGTGAATTACATTCTTCTTCACAAATCTATTTAAAAAAAAAAATGCAGATTGCTCGAGTAGGTACTTAGGAACAATGCTCTTGTGAAATTACCTCTGATGGATATAAGACAAACAAGCACTAAGGGAACGAGCTGTTTAACGATTTCTCAAACAGAAAACTCACTTGTGGACGAAATAATCAAGTTACCACCCGATAACATTGAAAGTATTTTTTTAAAAGTTTTTTTACAAAATTTTAGCTAAAAAACACTTTTTAGGTATTTCGGGTAGTTTCCATTCTATGCCGAGAACCCGAGCTTTTGGCATGGAATGCAAGCACTACAACAACTGAGCTGGAAATTGCATACAATATAGGAAAATTAAAGTTTTCCAAAAATCGGAAACAATTGAAGGTCTTATTTTGAATGACGTCTTATGTCCATACTGATGTATAGCTTTCTCTTTCTACCGATATAATCTCTAAATTAGTTGAGACTGCAGCAGCTGATTAAAACTATAATAATCTATAATCTATAAATCTACTAATACTATAATAATCTATAATCTAAGTTGCAAGGATATATTCATTTGAAGCTCTCAAATGTATGCCCAAAAACAAACACGTGTAGTTCGCGCTTACAAATGCTGAAAGTGTACCTACTTAGAAATAAAATCCAAACCTCAAATGAACATAAGCCCTACAACTTTTTCCGACCTTCTCTGACACAGGGGTGGCATTGACAAAGGGAAACACTTTCTACAGCATGGGTGGTCAGCCGCATACCAACCTACAAGTCATGGAATATATAATGTTGTATAATGTGTTTTATCACAGCTTTCCGCGACGACAAAAGCGCTGTGCGGGAAGTGGCGGCAAAATTGACAGCTGACATATTTCATCGGAATAAAAATGGCGACGGGATGTTTGCATCCCGGCAGGATCAAAACATCACGTCCCCCTTCACAGCGCGGGATCAGAATTCATGTCTCGATCACGGGATATGTCTCGTCCATGAAATCTATTGTGTATTAACAATATCGAAAAACAGGATAAAAAGTTATGGGATGGAGGGGAGATAATAATATACTGTTATGTAAATAGTACTTAGGTATAAACAATATAAAAAGGGTAGGTGTAATGTATTGTTACGAATTAAGGGTTCAACAGTCTTTCAATTAAAAATACTGGTCTTCTTATACAGTTGTTTATTTTACACTTTTAATAATTTATTTGCACAAAGATATTCTCGACTATTCCGTTACACTTGGTTTTTGTTCACTGGTTTTGGTTCAATGTATATTGTTGTAAAGCTTGTAGAATACTGGCTCTGCAAGCAACTCACCCCCTTCTTATACTCTTCAAAACAGTACAATCTAGGTCTATATTCGCTAGACAGTTCCAGAAAGGCGTAGTAATCATTATTTCTCGATGCTTCTATTATTCAATGAAGTATTTTTATTCAATGATTCCTACCCGCACAATACAATACAGAATTCTTATAACTATAACAAATACCTACTTATTTTAAATATTTATATTTCATATTTACATAACAGTATATAGACTCCAGCTGTAAGATGAATTATTATTAAGTACCTAGAGTAAGGAAATAGTATATAAGTAATAGTTGTATTGGAAGCTTGTGGAAGATGATGACGTTGTCAGACGAATTTATTCCTAGAATGTTTGATTGTAATAGCTATAAAAGGCGTGAATTGCCTGCAAGTGGACAGTCTCTCCAAGTGTTAGTAGCCCTACAGGCCAAGTCAGCGAAAGTGAACTATCGAAGTGTTTTGTAAAATAAGTTGTGAACCAAATAAATTACTTTAAAATAAATCTCCGGCCGTTTTAATTAAGAAGACCATCATATAAATTTTTTAAAACATTGAAACCCTAAAAACACTACAATACAATGACCAAAAGGAAAAAAAATGTCCCTTTCTATAATCTTAGCTGTGAAATGTGTAAATATTTAGGATAAGTACAAATTGCATGCCCGCAAGCTGACACGTGTGAGTTAGCGCTTACGTATGCTGCATACGACTTACAAAATAAAATCATATTATTGCGCCTGTATTTTTTTCTTAATGTTTTTTTTTTAATTTGTTTCAGGTAAGTCCATTCAACTAATTGTTCAAAAATTTTGGGTGAAAGAACAACGGTAAGAATAACTTTTTCAATTAACCTATAATTCCTTGACTTAAAGGTATGGGACTGACCACCTTTACTGTTAAAAATGGTTCACTTTGCTAATGCCCCCCCTGTTTCAGGGAAGGTCGGCAAAATTTGATCATACCAACATATAAGTCAAAGCATATTTTTTTTTTTTAAATATTTAAGTATACAAAAAAACAACAAGTTAAAAAAGGAATAACTTTGAAATAAAATGTATCAATGAAAATCAGCTTAGCCGCCAAAAGTTGCAGATCAACCACCATTCTTTTTATACTTGCATACTTCTTAAACAAGAGTATGCAATTGTTAAAGGCATAAAATACGAAACTTCTCTGCAGTATTTTCTTTCTTGTTTGTATCGGTTCTGTTTGGATAGAGCTGTCATCGACAAAATCGACATCTCGAGTGCACCTGATATTTTCAATTTGCAGTTACTGCAGTTTCGGTTGGCATTTCTCGTTCTGAAGCTGCCTCATAAGAAAGATAGAACGATAGACAAAAAGATATATCTGGATATATTATGTAGCTAGAAAAAAAGATAGATCTATAATCTATAATCAAAGCTGCAAAGATATGTTAACATTTAAGGCTCATATTAAATGCATGCCCACAGACAGGCACATGTATGTAGGTTCGCGCCCACACATTCTGCATGTGTGCATACAAATAAACTAAACCTCACATGAACATAAACCTTGCGACTCCTGCCCCCGTTCCCTGAACCGGGGTAGCATTGGCAAAAGTGAACCGATTTTTACAGCACAGGTGGTCAGCCTCATACCAACCTATCAGTCAAGGAGCATAGTTGATTAAATCAATAGTATGATTTCTTTGTCGAGCGGTCGGTAGCTCAGTTGGTAGAGTGCTTGCATGTCATGCCGGGAGCCCGGGTTCGATTCCCACCGAGGGTGTCAGAAATGATTTCCCGTTTAGGTGTTTATTTTAAACCCAAAATAAAATAATGGCAAGGCTTACTCAGCCTTCACAATAAATGAGTACCAGCCTCCTCAGGAGCTGGGAAACTCCCACTTCAACTGAAGTGGATGTCGTAAGTCTGGCTCCTTACCTGTAAAAAAAATAATATATTCTTGTTGCAACATGCGATGCATAGCGCATAGCGCTTCTGGTTTTGTGTGAATCTAGCCTCAAGAGCTCTCTACGAACTTGGTCATCGCAATGGAAAACGCCAATTCTCAAGCAAGACCCAAATTGCTGCAAAGCTGGATAAGCCTTTGATGTTATGTCTTTGGTAAAGGCGAATGATGTTTTCAGCATAGAGTAGAGCATATTTGAAAATATGAATATATTTTTGGGCACCGTTGGGAATCGAACTTACGACCTTCCAATCCGTAGAGGTTACCACCTTACTACAGTACGGTTGTGTCCGTAGAAAGAAAGATAGATATAACAATAGAAAGATGTAACTTTTGTAAACTATCACAGCCGGATATAGATGCTTAAAATATATTTATTCCAGGTCTTACGTGGTCCATTTATTTTGTCTTGTTTGTCTGCCTGTTTTCTTCTTTTCTTCTTATGCTTTCGTTTCCTTTTGTATACTTAGAGTAGCAGAAGAAAGAAAAAGAAAACAGAAAATAGCAGAGTTGTAAAAAGGAATGGAAAATATATGTAATATAAACAATGAACCACGGTAAAGATCCGAAAAAACAATTTTAAGCACCAGATAGATAGACGTACATAGAAAGAAAGATAGATTAATGATAGATGGATAGTTATGTGCATAGAAAGAATAAGATAGATAGATATGTAGATTCTCAAACATAAATAATTCTCAACAGGAAAATGTAAGAGGCAAAGGAAATAACAAATCGGGACCGCAGTGTGTTGAGTTGGCTTTTTGGTTGACAAAATACTAAGGATGTAATGGATATTAATGTATACGAATATTGGAATAATTTTATTTCGGTTTCGGATATAAATATGGAATTATTTCGGATATCCGCTAGTTTCAGGCACGGATATTAGATCTTAAAAAATATATAAAAGCATGATACCTACAAATAAAAACATAAATTGTTCGAATTTATTTCTAGGCAAGAATTTAGTTTTACAATCAGTCATATGAGGGATTATCAATTTAATTTAATTGATTATAAAAGCAATTTACATAAAAATGCGAATAATCATATTGTTACGAACGTATAGGTTCATGTCTGTGGGTTGTGTGATTGTGTGCCTAGGCGTGTTTACTTGCTGTGTATGTGTGTGTGTAGACGTGAGTGTTTGACTCTTTAAACTGTTAATACATTCGGTACTCTCTGGAAATATCCATTCTAGAGGCGTCTTGTCTGGTCAGGATTATGCAAGAATAGGCCTTGATCACAGTTAAATATACATAGACTGCAGTTCTGTGAAGCATTGAGTGATCGATTAACTCTAAAGCCGTGAAAACGACAAAACAGAAATGTGAAGAGTGAACCCTCTTATGTAATTAACTTGAAATTACTGTGAACTATATACAACCACAATTTTATTAAAAGGGAACCCGAGATAAAATCACAACAAAACAATATAACTTTCGTAATTTTTTTTAGATTATAAAAAATTATCCTAAACATTGATATCGTTTTTGCTTTCGGGTTTTTTTATTTGGGATATCCGATAGTTTTGTTACGGATATGGATATCCATAACATCTCTACAATATACAGCCGTAAAAAAGGATCGTAAAAACAACCTGGCGCGAGACAACCGCGTCACCTGCACAATAAATGAAGGATTTTCTTGCACAGAAAATTCGGGAAAAAAACATATTATACCGAATTTGAATTTTGTTGTGTTTGTACAAGAACAATATGCCTGTTTCAATTTAAAATTGATGTTCCTTGGCTTATAGGTTGGTACGAGGCTGACCCCTATGCTGTAAAAACTTGGTTCACTTTTACCAATGCCACCCCGGATTCAGGAAAAGCCGGCAGGAGTTTTAAAGTTGCAAAGTTTAAGTCCTGTGTTACTTGCACATGCCTGCTTGTGAGATTGCATTTAATATAAATCTTAATGTAACATATCTTTGCAACTTAGATTATAGAGTAAAGGGTCAGCCCCATACCAATCTACTAGTCAAGGAACACCAGATGGGGCATGTGTAAGCGTGCACTTCTACGTATCTGATCTGCTTATGGGAATGCATTTAATACGATTCTCAAACGTAAAATATCTTTGCAACTTAGATTAAAGATTATATAGATCATCAAAATGGCTATATTAAATCAGTACTATATTTTTAATTTACAAAAAGCTTTCTCCACGATAGACAACCATCCATCTTTCTTTTATTTTCACCTTTTTGAAAAGAATCTAATTATCCTTCAGGCCCTTGTTGCTACTCCTGCTTTGATGGCATCAGGGTTTGGCTCCGAAATGGCTGCCAGGCACGCCACAATGCTGACCTTCCTAAGCAATCAACAGCATTGGGAAACGCCACATTTCTTCAGGCAGTGCTTCACGCATCCGCGCTGATTCACATCGTTAAAGTTCAACACTGATTAGAGACCAGATTGTAGGCATTGTTTTATGAGCCTCGTTTGAATAGAATTTGGTGTTTTGTTCTAAATTCTTTTGGTCTAATGAAATGCCAAGACGGTACTAGAAAATTTCATTTTTTATTTCTTCGGTTTTAGTAACCGTGACTGTAGTTCTATCGCCATTCCACTAGGGGTGGACACATAGGTATAATTAAGCATCCATAAGCCGATTTCAAGTTTTTGATGAATCCAGGGATCCGGTCGATGAATTCAGACGACCGGTCCGTAGTTCAGAGGTAACACTTTCGAATCCCGGTGGAGCACAAAAAAATACCATTTCTATTTTCAAATTTGCTCTTCGCTGGGTTGAAAAATTCATAAACCTTTACCAATGACCGGTCACCAAAGGTCCATCCAGTCTTACAGCAACTGGGTCTTGCTTGAGAATTGGCGCTGTGTAGCGACGATAACCAAGCTCGTAAAAAGGTCGATAGCTCAATTGGTAGAATGCTTGCATTCCATGCCGAGAGCAAAGGTTCGACTTCAAGGTTTACTCAGCCTTCACAAGAAATGAGAACCAGCCCCCTGGGAGCTGGGAAACCCCCACTTCAAGTGAAAGTGGTTGGTGTGAGGCCGGCCCCCTTACCCGTAAAAATAAATAGGTCACGAATCGCCACATGCGACCCCTTCGGGGATAACGCAGGCAAGAAGTTACACTATACGTGTAACTTAGTTGCGTTTTTCAGGGGTGGAAGTCTCGACGACTGTCGTTAGATCTTACCGTATCTGTTTGAAGATAGGACGAAATAAAATATAGCGATGTATGAATAGCTGATCCATTTTATATGGAACAACGATCAACTGTTGATACGCCGCCATGTTATATTCCGTCCTATCTTTAAATAGGTTGGGATCTATCGATGACCGTCGAGATTCCACCCCAGGATCAAAAGATCTGTATCAAAAACAATAAGACGAATAAAGGGAAATGGAAGATCCGTTCGCTAGATGAGTTAGTAGAACACTTGCGTTTAAAAACCAGATGGGTTTCGTGAGTTCTATGAACATAGATGTGTCATTTCTTAAAAAGTACATCTAGGTACTACATATTGTGGCATTTATAAGTCTTTTTAAACGGTAAGAGGACAGAATAGACCAGTGACAAAACAGCATATTACACCACATTACTTCACATGACAAAATACCACATGAGATTACATCACAATGAGAAAACATCACATGACAAAACATCATAATGACATAACAAAACAATACAGAACATGACTATAAACTAAGACGACAAACTCATAAGAATTTTGCAGGTAGAAGCCACATATTAAGCTAGCGTTGAAACAACACACTTCTTGTTACAGTATAGAGAGCCAGTTCCCATTGTTGGCACAATCTAGTGTCACCCATTTAAATTAAAGGTCAGTTCCAAGGCCTCCCACACAGCGTCTCCCATTGAGTAATAACATAAAGGAGCAGAAACTAACTTATTGCATCGAAACATACTATTTCCACATTTGTCTCAGTCCTGTCAAACGTTGCTGTGGTGTAGTCATCCAAAAAAAATTACGTATCAAATTCTATGTTTTCTTGCTTTTCCCATTTTGCCATAATGTCTTAAAATAATGCATTTTCCTTTTAAAATTCGTCAATTTGAGCGATCACAAGATTAATAACGCGTGTGCACTATATTCGGACTGGTTCAGACATCTTACGCACGCAGCAATATTGCCACCTTTCAGAAACATTTATACATTCATCCGATTTTTTTGTACACATGGAAATGCAGCTATGAAGTTCTTTGTTCTCTTTGCAACTAAGGACCATTTTCGTGAGTAAGTTGAAATAGATGTATGTATAATGTATATTTTCGTTAAAATAATTTCTAGTCCACAGATATCATACGTCAACGGCGTCTCCCATCTGGCCTGGGTCCAAATATTCCACATGCGATGTACTCCCACGTGATTCATTGACCGATTTTATTGCTTGCTATTATTTCATCCACAGCCTCAATATCGTTATCTAGTGATTTAGGGTAAACTTAATATAATGTAACGATTTACTTTGGGTTCATCTCATCAAAACTTCGCTTGAATTTATTTTACTCAAATTATTGTAGAATTTGCTTCCCCATGGTTCACAATTTCGAGTGTTGATGGAGTACTGTCTGCGTCAAAGCACCGCAGTCCGTGTTTATAGATGACTAAAGCTTATTCTCGCATGCACCAGATTATACGAGAAGCTTCTCGAGTGGATGCTTCGCGCAAACACGAGAAGTACAACTGCCATATACTTACGTCTATACACACATAATATACAAGCAGGTAAAGACACACAATCATGAGTAAGTAAAAACACACAGACACAAAATCAGAGGTAAACGTGCACAGACATAAACTTATACATTCGTAACAATAACTAGTAACTAGCGATGTTCTCTGGCTTGCAACGCAAGCGTTCTGCCAGCTGAGCTATCGACCGAAAGCTATACAAAAAATATATAAATGCAACTAAGCCACACTTATAGTGTAACTTCTTGCCGCGGTATCCGAGAATATGGGTATCATGTGGGGATTCAGGACCTATTTAATTTAACAGGTAAGGTAGCCGGGTTTACGCCAACCACTACAATTGAAGTGAGGGTTTCCCAGCTCCCCAGCTGGTTCTCGTTTCTTTTTAAGGCTGAGTAAACCTTACCGGTATTTTATTAGGGGTTTTGAAATAAACACCAAAACGAGCAATCATTTCTGGCAACGTCGCTGGGGATCGAACCCTAGCTCTCAGGATAGAATGCAAGCATTCTACCAACTGAGTTATCGACCGGAGCGCCAATTCTCAAGCAACACCCAATTGCTGTAAGGTGTGATGAACCTTTCGGGACCAGTCTTGGCAATGAATTTTTCAACCCAGCGAAGAGCATTTTGGAAAATATGAATATTTTTTGTGCTCCGCCGGGAATTGAGCTCACAACCTTCCGATTAAGAGTCCGAAGCGTTACCACTAGACTACGGACGGATCGTCATTTGAAAAAAAATATTTTGAAAATGAATTGAGTGTTAATTTATTATTTTTCAATATAGGCAATTTTTACGGCTTCGTTCAAATGTATGAAAATTATTTATGGGTCAATTTACCGGCTGGTAGAATTTATATATTTTTATCACAATATGCGTTGTTACCTTTTACCTTGAATATTTTATTTTTAAACATGTCCAAAATTTCCCTCCACCCGATCGTTGCTATGAATAAATTTATACACTTTGGGCTGTTTTTTTTTGTGTGAGTCACACCTCAAGAGCACTCTGCATGTTTGGCTGTCGATAGGAAGTTCCAATTTTGGATTCATTTTGAACACAACCAGATTTGTACCGGTCCGTAGCCCAGTGGCAACACTTTGGACTCGTACTAAATGGAAGGTTGTGGGTTCGAATCCCGGCGGAGCACAAAAAATTTACCATTTATGTATTCAAATATGCTTTTCGCCGGGCTAAAAATTCATAAAACCTTTACCAAAGACCGGTCACTAAAGGTCCATCCATCCTTATAGCAAACTGGGTCTTGCTTGAGTATTGGCGCTTTGTAGCGACAACCAATCTCGTAAACAACACCTCTTGCGACAAAATATTTGTACTTAGATTTATAAAAATGAACTTTCACCGAAAATTTAAGAAATGAACACACACTGCAATTATCTCGGCCCGTTCCTCAAACAGGAGTGGCATTGGCATTGCTGTTTTATTTTCAAAGCAAGCTCTAGAATGTCGCCTTAGAGTCTATACGACTCAGGATTCCATGATAGAACTGCACAGTGACAAAACGACACATGACAGAACAACACATCACAATGGCAGGACATCAGTATAATCCTAGTAATATCACAGGAAAGTAGATAAAAATTACAAATCATCACAAGACAAGATCATTGTGATGTTTTGTCATGTGATGTTTTGTCCGGGTGTTGTTTTGTCATGGGATGTTTTGTCCGTGTGTTGTTTTGTCATGTGATGTTTTGTCCGTGTGTTGTTTTGTCATGTGATGTTTTGTCCGTGTGTTGTTTTGTCATGTGATATTTTGTCTGGGTGTTGTTTTGTCATGTGGTGTTTTGTCCGTCTGTTGGTTTGTCATGTGATGTTTTGTCCGACGACGTTTTGTCCGTGTGTTGTTTAGTCACTGTGCCTTTCTAAACCCGTCACCACGACTCAGACACAAAGAAGGTCAACTCTGAAGGAGCTTTACCTATTTCTTGTGTGTTTTGATGATACTTTTATTGGATGAAAGGCACTTTTGGTTGTGAATGGTTCTGTTTACTTACTGAAAACCAATGGAAATGTATTCAGTACCATCATTATTTACGATTTTCAAAGCAAAAATTGAAAACATGTTTTTTACGGTTGAAGAAATAATTTTTATTTTTTCTATTTATTTTCTATTACATTATTTTGCAAAGATATTTGAATTTTGTAGATTCATATTATTTTATTATTTATTTATTTATTATTATATTATTTATTCCTTGACTTATAGGTTGGTATGAGGCTGACCACCCATACTGTAAAAAATGGTTCACTTTGCCAGTGTCACCCCTGTTTCAGGGAATGTCGGCAAGAGTTGTGGGGCTTATGTTAATTTAAGGTTCGGATTTTATTTGTAAGTACGCATTCAGCATTTGTAAGCGCGACTTACACGTGTTTGTTTGTGGGCATACATCTGAGAGCTTTGAATGAATATATCCTTGCAACTTAGATTATAGATTATAGATTGGTACTTTCGTTATGACTTTCCGTATTTTGATTTATTTTGACAGCTAAGGGCGTTTAGAAAACACCACTTCCCAAAGGGGATCGTAAAAATGAGAAATTAAAAAAAAAAAAAAAACATGGTGATACAAGGACATTGGAGCAACAAATCAAAAAGTTTATCATCCTGTCCGGGCGCCCAAAAAGCCTGTGTGAATTTTCATTCGGATGTTTTCCTTTCATTTCAACGGAAAAGTGTATTTATCAAGTTTAAAAATAGACTGAAAATTTCCCGGCGAGGATTTTCACTTTTTGTTATTTTTTCTTTGTTTAACTTTTCAGTGCTTAAAATTCCGTGCGCCTTAATTTTCTTTTTATTTCTTTCTCTTCCCTTTTCTCTTGATTTAAATTTGTAATTGAAAATATTGTCCTAGAAAAGTGACCGGTTGACTTCATTCTGTGGTGAAGGCTAGGGTTCGATCTAATCTAATCTAAGTTGCAAAATATATGTAGCATTAAACATTCACATTATATGCACTTTCACAAACAGACATGCACAAGTTCGCGCTTAAACATGCCGCATGTGGTCCTACAATATAAAAACCCGAATCTCACATGGACAGACACCCTGCAACTCTTGCCGATCTTCCCTGAAAACAGGGATGACATTGGCAAAGTGAACCATTTTTAAACATGGGTGTTCAGCCGCATACCAACCTATAAATCAAGGAACATACACAACAAATTACATTTTTAAAATCAACAAATAATAAAATTTAGGGACATCAAAAACAGAAACCCAATTCTTATTTAAAAAAAACCCTAGCCGCCAACATCACAGATCAACCGCCATTTCTTTCTGTACTTACACACTTCTTTCATTTCCTCCAGAGTCATAACCTTCTTCATACAGGCTCTCCTTTTATTATGACTCTTCGACCCCCACCGAAAGGGTCAGATTTTTTTTAAGAAATACTGTGCGAAAGAATCCCTAAATTTTTGAGACTCTAGGGGTCTATATGACACTTGTTGTAGTGCTGCAGAGATGTTTACGAGCTTGGTCGTCGCTACAAAGCGCCAATACTCAAGCAAGACCCAGTTTCTGTATGGCTGGATGGGCCTTTAGTGACCGGTCTTTCGTAAAGGTTTTTATGAATTTTTCAACCCAGCGAAAAGCTAGTTTAAAAATTTAAATAATTTATTTTTTGTGCTCCGCCGGCATTCGAATCCATAATCTTCCGTTTACGAGTCCGAAATGTTGCCACTAGACTACGGACCGGTCCAAAACCGGTAAGTTGTAAAGATATATTAACATTTAAAATTCATATTAAATACATGCTCACAGACACGTGTAAGTTCTCGTTACAAATGCTGCATAAGTATTTACATTTCAAAAACCAAACCTCAAATTAACATAAGACCTGCAATTTTCGCGGAACTTTCCTGAAACAGGAGTGACATTAGCAAAGTGAATGATTTTTAACAGAAAGAGTTACAACCAACCTATATGTGAAGGGCTTTAGATCTGTCATTTCCAACTTTGCAACTCTGCTGGAACGTTGTGGCATTGGCTACATTTACTATAGCTCCTACATTGTTTTAGAATGTAGAATATCTGTCCAGAGATGTCCCGCGGTGTTTCATGCGTCAACCTACATGTCATCTGTACACAATAGAGTGTACTGCGAATGTCGGGATGATAGACAGCTTTAGATTTGTGGTTAGGGACACTCTGGGACAACATAGGATAATGTTAGACAACATGGGACAACATGGAACACTGGAAAAGCAAATATATGCCACAATAGCTTCCTCTTTTTTTTCATTCGCCAAATAAAGGCTATTAGAATGTGTCTACTGTCAGATGCGGTCAAGACCCTAGTGGGCGCGTTTGTGATGTCTCGGATTGACAATTGTTCAACGCTTTATAGTGGTCAGCCAAAGAAGCAGTTCAACCGCTTTCAATCTGTATTAAATTCGGCAGCAAGACTCATATTCGGGATACCCAAATTCGCTCACATCACTCCGCTGTTAACAAAACTACATTGGCTTTGTTTCCCGCAGAGGGTGGTCTACCGTGTTTGTGTGATGGTATATAAAGCCATCAATGGCTCGGCTCCACCTTATCTGACTGACATGGTTTTGCCTGTTGAGATGGGTGTAAGAAGGCAGGCACTCAGATCCGCGGGCGATGGAGCAGTCAATTTGGTTCAGCCGCGCCGTCAGATTCGTACAAATTTCGGAGACCGCGCTTTCCGTGCTGCGGGTCCGGTGGAGTGGAACAGACTGCCACCCGGAGTGAAGAACTCCAAATCTGTGGGTGTATTTCGCGGAGCACTCAAGACACACCTTTTTCTTCTTCTTCTTCTTGTGCCACTTCTAACGAAGATCGGCGATCATCATAGCTATTTTGATTTTTGATGCTGTGGCTCGAAACAGGGACTTGGTGCTTCTGCCGAACCACTGTCGCAGGTTCTTCAGCCACGATGTCCTTCGGCGTCCCTGAGATCTTCTCCCCTCAATCTTACCCTGAATGATAAGATGAAGGAGACGGTACTTCTCATTTCTCATAATGTGACCGAAGTACATTAGCTTTCTCTGCTTAATGGTAGGCAGGAGCTCCTTTGTAGTGCGCATTCGTTGAAGGACTTCTTCATTGGTGACTCGATCACGCCAAGAGATCCGAAGCATTTTTCGGTACACCTTTTCAGAAAGTCTTATCCATGATTGGAGAGGGCCCTTGAGGTAAGAACACACACAAAAACGGCGCTCTCTCATCTTTTGTAATTTTAATTAGCCTGATATAATAATAATAATAATGGGACAATATGGGACAATATAGGACAACAAAGGACAATGTGGGGCAACAAGGGACAATGTGGGGCAATAAGGGACAATGTGGGGCAACAAGGGACAACATTCGACATTACGGGACTAGGCCTAGTATTTGCTGGCGTGATTCAATGGATATTTATGGGAGTAAACAGTGGATTTAGCTTGTGCTTAGGCAATAACCCAGGGACGAACATCCCATACAGGCAGATCTCTTAACTCTAATCTAAGTTGCATATATATGTAACATTAAGGATTCACATTATATGCGTTTTCACAAGCAGACATGTATAAGTTCGAGCTTAAACATGCCGCATGTGGACTTACAATGTAAAACCCGAATCTCAAATGAACACACACACTGCAACTCTTGCCGAGCCAACGGCAAAGTGAGCCATTTTCTACAACATGGGTGATCAGCCGCATACCAACCTATGAGTCAAGGAATGCACCCACGTATAAAAGGTGTAACGTATTTGAATCGGATACGGATACGAGGATAAGCTACACATACAGTGTAACTTCTTGCCGAGCAATTAGCTAGTGGAAGTGAAGCGGTTGGCGTAGAACCGACTCCCTTACCTGTAAAAACAACTAAGTTCCACTCGCCACATGCGACCCATTCGGAGAGAACGCGGCAAGAAGTTACACTACATGTGTAGCTTAGTCATGATAGACACGGTTTACTCAGCTAATCTAAGTTGCAATGGGGAATGCATTCTCACAAGCAGACGCGTATAAGTTCGTGCTTGCATTGCCGCATGTGGACCTACAACATAAAAACCCAAATCCCAAATAAACTTACACCCTGCAACTCTTGCCGACCTCCCCTGAAACAGGGGTGACATTGGCAAAGTGAACAATTTTCTACAGCATGGGTAATCAGCTGCATACCAACCTATAAGTCAAGGAACTCAGCCTTTACAAGAAATAAGAACCAGCCCCCTAGGGAGCTGGAATACCCCCACTTCGACTGAAAGAGAGGCCTGCCCCCTTACCCGTAAAAATAAATAGGCACATACTGCTCCTTCGGGGATAACGTAGGCAGGAAGTTACACTATATGTATAGCTTAGTTGCGTATCCATAGCATCCCCGCTATGAAGTGCCACGGTATTGTCCGTGCATACAAGTGCCGGTACCACACAGATTAGCCGTATGACACTTCCGTATGCTGTATGTAGTATGTTGTATGCTGCAGGTATTGTTGTCTGCTACAACACAAGTCTCGGTGTGATTGAGGTTACATCCGTTTGACCCAGAGCCCTCCAAGAGTATAAAACACCTCCATTAATGTATAGAAACTATTACGTTCGCTAGAGGCACTGTTTAATTTTACGTACATATATGTGTAACGCGATAGGAAAGTTGTAAACTTGGGGTGTAGAATGTCCGGGTTGCGCGCTTTTGTCCCCTCGGCGCGGTGGTGTCTGCATTCATTTGCATACAAAACCCGCCCCTGTGTCAAACCTTCTCAAACAGTGGCGCGCGTCCTAACTAAAAAAAATCCTATAGTACATTTTGAAACACCAAAAAATATTTCAAAGTACCTAAGTTGTACAGACATTTTTTTGCTGCGTTGTCTCAGTTAGGTGTCAGAAACCTGTTTATTTTCACAGTTAAAGTACTTGAAGTGGAGGTTCTGGTTCTTATTTCGTATGAAGGCTGAGTAAGCCTTGCCTGTACTATGATTTAGGTAAAGAGAAAACACAGAATGAGGAATCAACTAATCTATAATCTTAGTCACAAAGATATATTAAGTACATTCAATATTCATTTTAACTGCTTTCCCATAAGCAAACACGTGTAATTTCGCGCTTACACATGCCGCATGTGGACTTACAACATAAAAAACCCAAATCTCAAATGAACGTAAGCCCTGCAACTTTTGCTAACCTCCCCTGAGACAGGAATGACATTGGCAAAGTGAACCGATTTTGGCAGTATGTATGGTCTGCCTCATACCAAACTATAAGTCGAGAAATGCTTTATTTCAACAAGACATTAATTTTACAAAGTTCGATACTTTTAGCCACAGATCGATTGCTTTAGCCACAAAAATAGATAGTTTAAAATACAGATCGATAGTTTTACCTAGAGAATTCTTGTATACAGAATAGAACCATGAAAACTATAACTGTAACTGTAACTCTATCGACATTCCGCTAGAGGTGGCCAGAGCCTCTACAGAGTTGCCTCCATTTTTTCCTATCCTTACATACCTCTTTCAATTCATTCATATCCATCACCTTTTTCATGCATTTTCTTCTTTTACGCTCACTTTGTATATACCATTCTTTCACAATCTCCTCAATCTGATCACTCCATACTTTTCTCGGTCGTCCCTTCCCTTTTTTTTCTTTCACACATTTTTTTTGTATACATACTTTGTCAGTCTATTATCATTCGTGAATATTTTGTTATATTTAAAAATAAAAATAAGCTATTATTTGTAAGCAAAACTGGGGTAGGCTAGCCTAGGTAAAGGTTTAACACCTGTTTTAGCCACTCCACCCCCCTCCGACATGTAATAATGCCTTATCTTGAGAACTACCCTCGTGCCCAGCCAGGTGGCCGCATAGATTGTTCTGGAAAAACTTGCTTTCCGGCCAAAATGCTGTCAGGTTTTTTGCAACCAGAGAAAAAACAGAAATACAACCATCATTTCCTCTGTTAAAAAATATGTAACCGGTCCGTAGACCAGTTGTAAGTGCTTCGGATTCGTAAATGGAAGGTCGTGGGTTCGAAAAAAATATCATTCAAACTGTAAAGTATGGTTCACTTTACCAATGTTACCCCTGTTTCAGGGAAGGTCGGAACAAGTTGAAGTTTATTTTCATTTGAGGTTTGGATTTTCATTTGTAAGTACACATGCAGCATTTTAAAGTCTGAACTTACACGTGTCTGTTTGAGGGCAATATGAGCCGTAAATGTCAATTTATCTCTGCAACTTAGATTAAAGATTACAATCTTGATCCACTTAGACAGCTTAAGGGAGTCATCACATTTTAAGCCTAACCTTATCCTCAAACAACCTTCACTTAGTGTTTCTTACTTTTCATTTCATGGTCGCATGGGTCTACCTTGACTTTATAAATTGTTATTCTGTATTTTAGTGGTTAACGTTGCGGACTCGTAAACCAAAAGACCCGAGTTTGAATCCCAGATGAATACAAAAAAAAATCATTATATTTCCAAAAATTTTGTTCTGAGGTTGGTTGAAAAATTCATGTGCCTTACAGTGATCGGTTTCTAAAGGTCCATAAAAGAAGCGTGAACTAATACGTGTCTGATTGTGTGTATACATTTAATATGAATCTTAAATGTTTATATATCGCCATCTTAAAGTGCTGATTCGCTGATTTGAGAAATTGTGGATAAAAAAAATTATTGCGGGTAACTTCTCATCATAGTAAGTGAACTAATTATAAGGAAGTACTCATGAAAAACTTCTAAGCTACAGTATATCCACACTTGTGCAGTATTTTCTCTTGTAGAAAATAGCAAAAAGATGCATTTATCTGAGAAACCCATGTTAGCTTAATATGTCACTTATTAAATTTCACCTTTAAGGTATCGATATATTTGCAACTTAGATTATAAATTACACGGATGCAACACGTGTATGTGCAGAATTACACGTGTTTTCTTGCAGACATGCATCGAATATGTACCTTAAGTATTATTATAATATCCTAACAATTTAATTGATAGATCTAATCTAATCGAAGATGCATATATATGTAACATTAAAGATTCACATTATATGCATTTTAACAAACACACACGTTATATATAAATTCGCGCTTAAACATGCCGCATGTGGACCTACAATACAAAAACCCGAATCTCTGAACATACACCCTGCAACATTTACCGACCTTCCCTGAAACAGGGGTGGCATTGGCAAAGTGAACCATTTTCTACAGCATGGGGGTCAGCAACATACCAGCCTATAAGTCAAAGAACTCAGCCTATTAGAACCAGCCCCCGAGGGAGCTGGAAAACCCCCACTTCGACTGAAAGAGGCCTGCCCCTTAACCCGTAAAATTAAATAGGCTCCGAATGACCACTATCAACCTATAAGTCAAGGAACCTATAAGAAAGTCAAGCAAGCTATAAGAAAGTCAAGCAAGCTATAAGAAATGGAGGATAGATACTTACCAGTATCAGATACAATATATTCAGTACGTTTTAAATCAGTTGTATCACATACATTTCATTAGATACGTTACACTGGAAATACATACAGGATTAGCAAGTATGGCTTCAGCGATCGCTCTTGAGCTGAGAATTAAAACTTTCAGGCCTTGGAAGGGGCCAAGAAATCACCAACACTGTTCATTATCAACAAACTGGGTGTATGTAGGTACTGTTCTGGTCGATAGCTCAGTTGGTATAGCGCTTGCATTCCATGCCGAAAACCCGGGCTCGAATTCCGCCGAGGGTGGCAGAAATAATTTCCCGTTTCGGTTTTTATTTCAAACTAAAAATAAAATATCGGCAAGGTTTACTCAGCCTTCACAAGAAATGAAAGCCTGCCCCTTCGGGAGCTGTAAAACCCTTCAAACTTTGACAGCACCAGCATCAGAAAAGAATTCCTTCGTCATTTTTTTTGGAGAGCTTTTTTATTCGATTTGTGGGTCCTTTCTAGACTTATGACTTTGTCTTTTCTCTTAAGAAATCCCTTAAAGTTTTCTGTAAGAAAAATAAAGAACCATGTGTCATTGACAGGCCCGGATTAACCCCTCTGGGGGCCCTGGTGCGGGGTATGGCTCAGGGGCCCCCTATATGCCCCCCCACCCTCCATGAAAATCCCCCCCCCCCTTCTCTTCTACTTTTCCATAACCTCAAAGATGCATATATTTTCCGAAAAAAAAGTACGTTGAAGTTTTTTCTATGCAAGATTTTTTAGCTTTTGGGGGGCCCCTTGGTAGCGTATGCCTCATAAGACTTACACCCCAAAGATATTTTGTTGTAATGCTTATAAACTAATTTCTATTAAGTCTGTCATCGGGGACCCCTTTGGTCACAAATGCCCGGAAAGACCTGGGCACTGATACAAATATAAGAGTTGTGTTGGCCCTGTGGGGGCCCCCTGAGTGTGGGGGCCCTGGTTCGGTTATACCGCTCGAACCGCCCTTAATCCGGGCCTGGTCATTGATTCATTAAGATGATTCTAAACAAAGATCTTTCAATCAGACGCGTGAATAGGGTGTAGGCAAATACATTTCAGAGTAAATATTTTCTCACATTCCGTTAAAATAACTCATTTGAAACTGACTGAAGTGCTTACAATCGAACTTAAATTTCGAATTTTAAATCTGAATATCAAGCTTAAATGGTTGTTTACCATATCTTACCTACCTATTAGGCGCATGTGCCTGTATGGGATCCACGCCCCTGCTTCCAATACTAAGTTTACAAGTTGATTGCGACCGGTCATTCCCCTTAAATACTTACAGGACTATTCACAACAAATTTGATCCATAGCTAATTCATGGATCAACATTTTTTTGTAAGGAAAATTCATGATAAGTGGGGGTTGAGCCATGGATTTGCTGTGTGCGAATAACACTGTTAGTTTATACCTTAGAAGGTTTGGTTGAGTGGTTGATAGCAAACACTGCGAGTATAAACTTTTTACATCTTTTACGACGTGAAGTAGTAAGTAACTATTACAAATTATGTTCGGAAACTTGTAACGGCGCTTTCCCATTTTCATATCAATTTTGAATTTTAATACTGCCTTACGCAGTGTAAGTTCGTATAGTGGTAAACAGATTATATTGAATATAGAACACGACGATACCATGTTGAAAGCACCGGTTCTCATCAGATTACCGAAGTTTAGCAACACTGGGCGCGGATGCTACATGGATGGGTCACCTATATGTACATCGCGTGTTGTTGGCATTCTTGGACCGGTCCGTAGTCCACTGGCAGCACTTCGGACTCGTTAATGGAAGGTTGTGGATTCGGATCCCGGCGGAGCACAAAAATATACCATTTATATTTCGAATGTGCTCTTCGCTGGGTTGAAAAATTCATAAACCTTTACCAATGACCGGTCACCAAAGGTCCATTCAGCCTTACAGCAACTGGGTCTTGCTTGAGTATTGGCGCTTTCTACAGCGACGACCAAGCTCCCAGAGTGCTCTTGAGGTGTGATACACACAAAACAGCGCTCACCAAATAAATCATCCTAGCATTTAAAGGGCGACGCTGTTGTGACTTGACGGTGTAGACTTGGACCGGTCCGTAGTCCGTAGTGGCAACACTTCGGACTCGTAAATGGAAGGTTGTGGATTCAAATCCTGGCGGAGCACAAAAATTATACCATCTATGTTTTCAAATATGCTCTTCGCTGGGTTGAAAAATTCATAAACCTTTACAAAAAACTGGTCACTAAGGGTCCATCTAGCCTTACATCAACTGGGTCTTGGTTCAGTATTGGCGCTTTGTAGCGACGACCAAGCTCATAAACAACACCTCTGCGGCACTCAACAAGTGTTATAGCCCCCTAGAGTCTCTGGAATCTAAGGGAGTCTCCCGCACAGGATTTCTTAAAAAAAAAACCCCCGAAACAGAACATACCTTAAACGGCACAACATCACTTGACTTGTGATGTTTTGTCGTTTATGTTTGTCATTGTGATGTTCTGTCATGTGTTGCTCTGTTATGTGTCGTTTTGTCATGTGTTGTTCTATGATGTGTCGTTATGTCATGTGTCATCTTGTCACTGTGTCGTTCTATAATGGAACTAAGGTAATTAACAATTACTTTTTTATCATTTTTGACTTTTTAATTGTAATTTTAGATTTTATAATTTAATTTCTGTCTTACTTAATTCTAAATTTTAAATTGTATTTTATTTAATTTGAACTTTTAAATTGAATTTTAATTCATTGTTTTTTTTATTTTAAACTGTATTGTACTTTTTATTGTATTGTATTTTATTTAAATAATTAATATTTGTAAAGCCCCCTCGAGGTCATGTGTGACATGACGGCGTTATAAAAATTACCAAACTAAATAATTAAATTAAACATTATTATTTAGTGTGTAGGTACCTGATGTCGGTGGTAGTTCCACATGCAACCACGTTCATCAACATCCGCGCAGCACTATACAACCGAAGGTTCCCGACGTATTCCGTGACCAGGAGCCACAAAAGCCGAGTACCGGTCGCAGATTGCGATCTAGAAGCATTTAGAAAGCGAGGAAATTAGTATTTTTCACCCAATTTTTTATGCACCAACTTTTTTGTTCCGTACTCGACAAGCATTTAATAAAAACATAAGTTGTTTTTTTTTTCTGTGTCAACCTTGAGTCGATTTTTCTTTCGTACATTTGTTGTACGCAAAAAAAAAAAAACGCAACTAAGCTACACATATAGTGTAACTTCTTGCCGCGTTATCCCCGAAGGGGTCGCATGTGGCGTTACTATTATTACCCTATTACATATGTACCCTTACATTATTTTAAAGTTCTTTATGATTTAAGGTCAAACAAGACCGGTGTGTAGTCTAGAGGTTAGCGCTTTGATCTCGTGTATGAACGATCGTGGTTCGATTTTCGGAGAAGCACAAAAAAATATCATTTATATTATATTTTCAAATATGCTCTTCGTTGGGTTAAAAAAATCATAAATATTTACCAAAGACCGGTCACCAAAGGTCCATCCAGTCTTACAGCAACTGAGTCTTGCTTGAGAATTGGCCACAAGCTTTCAAAAAGTCCGGTCGATAGCCCAGTTTGTAGAATGCTTGCATTACATGCCTAGAGCAAGGGTTCGATCCCCAACGAGGGTCATTTATATTTTCAAAGATGCTTTTCACTCGGTTGAAAAGTTCGTATACCTTTAGCAAAGACCAGTCATCTAGCCTTACAGCAACAAGGTCTTACATGAAAATATGCGCCTTCTGGAGCGATGACTTAGTTCGCAGAAGGCTCTTGAAGTGTAATTCACACAAAAATAGCTTTCAAGAAATAAATCATCCTTAGTCGCCGTACAGAGAGGATGTTCTCCTGAAGACGTCGGCTACGTCGCTGACGAAACGTCGAGAATGATGTAAGTTCTCTCCAAACGGTTCGTTAAATATCCGATTTCAATTAAGTTTTAAAATTGTTCAGTTTTAAAAAATTAATATAATTGTCAAAATGTCAAACGACCGTAATTCTAACATAAACCTAACTAAATCATCCTTATATTATTATTAATAAAATTAAAAAGTACAAAATATCAATAAAAAATAAATTTTAAAGCCTTAAGCTTAGCCGCCAACATTACAGATCAACCGCTATTTAGTTTCGGTCCTTGCATACTTCTTTCATTTCATCCCGAGTCGTAACCTCTTTCATACAAGCTCTCCTTTCATTATGACACAGTTTCTCAAACTGTACGATTTTCTGGAAATCCCTCGTTATTACTTGAGAACCCCATTTTTCAACTGAAACCAATTTGTTCGGCGAGGTCCTTGTATTGAAATGTAACAAAAGACCACCCCCTGAAGGGTTGTGAGAAAAAGATCAAAAGACATTGCAAAAAAAAGAAAGTTCACCAAATCCAAAAGAAAAGACTTTGAGACCTCCTCGCCTCCACAGAGCTTTGAGACCTAAATCCTAGTCCTTTTCAATCAAGCCGTGGAACAAACAGTGAATTCCTAAGTTAATTTTGTCCTAAAGGAAATCCTTTCCTTTGAGAGAAACTCCCAGTCTCTGATGGGATAATTCTTTCAATTTGTTGTTGAATAATGCAAAAATAAAAAAAACAAGGTTTTTCTTCACGAGTTGGATAATTTTCTCGAGCGCTTTTAGTGTGTCATCACAACATTGTCAAGAGAATAACTATAAAATAAGTTTGTTTTTATTTTTGCATTATTAATTTAAAAGTTCTTACACATAAAATTACAGCGACTGGGTCTTGCTTGAGAATCAGCGCTTTCTATATCGACGACCAAGCTCGCAGAGGTCTGTTTAGGTGCGATTCACACAAGAACAGCGCTCACTAAATTAAATTAGACCGATTTACTTGGTGAGTGATGTTTTTGTTTGTATCACACTCAAGAGTCCTCTGCGAGTTTGGTCATCGCTGTAGAAAGTGCCAATTCTCAAGCTTGCTGTAAGGCTTGATGGACCTTTTGATGACCGGTCATTGGTAAAGGTTTTATGAATTTTTCAACCCGGCAAAGAGCAAATTTGAAAATATAAATAGTATATTTGTTGTGCTCCGTCGGGATTTGAATAATAATAATAATATTAGGATGGTTTATTTGGTGAGCGCTGTTTTTGTGTGTATCACACCTCAAGAGCCCTCTGCGAGCTTGGTCGTCGCTGTAGAAAGCGCCAATTTTCAAGCAAGACCCAGTTGTTGTAAGGTTGGATGGACCTTTCAGTGACCGGTCTTTGGTAAAGGTTTTATGAATTTTTCAACTCAGCGAAAAGCACATTCGAAATATAAATGGTACATTTTTTGTGCTCCGCCGGGATCCGAATCCACAACCTTCCATTTACGAGTCCGAAGTGTTGCCACTACGGACTACGGACCGGTCCAAGATGCCAACGACACGCGGTGTACCTGAGCGGTCGGGTACCCATCCAAGTACTGTCCGCGCCCAATGTTGCTTAACTTCGGTGATCTATGGGAACCGGTGCTTTCAACATGGCTAACGTCGTTGACAAGAAGTTGACAAGTTGAACCCACAACCTTCCATTTACGAGTCTGAAGTGCTACCACTGCACCACGGACCGGTCAAATTATTTACTATTTATCCATTTCCGTTATTTATCGCATACTTGTATTCTCATAGAGTAGGATTCCTTTATTGGTATGGCAGTTTAGAGTCTCTCATATGCGGCTTGAACTGGCCGTGTTTACACTATTTGAATATTAGTGGAACGCGTTGCCCCGCGCCCAAGGGGCGGACGACAAAACCACGACGTGAGGATTAAATGGCGCCAACGCTGGACATAATAGACGTAACTGGGAAGGGAGATGGAATGACATAGAGAAGGCATACTGAAATTCAAAGGGACAAACAATGCCTTATGATTTGGCTATGTTCTTTGCCTTATGCTTTAGCTATGCTCCATGCCTTATGCTTTCGCTATGCTCCATGCCTTATTTTTTTTAATTTTTTTTTATTTATTTTAAAGAAACACAACAGCACATACAAAGCATAAACTCGCAAAAGAATGAAAAGAAAAATATTTTAAGGCCAATAACAGGTTTCGTTAACTTAAAAATTTCAAGATACAAACAATCCATATCTACAAATAGCAATACGAAGAGAAAAAAATAAACAAAATAACAAGGTTTAAAATAAAACACAAGAAAAAAAAACAACTAACAACAAATAATCAGAAAAAAACAACTAACAGAGAACAGGTTTAAGAAAAACGAGAAATACATATACATATTTATATATATATATATATGCGCAAATACACAGAGAGATGAAAGGATGTTTGAGGAAAGGAGGAAGGATGATAAAAGGGATGAGAAGGGAGCTACCTTGATAAAACAGCAATCTCACCGTCGAGAAATTTACTTTTTGATAATAAAAATATGTCTAAATCGTTAAAATTATCATTGTAAGTGCTGAGCAATCTGTTCATTATTGAATTTTTAGCATAATTTGAATGATATGTATTAGAAAAGAATAGAGAACCAAGTCTAGTGCGTCTAGAGTGTGGTACACGATAAGTGATCCCCCCACATAGAGAATTAGAATCAATATAGCCATGAATGAGCCCATATAAAAAACTCATGTCTAGGAGAATCCGACGGGATTTCATTGGCATTTATACTTATGCTTTGGGTATGCTTATGCCTTATGCTTTTGCTATGCTCCATGCCTTATGCTTTGGCTATGCTCCATGCCTTATGCTTTGGCTATGCTTCATGCCTAAAGCTTTGGCTATGCTCCATACCTTATACTTTGGCTATGCTCCATGCCTTATGCTTTGGCTATGCTCCATGCCTTATGCTTTGGATATGCTCTATGCCTTATGCTTTGGCTATGCTCCATGCCTTATGCTTTGGCTATGCTCTATGCCTTATGCTTTGGCTATGCTCCATGCCTTATGCTTTGGCTATGCTCCATGCCTTATGCTTTGGCTATGCTCCATGCCTTATGCTTTGGATATGCTCTATGCCTTATGCTTTGGCTATGCTCCATGCCTTATGCTTTGGCTATGCTCCATGCCTTATGCTTTGGCTATGCTCCATGCCTTATGCTTTGGCTATGCTCTATGCCTTAGGCTTTGGCTATGCTCTATGCCTATGCTTTGGCTATGCCCTATGCTTTATGTTTTGGCTATGCTCTATGCCTTATGTTTTGGCTATGCTCTATGCTTTATGTTTTGGCTATGCTCTATGCCTTATGTTTTGGCTATGCTCTATGCTTTAGGCTTTGGTTATGCTCTATGCTTTATGATTTGGCTATGCTCTATGCTTTATGTTTTGCCTAAGCTCTATGCCTTATGATTTGGCTATGCTCTATGCCTTATGCTTTGGCTATGCTCCATGCCTTATGCTTTGGCTATGCTCTATGCCTTAGGCTTTGGCTATGCTTTATGCCTTATGCTTTGGCTATGCCCTATGCTTTATGTTTTGGCTATGCTCTATGCCTTATGTTTTGGCTATGCTCTATGCTTTAGGCTTTGGTTATGCTCTATGCTTTATGTTTTGCCTAAGCTCTATGCCTTATGATTTGGCTATGCTCTATGCCTTATGCTTTGGCTATGCTCCATGCCTTATGCTTTGGCTATGTTCCATGCCTTATGCTTTGGCTATGCTTCATGCCTAAAGCTTTGGCTATGCTCCATACCTTATACTTTGGCTATGCTCCATGCCTTATGCTTTGGCTATGCTCCATGCCTTATGCTTTGGCTATGCTCTATGCCTTATGCTTTGGCTATGCTCCATGCCTTATGCTTTGGCTATGCTTCATGCCTAAAGCTTTGGCTATGCTCCATACCTTATACTTTGGCTATGCTCCATGCCTTATGCTTTGGCTATGCTCCATGCCTTATACTTTGGCTATGCTCCATGCCTTATGCTTTGGCTATGCTCCATGCCTTATGCTTTGGCTATGCTTTATGCCTAATGCTTTGGCTATGCTCCATGCCTTATACTTTGGCTATGCTCCATGCCTTATGCTTTGGCTATGCTCCATGCCTTATGCTTTGGCTATGCTCCATGCCTTATGCTTTGGCTATGCTCCATGCCTTATGCTTTGGCTATGCTCTATGCCTTATGCTTTGGCTATGCTCCATGCCTTATGCTTTGGCTATGCTTCATGCCTAAAGCTTTGGCTATGCTCCATACCTTATACTTTGGCTATGCTCCATGCCTTATGCTTTGGCTATGCTTTATGCCTAATGCTTTGGCTATGCTCCATGCCTTATACTTTGGCTATGCTCCATGCCTTATGCTTTGGCTATGCTCCATGCCTTATGCTTTGGCTATGCTTTATGCCTAATGCTTTGGCTATGCTCCATGCCTTATGCTTTGGCTATGTTCCATGCCTTATGCTTTGGCTATGCTTCATGCCTAAAGCTTTGGCTATGCTCCATACCTTATACTTTGGCTATGCTCCATGCCTTATGCTTTGGCTATGCTCCATGCCTTATGCTTTGGCTATGCTCTATGCCTTATGCTTTGGCTATGCTCCATGCCTTATGCTTTGGCTATGCTCCATGCCTTATGCTTTGGCTATGCTCCATGCCTTATGCTTTGGATATGCTCTATGCCTTATGCTTTGGCTATGCTCCATGCCTTATGCTTTGGCTATGCTCCATGCCTTATGCTTTGGCTATGCTCCATGCCTTATGCTTTGGCTATGCTCTATGCCTTAGGCTTTGGCTATGCTCTATGCCTATGCTTTGGCTATGCCCTATGCTTTATGTTTTGGCTATGCTCTATGCCTTATGTTTTGGCTATGCTCTATGCTTTATGTTTTGGCTATGCTCTATGCCTTATGTTTTGGCTATGCTCTATGCTTTAGGCTTTGGTTATGCTCTATGCTTTATGATTTGGCTATGCTCTATGCTTTATGTTTTGCCTAAGCTCTATGCCTTATGATTTGGCTATGCTCTATGCCTTATGCTTTGGCTATGCTCCATGCCTTATGCTTTGGCTATGCTCTATGCCTTAGGCTTTGGCTATGCTTTATGCCTTATGCTTTGGCTATGCCCTATGCTTTATGTTTTGGCTATGCTCTATGCCTTATGTTTTGGCTATGCTCTATGCTTTAGGCTTTGGTTATGCTCTATGCTTTATGTTTTGCCTAAGCTCTATGCCTTATGATTTGGCTATGCTCTATGCCTTATGCTTTGGCTATGCTCCATGCCTTATGCTTTGGCTATGTTCCATGCCTTATGCTTTGGCTATGCTTCATGCCTAAAGCTTTGGCTATGCTCCATACCTTATACTTTGGCTATGCTCCATGCCTTATGCTTTGGCTATGCTCCATGCCTTATGCTTTGGCTATGCTCTATGCCTTATGCTTTGGCTATGCTCCATGCCTTATGCTTTGGCTATGCTTCATGCCTAAAGCTTTGGCTATGCTCCATACCTTATACTTTGGCTATGCTCCATGCCTTATGCTTTGGCTATGCTCCATGCCTTATACTTTGGCTATGCTCCATGCCTTATGCTTTGGCTATGCTCCATGCCTTATGCTTTGGCTATGCTTTATGCCTAATGCTTTGGCTATGCTCCATGCCTTATACTTTGGCTATGCTCCATGCCTTATGCTTTGGCTATGCTCCATGCCTTATGCTTTGGCTATGCTCCATGCCTTATGCTTTGGCTATGCTCCATGCCTTATGCTTTGGCTATGCTCTATGCCTTATGCTTTGGCTATGCTCCATGCCTTATGCTTTGGCTATGCTTCATGCCTAAAGCTTTGGCTATGCTCCATACCTTATACTTTGGCTATGCTCCATGCCTTATGCTTTGGCTATGCTTTATGCCTAATGCTTTGGCTATGCTCCATGCCTTATACTTTGGCTATGCTCCATGCCTTATGCTTTGGCTATGCTCCATGCCTTATGCTTTGGCTATGCTTTATGCCTAATGCTTTGGCTATGCTCCATGCCTTATGCTTTGGCTATGTTCCATGCCTTATGCTTTGGCTATGCTTCATGCCTAAAGCTTTGGCTATGCTCCATACCTTATACTTTGGCTATGCTCCATGCCTTATGCTTTGGCTATGCTTTATGCCTAATGCTTTGGCTATGCTCCATGCCTTATGCTTTGGCTATGCTCTATGCCTTATGCTTTGGCTATGCTCCATGCCTTATGCTTTGGCTATGCTTCATGCCTAAAGCTTTGGCTATGCTCCATACCTTATACTTTGGCTATGCTCCATGCCTTATGCTTTGGCTATGCTTTATGCCTAATGCTTTGGCTATGCTCCATGCCTTATACTTTGGCTATGCTCCATGCCTTATGCTTTGGCTATGCTCCATGCCTTATGCTTTGGCTATGCTTTATGCCTAATGCTTTGGCTATGCTCCATGCCTTATGCTTTGGCTATGTTCCATGCCTTATGCTTTGGCTATGCTTCATGCCTAAAGCTTTGGCTATGCTCCATACCTTATACTTTGGCTATGCTCCATGCCTTATGCTTTGGCTATGCTCCATGCCTTATGCTTTGGCTATGCTCTATGCCTTATGCTTTGGCTATGCTCCATGCCTTATGCTTTGGCTATGCTCCATGCCTTATGCTTTGGCTATGCTTTATGCCTAATGCTTTGGCTATGCTCCATGCCTTATACTTTGGCTATGCTCCATGCCTTATGCTTTGGCTATGCTCCATGCCTTATGCTTTGGCTATGCTCCATGCCTTATGCTTTGGCTATGCTCCATGCCTTATGCTTTGGCTATGCTCTATGCCTTATGCTTTGGCTATGCTCCATGCCTTATGCTTTGGCTATGCTCTATGCCTTATGCTTTGGCTATGCTCCATGCCTTATGCTTTGGCTATGCTCCATGCCTTATGCTTTGGCTATGCTCTATGCCTTATGCTTTGGCTATGCTCCATGCCTTATGCTTTGGCTATGCTTCATGCCTAAAGCTTTGGCTATGCTCCATACCTTATACTTTGGCTATGCTCCATGCCTTATGCTTTGGCTATGCTTTATGCCTAATGCTTTGGCTATGCTCCATGCCTTATACTTTGGCTATGCTCCATGCCTTATGCTTTGGCTATGCTCCATGCCTTATGCTTTGGCTATGCTCTATGCCTTTTGCTTTGAATTTTCTCTATTAACACTATTTTTTACTTTACTGTATTTTATGATTTATTCAACCCAGCGAAGAGCATATTTGAAAATATAAATGGCATATTTTTTGTGTTCCGCTAGGATTCGAACTCACAACCTTCCATTTACGAGTCCGAAGTGTTGCCAATGTACTATGGACCGGTCAAATGTTGTAAAATGCTGTAAGCTAGAAAAAAATCCCTGATTATCGTGAATTTTCTATGGATAACATCATTCCTGGGCCAAACTTTTATGTATCGCGTACTCAATGCTATTCCTACCATCATACTTTTGGCACATTTGAATACAAGAGGGGAAATTTAGAGGCCCATATCCACCCTTGAACACGCAGTATATTTATTTCTTCCATGTGCCAAATAGTCTGTGACCCATTGGCATTCCAGATTTCTTCATTTCGCCAAATTTTATTCATGCAGGAATTTTCGCTTATGGAAAATGACCTCCCATACCAAAATAAGATAATTCACTCGGATCTGCGTCATACTTTTTTTATACTAATGACAACACTATTTACACATCAAATAGATGAAGAATTATTAGGTCTACTTAACACTAAAGACTTGTAGTTTCAACAAGAGTTAATTTAGCTGTAAAGTGAAAAATACTAGATGTACTGATTACTTTTTTGTTTTGTTTCAGGTGAGTCCATGATTCTTGATTGTTCAAATGTTTGCGTGGAGAAAAGATGGTAAGAAGAGCTAACCTATGTGTTATACGACAAATTACAAACGTTTTCAGTCATTAGACAATTATCACGTAGACGAAATTGTAAAATAAAGCCTTGATATAGAATCGATAACAAATATTAATCAAAAAATTAATAACGAAACTTCAGGTTTATACGAACAATTAAAAACACACGGTGTTATTCTCAAACAGAAAAACCATAGCTCGTCCGCAGCCTACAGTGAATTTTCCATTACAAAAAAACGATGGTCCGTAGATCAGCCTTGGTTCAAATGTTTGGTGAATAGCGCCAATAATGTTTTTGTTTTTCTCAAATTGCTAAAAAATCAGTTTATCAAATTTTTTGCGTCATGAATCTTTTTCAAAAAAAGGAAAAACACCTCGTAAAATTGAAATCGTTGTGTTCATCCTAAAAAAAAATGCTTATTTATCACAAAACTACAATTTCCAGTGTCAGAACCAAAAAAAAAAAATCCAAAATTTTCCACATGCGCTCAGAGAGAAAACCTTAAAAACAATAAATGTATCGATTTAAATCATCAGACCCCATTGTCCCTGCCGAGGTGCAAAAAAGTGAAAATGTGAACAAAACGAAATAAATAATGTAGGAAACATTCTCAGTGACAGGCCGCGGGGAATTTCTCTTTCTGAAAAAGATTTTCAGGAAGTGAGTATTGGATTTTTAAGCGCCATTTTGTGTGTATTTTTAAGGGTAGGGAAGTTTGCAGTATTAAACAAGAATGTGTAAAATTTTGAGTTCCGCACATTTGACAAAGAGAAAAAAAAATGTCATGTCACTTAGCCAAGTTGATTAAATTAAATTTTGCTAAAATCTAAATTGTTTTTCTTAATTTTTTAACGTTGGCAATCGAAGCTGAAGCCTTTGTATATCCTATGAGTTTGGTTTTCTAGAATCTATAATCAAAGTTGCAAAGATATATTAACATTCAAAACTAATATCAATTGCACGCCCACAAACAGACACGTGTAAGTTTGCCCTCACAAATACTGAATATGTACTTATAAATGAAAATCCATACCTCAAATGAACATAAGCCCTGCAACTTTTGCCGACCTTCCCTGAAACAAGGGTAACATTGGCAAAGTGAACCATTTTTTACAGTGTGTGTGGTCAGCCTCGCACCAACCTAGTCAAGTCAAGGAATTCCTTGGTTATCATCTTTTAAATGTGACAAATAAGCTCTCTTCTTGCTTCTACTTCCTTCAACTCCTTTTCGTTACACTTCCTTTCGATCCATGATATCTTAATCGTCTTCTTTTCATAATATGAAGTTCTTATTCGTCTTTCCAAGTTTGTTCCTTATCCAGAGTCATAATAAAAGAAGAGCTTGCATGAAGAAGGTTATGACTCTGGATGAAATTAAATAAGTATGTAAGGACCAAAAAAGATAGCGGTTGATCTGCAATGTTGACGGCTAGTGCTAGGGTTTTTAAATTATAATTATGTATTTCTTTTGGTGTTTATATGGATTAATTATTTGTTAATTGGAAACATGTAATTTACGAGTATTGTACATGTTCCTTAACCTATAGGTTGGTATGCGGCTGACCACCCATTCTGTAGAAATGGTTCACTTTGCCAATGTCACCCCTGTTTCAGGGAAGCTCGGCAAGAGTTGCAGGGTGTGTGTTTATTTGAGATATTGGTGTTTATGTTGCGGCATGTGCAAGCGCAAACAAATACTTGTGAAAATGCATTTAATGTGAATCCCCAATGTTACGTATCTTTGCAACTTAGATTAGATTAGATTCCTTTAAATATGTCACTCAAAAAGGTGCAAATAACAGGTAGATTAGAAGCAAAACGCAATAACAAAAGGGTACATTATCTTCTGTTTTTTTCAGAACCATTTCCACTGGAAGAATATCTTAGTTTCTAGAATATTCAAGCTTGGTTCTGCCTTGAGGTGGTGGCCTTTCAACCCTCGCCTTTCACCCCTAGAATGGCCTCAAGTGCCCTTAAAGGCAAGACTTAAGCCACTCTGTGCTGCGTGAACTAAAAACTCGATGTTTAAAGTATTATATTATGCCTTTAAATTACCTTTACCACTAGTATAAAAGTGTTAACTGTTATACTCAAACGTAGGTTTTTAGCAAAAATTAATGGAATTTTAAACAGCGTCTCTAGCGAATATTTTAGTTTTCAATATTTTTTGGTAAACGCTGTAACTGTAACTCTGATACCATTCCGATAGGGGTGGCCATAGCCCCCGAAGAGATGCCTCCATTTCTTTTTATCTTCGTATACCTCTTTCAATTCATTCATATCCATCACCTTTTTCTTTTACACTCACTTTTTAAATCCCATTCTTTCATCTTTCAATATGATCACTTTTCTAGGTTGTCCCTTTCCTGTGATTGAAATGAAACGAAAAAAAAGAAGTAGTAAAGTACCTATTCCTTGACTTGTAGGAGGATATGAGCGGACCACCCATAATGTAAAAAAATATTTTCCGATACCTATGTCATTCTGTTTCAGGAAAGGTCAGTCAAAGTGGAAGGGTATATTCATTTGAGGTTCCGATTTTAATTTGTAAGTACACGCGCAGCATTTGTAAAGGCGAACTTCAGCATATTAATTGTTTGTTACGTAATTATTGTTAATCTAATCTAATCTAAGTTGCAAAGATATGTTACACTGGAGATTCCCATTACATGCATTCTTACAACCAGACACGTACAAGTTCGCGCTTGCACATGCCTCATGTGAACCTACAACTTAAAAACCAAATCTAAAATAGACATACACTCTGCAACTCTTGCCGTCCTTCCCTGTAACAGGGGGGACATTGGCAAAGTAAACCATTTTTACAGCATGGGTGGTCAGCCGCATACCAACCTATAAGTCAAGGAACAATTGGAAAGGAACAAGGAACAATTGTTATGTTAATAATATTAGGATGATTTATTTGGTGAGCGCTTTTTTTGTGTGTATCACACCTCAAGAGCCCTCTGCTAGCTTGGTCATCGCTGTAGAAAGCGCCAATTCTCAAGCAAGACCCAGTTGTTGTAAGGTTGGATGGACCTTTCAGAGACCGGTCTTTGGTAAAGATTTATGAATTTTTCAACCCAGCAAAGAGCACATTTGGAAATATAAATGGTATTTTTTGTGCTCTGCCGGGTTTCGAATCCACAACCTTCCATTAACGAGTCCGAAGTGTTGCCACTGGACTAAGGACCGGTCCAAGAAATATAAATATTTTTGCATCTTAGATAAGATTACATTAGATTATTATTGACAAATACGATCTAGGTATAGATAACATGTCTGATGACGTATTAAGCTTACCCGGCAATTGAATTTCTTATCTTTTGTCAGCTATTTGCGTTATATTTGATCACGACAAATGAATTAAACTACATTCCTGATTGGACCCTAGACCTTATGCTGTATAGTGTGCTATACATTTTTTTCTTTTGGGTCTTTCTCATCCCTTTGGGACCTTTCAGGACACCTTATCGAGGACCTCCTATAAATCTTTCACCCTCCCATTGTATGCAGTTGTATGCCTCAACATCCCTTCTTTTAATTAAATTCCGAGGGTTAGACAAAACTCAACTTTTAACGTTTTTAAGGGGAACAAATAATTTTGTTATTGATTAAAAAACTTCAAGTAAGTAGTACACTTTTTATTCTATCATAATTAAATGAGGAATATATTGCAGTATCAAGATATGTTTTTAATAATAAATTTATATATCCTTGCAACTTAGATTATAGATTATAGAATGTATTTAATTGCTTGTATTCCTTGACTGATAGGTTGGTATGAGGTTGACCACCCATACTGTTAAAAATGGTTCACTTTGCCAATGTCACCCCTGTTTCAGGGAAGATCGGCAAGAGTTGCAGGGCTTATGTTCATTTGAGAATGGGTTTTTTATATTGTAGGTCCACATGCGGCATGTGTGAGCGCGAAATTATGCGTGTCTGCTTATGGGAATGCATTTAATATGAATCTCAAATGATACACATCTTTGCAGCTAAGATTTAGATTTAGACACATGCAGCACGTGTAACCGGTAACTTACATGCGCCTGCATGTGGGAATGCATTAAATGTGGGCCTTAAATGTCAATATATCCTTGCAACTTAGATAATCGATCATCTTTGAGATAACTTTCTTATGAAATCTTTGTTCAAACAATAAATCTTTCAGTACAAAAAATGATCGCAAAAATGGATGTAAAAGTAAAGCATTTTTACCTTAAAAATAACATTTCTTCAGTTGCCCTTCCGCTCGCAAAAATACTAAATTTTCAGGAATAATCGTGGCATAAATAATTTCCTGAAGACGTTCACCGCCTCTAGTATAAAACAATTCGTAAACTCACCTCGATTGCGTAAATCGAAGAGATGCATGAAAACTAAGTCACTCGCCAGGAGTGCCGTCGTATATTTGATGCATTTTTCATTTACGCAATCGAGGTGAGATTAGCGCGATGTTGTATACTCGTGGCGCAGAGTAATAAAGAGTTTCTTGATGGGAAACGGTGTGTGAATGTGTGTGGTTAACACAAAACAGTGGTGACAGGGTAGAACGACACAGTGACAAAACGACACATGACATAAGGACATTCTTTGCTGGTTTTTGAACTGTAATAATTATGTTTTTATTCCGATGTAAAACATGTAAAAAATGCTCAATAAATATAATTGTCTTGTTGATAGTTCAGTTGGTAGAGCGCTTGCATTCCATGTCGCGAGCTCGGATTCGAATCTCAGCGAGGGTGTCATAAATTATTTCAACACTCAATGTAAAATACCAGTAAGGCTTACTCTAACTTCACATGAAATGAGTACCAGCCCCCTAGGGAGCTGGGAAACTTCCACTTCAATTGAAGGGGTCGGCTTAAGACCAGCCCCAATTACCTATAGAAATAAACAGGTTCCACCCGCCACATGCGAAACCCTTCGGGGATAACGCGGCTAGAAGTTATACTATATGTGTCGCTTGGTTGCATTTTGGATTTGCATTAGAACTATACATGACAGACCGACACATGATAGAACATCACAATGACAGTACATCACATGAGGAAACATCACTGAGACAAAACAACACAGTTAAATACATCACAATTAAAAAACAACATATGGACAAAACATCACATGGCAAAACCTCACAAACATTTATTTTGCCTTTTATGAGTCCTTGATTCCTTATAGATTAGCGTGGGGCTACCTACCTCACATGTAAAAATTAATACATAGGTAAATGCCTTTTCCACCCCTAGTTGTAGGTTAAGGTGGCATTACAGTGGAGCCGCTGAGAGAATGATTTTCTCACAGGTCGTAATAGTATGAACGATGTAACTTTGAAGAATTTACAATAATTTTAAACCGAATAAAAAATGTCGTTGTAACGCATAATTATCTTTAAAAATAAATCATCATGTCAAATGGAAATATTTGTTATAATTTTGGGTCAAATGGAATGTTAAATAAATTAGAAAACAACATTTTTTTTAACTGTCAGAAATTCATTCTCTCAGCGGCTCCACTGTAGTTGCAAATAAATGTTTATGTTTTGTGTAATATTTTTTTATGTGATGTTTTGTCGCTGTGATGTATTTTTCTGTGATGTTTTGTCATGTGTCGTTTTGTCAATGTTTCGTTCTAACGTGGAACTCAAAACAGCACCCAACTACGTTTAAACTGAACCATAGCGACTTGACTAAAAATATATATGTATGTTAGCTAAAACAGCACCTCTAGTGAGTGGCTTACACTCCTTACATTTCTTGTTAAAACGCCATGGCAGAGCTTTAACGTAGAGTTTTGTACTCGAAGTAACAGCGATCTCTTTGAACAAATCAGAATCACTCTCCTGGGGCGTTTTGGAAGAGAAAGTGGAAGAGCAGTGCGGTGAGGGATGAGACGGTAAGATCGGGAGAAAGGGAGGAAAGATAGGGTGGTGAGAGAGAGAACAGAAAGAGGGTGTTTTGCTTCAGAAACAACGGGCCATAACCCATAAGACAATCTGAGATCACAGTGAAAATAGACGAACAAAATATCAAAATAAAGAGTATTTTGGTACTTTGGTTTATTGTTACTTTTAATGAAGCTTTCTCTGTAGCTTTGTGCAAAAATTTAATGAAAAAGGTTCAATTAATTTATGTTTTCGTGTGTACCTTATCTTTGATCGGTTCGTAGTCTAGTGGTTAACACAATGGACGGTCGTGGGCTCGATTCCCTGTGGAAAACAAAAAAATAATTCAAATATGTTCATCGCTAGGTTGAAAGTTTTATATCCTACTAGCTTTACGAAAGACCTGTTGCTAATCTAATCTAATCTAATCTAAGTTGCAAAGATATGTTACATTGGAGATTCACATTACATACATTCTCACAAGCAGACACGTACAAGTTCGCGCTTGCATATGCCGCATGTGAACAAAATAAAAATCAAATCTCAAATGGGCAAACACCCTGCAACTCTTGCCATCTTTCCCTGAAACAGGGGTGACATGGGCAAAGTGAACCATTTTTACAGCATGAGTGGTCGGCCGCATACCAACCTATAAGTCAAGGATCATCAAAAGGTTTATTCACCCTTACAGCAACTAGGTATTGCATGAGTAATCGGTGCTTTCTATTGCGTTTACGAAACTCGCAATGGGCTCTTGAGGTGGGATTCACACAAAATCAGCGCTCACCAAATAAATCATCCCACTATTATTATTTGCTTAAAGCCCATTTAAAAGCTTTGTAATCTACGTTGCAAAGATATTTTGACATTTAAGGCTTATATTTAATCTACGCCTACAGGCATACACGTCTAAATTCGCACTTACACAGGCCTCCTAGAATCTTTCCGCATGCTTTCCTATTCGCTGCTGTATTCAGCCATCCTCTGCCTGCAGTTCCCTTGATGTCGTCCAGCCACCTCAGTTGGGGTCTCCCCACTCCCCGCTTGGACACCCTGAGTTTTCATTGGGCGATCCATCCTTAGTCCTGTCTTGCACGTGACCAGCCCAGCGCCACTTTAAGCAGGCCACTCTCTGTATAACATCAGTGACACCAGTGCGTCTACGGATCTCCTGGTTTGGAACCCTATCTCTGAGACTGATTCCCAGCATCCTGCTTTCAATGTCTCTTTGGCACGTCCTCAGTCTGTTGGCGCTTTACTGAGTGAGCCCTTTTGTTTCCAAGCCATAGGTGGATACTGGAAGCACGCATGACTCAAAGACCCTTTCAATGGCGTTTGGCAAGTCCACAGTTTTTCCATATTGTACAAGAATATTAAGAAAATGGGTTGTTTAAACAGACAGGAAGTATAATTCAGGGAAAAAGGGGTGTATGAATAATGTACGTCGATCTCTAGAGGCTAATATTTGCTCGCGCACATGAGAAAGGACCCTTGAGGCTGCGACTCAAAGGCTCAAACGAGAATAATATAAGTAAGTGAACGCATAAATGAAGGTAGCTGAACTCATAAGAAGTTCAAAGATTTAAATTTTACAGAGTAAGGAAATAACTGTTGACATTCCACTTGTCTGTTCCATAAGCTCTGTCTTATCTTCCTATCCTTACACACCTTATATTTGATAATTACTGTATAATCTATAATCTAAGTTGCAAAGATATATTAACATTCAAAGCAAAAGGAAGGTCGGCAAAAGTTGTGGGGCTTATGTTCATTTGAGGTTTGGATTTTATTTGTAAGTACACATTCAGCATTTGTAAGCGCGAACTACACTTGTTGGTTTGTGGGCATACATCTGAGAGCTTTAAATGAATATATCCTTGCAACTTAGATTATAGATTATAGATTATAAAGCTCATATCAAATGCATGCCAACAAACAAACACGTATAAGTGCGCGCTTACAAATGTTGACTTACAAGTTGACTCAAATGAACATAGGCCCTACAACTTTTGACGACCTTCCCTGAAACAGGGGTGACATGGGCAAAGTGAAACACACAATCTGTAAAATAAATATTGGAAAACGATACTTTGAAATACCGATGTTAAAAAACGCAATTAAGGGATAAACAAAGCCTGGAATTGGCGGATAGTTCTGTATGCGCTATGAGAATCCACTATTACCATAATTCCTCTCACATGCTAATCTGCCGGAGCCCGCGAGCTGCATTGCCAGCAGAATCGCACGCGCATTCTGCTGCAATTGTATGGACAACAGTTTTGTGCACAGAAATATTTAATGTCGGCTGGCGAATGTGTTACAATACAAAGATAGTGTGGGATGAACTAAAATTTAAATAAAAAAGTTTTAGTATATGGCTGAACACCCTGTAAAAATCTGAAACGTACTTTAATCAAGAGTTTTGTATCTAGGTTCTATAATCTAAGTTACAAATCTAATCTAATCTTATCTAAGTTGAAAATATATATGGAACATTGGGGACCCACATTATATGCATTCTCACAAGCAGACACGTATAAGGTCGCGCTTGCACATGCCGCATGTGAACTTACAACATAAAAACCCAAATCTCAAATGAACATACACCCTGCAACTCTTGCCGATCTTCTAAAAATAGGCTTGAGACAGAAGAAAAAGATTAAACTATATAAAACCACCAGAAAAAAACGCAAACGCATCTTCTTCTTAATCCTTTTCCTCATTACTGAGGGTTGTGACCCTTGTGGAAGCAACCAATCTTCTCCAGCTCTCCCTCGACTGCGCTGCCCGCAAAGCTCCAACTACCGAGGTGCCTGCTGCTGTCTTCACTTGATCGGTCCATCGTGTGGGGGATCTACCTCTTCCTCTCTTCCCCTCCAAGTTACCGATCACAACCAGTCGTTCCAGGCTTTCCTCATTGCCACGGACAACGTGTCCGAAGAACTGAAGAATACGGCGTGTACACATGTTGGCCAGAGTCAAGCCATCCAAACGCAGCTCCCGACGAATGGACTCATTGGTGCGTCTAGCCGTCCATGGGATTCGAAGCATGCGCCTCCAGCACCACATTTCAAAAGCGTCAATTTTTCTTCTTTCTGCTGCTTTTATGGTCCATGTTTCAGCAGCATAGAGAAAAATAGAGTGGACCAGACTCCTGACAAACGCATCTAAGCTACGCATATGGTGTAGCTTCTTGCCTGCGTTATCTCCAAATGGGTCGTGTGGGGCGATTCGAGAACTAATTATTTTATTTATTTAGAGGTAAGGGGGTCCAACCACTTCATTGGGGGTTTCCGAGCTCCCGAGGGAGCTGTTTGCTGAGCCGAGAACACTGAGTAAACCTTGCCGGTATTATTTTAGGTTTGAAATAAACACCGAAATGGGAAATCATTTCTGACACCCTCGATGGGGATCGAACACATTCTCTCGGTAATATGGAATGCCAGCATTCTACCAACTGAGCTATTGACCGAACGTTTTACGAGTTTGATGATCGCTACAAAGCGCCAATTCTCAAGCAAGGTTCATATCAATATTATATTTAATATTATAGGTTCATATTCAATCGCTGGAAGGTTGAATGGACCATTTGTGGCCGGCCTTTGGTAAAGGTATATAAATTTTCCGACCCAGCGAAGAGCATTTTAAATAGTTTAAATAGTACATTTTTTGTGCTCCGCTAGGGTTCGAGCCTACAACCTTCCATTTACGGGTCTGAAGTGTTACCACTACACTTTGGGCCGGTCCAAAAGCCACAAAATATAAAGCCACATTAAAGATCGGTGTTATTGCCGAGGGAGTCAAGTGCCTGATCTTTCTAGCGTACCTATTTGAAATGGAGTAACGTTGGTTCAATCCCCGCTTGGATTAGACCATAACTTTGATCCTGGTTCAACAGATGTCATTGGATAATTATTAATTTGTAATTCATTAAAATATACAATAATGCATTATTAATTGATGATATTAATACCTGTTTCTGGCCAGGCAGAATAGTTGGATGAATTGCATTCCTCTTCACAAATCTATTTAAAATAATAACAATAATAATTCACTTTTTTCACTTTGCCAATGTCGCCCCTATTTCAGGAAAGGTCGTCAGGAGTTGCAGGGCTCATGTTCATTTGAGATTGGGTTTTGTATATTGTAGGTCCACATGCGGCATGTGTGAGCGCGAAATTATGCGTGTCTGCTTGTGTGAATGCATTTAATATGAATTTCAAATGATACATATCTTTCCAACTTGGATTTATATAATAATTGTTACGTAAATCGTTGTTCAAATTTGAGAAATCTGCATTTAACGAAACGTCGGGTGTCGGTTATTCTCAGCACATCATTTGCATGTGAATGGCAGGGGCGTGCATCCCATAAAGGCACATGCGCCTAATAGGTAGGCAATATATGGTGAACAACCAATCAAGCTTGATATTCAGATTTAAAATTCAAAATTTAAGTTTGATTGGAGCCATTGTTAGCACTTCAGTCAATTTCAAATGAGTTATTTTAAAGGAATGAGAGAAAATATTTTCTCTAAAATGTATTTGCCTATACCCTATGCACGCGCCTGGTGAATGGCCAATGTTCACATCGATCGTATGCCAGTGGCGGAACTGGGCTTTATCTGCGACCGCTTTATGTGTAGTTGGGACGACAATGGCTCGATTCCATTCACTCGCACACTACAAAAGTGGTCAGGGAAGGCGCAGGACTTGAAACAGCTCGATAAATGTGGTGAAAAAACGATACATGACATAACGACACACTGAGGATGACTTATAGGTTGGTTTGAGGCTGACCAACCATACTGTAAAAAAAATGGTTCACTTTGCCAATGTCACCCCTGTTTCAGGGAAAGTCGGCAAGAGCTGCAGGGCTTATGTTCATTTGAGATTTGGTTTTTAAATTGTAGGTCCACATGCGGCATGTGTTAGCGCGAAATTATACATTTCTGCTTGTGGGAATGCGTTTAATATGAATCCTAAATGATATATATCTTGGCAGCTTAGATTTAGATTAAGATTTAGAGGTCAGCTGCATCAAGAAGCAGCTGTCTGGACATCCCTGCAAGAAGGCCCCGCACTGTTTTTGGAGACAGAGCATTCAAGGCGGCCGCTCCAATGACTTGGAATGCTATTCCCGCCTCACTGAGGGAACTGGATTTGAAGAGACTGTTCAAAAGAGGTCTCAAGACTCACCTCTTCGTCCAATCATATGGACAAGCGCCTTTGTAATGACACACTGTCATAAAAGGCGATTTATAAATTTTGTCGCGTGGACATTTCGTCAATGGACCTTTTGTCGTGTGGACATTCTATCAATGGACATTGTGTCGTGTGGACATTTCGTCAATGGACCTTTTGTCGTGTGGACATTCTATCAATGGACATTGTGTCGTGTGGACATTTCGTCAATGGACATTTTGTCACGTGGACATCTCGTGAATAGACATTTTGTCGTGTGGACATTCTGTCAATGGACATTTTGTGGTATGGACATTTTGTCGTATGGACATTTCGTCAATGGAAATTTTGTCACGTGCACATTTCGTCAATGGACATTTTGTCGTGTGGACATTTCGGCAACGTGTCGGTGGATATTCTGTCAATAGACATTTTGTCACGTGGACATTTCGTCAATGGGCATTTTGTCGAGGGGAAATTTCGTCAATGGACATTGTGTCGGTGGACATTCTGTCAATGGACATTGTGTCGGTGGACATTTTGTCGATGGTCATTGTGTCGGTGGACATTTTTTGATGTGGACATTATGTCGCGTGAACATTTTGTCAATGGACATTTTGTCGTGCGGACATTTTGTCAATGTGTCGGTGGACGTTCTGTCAGTGGACATCTTGTTGTGTGGGCATTTCGTCAATGTGTCGGTGGACATTCGGTCAATGGACATTTTGTCGTGTGGACATTCTGTCAATGGACATTTTGTCGTGTGGACATTTCATCAATGTGTCGGTGGGCATTCTGTCAATGGACATTTTGTCGTGTGGGCATTTCGTCAATGTGTCGGTGGACATTCGGTCGATGGACATCTTGTCGTGTGGACATTTCGTCAATGTGTCGGTGGACATTCGGTCAATGGACATTTTGTCGTGTGGACATTTCATCAATGTGTCGGTGGGCATTCTGTCAATGGACATTTTGTCACGTAGACATTTCGTCAATGCACATTTTGTCATGGGCCCGAACACAACATCCCCTGTGCACATTCAGTGCACGCGTTCACTAGCACGATATTGTGAAAAATGCATCGTGGATAGTTGGAGGTAATTTGAACGATTTCAATAGATAGCAGTAATGGAGGAAGATGTAAAAAATACACTGCGCCCGATCACGCTATTTCCTCTAATGTAATGCCATCATATTATGAACAGATTTCATAATAATAGTAATAATATTTGAATGATTTATTTGGTGAGCGCTGTTTTTGTTTGAATCACACCTCAAGAGATTTCGTCCCCTAAGGGGCTCAAAGTTGGTAGGTCACGGAGGTACATATCTTGCTGGGAGATATGTACTACTTAAATACCGTGTAACGCCATATACCAACATAGTCCTACTCCTAGCGTCCACGTGTGGCCATTTAGCCCTGCGAGCCCCGGGCAATGTGGTCACTGGCAATACCAGCAGCCATAGCAGATAGGAGAGGGCGATGGCGATCTTCCGGCGCCATAAAACCGGATCCCCCCAACTAAGGGAAGGATAACCCTGACAGAAAAACCCTGGTCCCTGGTAGGGGGTTGGGCGAAGGGCTAACAACCCTTTCCTACAAAAATTAAAAATGTTGCAAATCCCGCAAATCAATGCCTCGGACAAAATAGACACCGGAGACGACCCAAGCACGATACTTGGCTACGAATCGGATTTTGGAATGTGCTGAGCTTAAATAGACCGGGCTCAACCCAGATTGTTACGGAAGAGCTGGCTAGGTACAATCTGGATGTGACAGCTGTGCAAGAGGTGAGGTGGCCGGGTAGTGGTGAGAAGATGGTCAATCCACCATCTTCTACAGTGGTACGAACAACGACCGACATGAATTCGGAACAGGCTTTGTCGTAAGCCAGAACGCTAGAAGGGCAGTGTTATCTTATGAACCAATTAACGAGCGGATTTGCGTACTTCGGCTAAAGGGCCGACGGCGTAACTTAGCTCTCATTTGTGTACACGCGCCCACTGAAAGCGATGACGATGACAACAAAAACGCCTTTTATGATTTGTTGGAATCCACCTACGACCGACTACCACGGTATGACATAAAATGTGTATTAGGTGACCTGAATGCCAAAGTTGGTAGAGAAGAATGTTTTGTACCCTCCATTGGAACAAACAGCCTTCATGAAAACAGCAACGATAATGGTATGAGAGTCATCCACTTTGCCTCAGCACGACAAATGTCAATCATGGGCACAATTTTTCCACACAAAGAAATCCACAAGGGAACGTGGAAGTCTCACGATGGTAGAACAGTGAATCAAATCGACCACCTTCTCGTTGAAAGGAAACATCTAAGAATGATTCATGATGTTCGGAGCTATCGGGGGGCAGACTGTGACACAGATCACTTCCTGTCTGTGGCAATTTTCAAAGAAAAAATACTGAGTCATAATAAATCAAAACCGTCTACAAGACTTAGATATAATCTGGACATCCTGAACAATAAAGAGGGATAAGAAAGGTATAGAAAAGGCATCAATGACCAATTTCACAACCTGAGTGAGAGTCAGGTGGCAACTGAAGAAATAACTGAAGCCAGTGATAACCAGTACTCGGAATTTCAGATGTCTCAAGATGAAGTCATGGATGAAGTCTCAAGTGTGGAAGAAAGTGATCCTACAGCAAACCAGCTGAGGGTTGAAGAGTCTTGGAAGCTAATTATGCAGGTCATTAAGCAAACTGCTGAAAAGGAGATTGGGAAGATGGATCAACATGCAAGTAAGCCATGGTTTGATGAGGAATGCAGACGTGCTGTTATGTGGCGGAAGGAACTCAGAAACTGTCTTCTTCAAGGAAGTAACCAAAACCTGGAGAATGAATGGAAAGGAAGAAAAAGACAAGTACGAAACCTCTTGAGAGCCAAAAAACGCTTGCATCATAAGCGGCTGATGGAGAAGCTTGAGAGTGACAATAGGGATGGAAGGAACTCTAGGAAATTATTTGATTCCGTCAGAAAGGCGAAGTGTGGATCTCAACAGCGTAGTAGCCAGATAATGGATGAACAGGGAAACATCATTGCTGATCGAGATCAAATACTTGACGTGTGGAAGAATCATTTCACTGGATTGCTGCGAGGTGAGAGTCCGGATAATCCTTTGCAACCATCTAGAGTTCTCACGGTGGAACCCGAAGTTCCTCCACCAAGTCGAGATGAGGTAGTACAGGCAATTAAGAGTTTAAAGAAGTCAAGAGCTCCTGGAAACGATGATATCCCTGCTGAGTTACTGAAATGTGGCGGAGAAGCCTTAGAAAATGCTCTGTGGGGTCTTTATCAGGATGTTTGGAAACATGAGGTACTGCCAGATAGCTGGAAAGTTGCACTATTGTGTCCAATACATAAAAAAGGAGACAAAATGCTATGCTCTAATTATAGAGGTATCTCACTTCTCCCAGCGGCATACAAAATATTGTCTAATATTCTGCTAAGAAGAATTATGCCATATGCTGAATGTGCTCTTGGAGAGTACCAAGCAGGTTTCAGAAGGAATCGGAGCACAACGGACCAGATCTTTTCTTTGAGGCAAATATTAGAGAAGAAGTGGGAATATGCTCAAGATACTCATTGCCTTTTTGTCGACTTCAAGACTGCTTATGACTCAGTGCATCGTTTGGGGCTGTGGAGCGTTTTACGAGACTATGGAATTCCTGGAAAACTCATCAAACTGGTTCAGATATCCATAGAAAATTCAAGAGCTCAAATACTGCTGCAGGGACAGGTCTCGGATCCCTTTGAGATCAGTTCAGGCCTAAAGCAGGGTGACGCCCTTTCTCCATTGCTCTTCAACCTAGCCTTAGAAAAGGTTGTGAGAGAAACCAAACCTGTGTATGGTGGAATCACCATAGGAAGTACCATTAGGCTGCTGGGATATGCGGATGATGTGGTGCTTCTGGGAGAGAACGCTGCACAGCTCCGGGCGCTCTTCTTACCAATGGAGAGAATGGCAAGGAGGATAGGATTGAGAATTAATGAGGGGAAAACTGAATACTTGCCTGTGGCGCGGCGGGATATTCAAGAAGATTTGAATGTAGATAATTACAAGTTTAAGAACTGCAATTCATTCAAATACTTGGGTACCCTTATAAATGACAAAAATATCCTATCCTCAGAATTACATGCCCGAATTCACTCCGGCAATAATGCTTTTTTTGGCCTTAGAGGGCTATTGTGCTCAAAATGGCTATCCCGCTCCACAAAATTCAAGATTTACACTTCCATTGTTCGGCCAGTTGTGTTGTACGGATGCGAAGCCTGGAGTCTGACTCAAAAACAAGAAAAATCTCTCCAGGTCTTTGAGAACAAAATGCTTCGTCGCATTCTCGGACCTGTATTTGAAGATGACAGGTGGCGTATCCGGACCAACGCGGAGCTGATGTCCGTGTTTCAAGATGCTAACATAGTGTCGGTAATGAAATCAAGAAGACTCCAGTGGGCCGGACATGTAGCACGTGCAGAGGACTCCAGGATCATTAGAACAGTCTTGGATGGTGCCCCTTCAGGTGTTAGACCACTCGGACGTCCCAGGATGCGGTGGGCAGACAACATTGAAGCCGATGCCGAAATTCTGGGAGTGAGGGGACCATGGAGGGAAGCTGCACAAGACAGAGAGTCCTGGAGGATTGTGGTGCGGGAGGCCCTGAGCCTTCAAGGCTTATGAGCCGAAGAAAGTAAGTAAGTAAAGTAAGTGCTTGTTCGTCTTTAGTCCATCAGAGATAATTTCACATGGGCAATGTTTATACGTGTACTGTACCAATGTGTCTTATGTAAACTGGAAATCGATTATTAAATTATTTGAAAAAACTCTCACACTATCGTGTTTTACGTTTTTTTCTTAGCTCAGATTGTGTAAAATGCGATTCTTAAGACAATTTCATTGAAAGGTTATGTTTGAATCAAATGGTAGATAAGCCAAAAAAGCACTACGGGAACGCTTTGTTGTCGCTATAGTAAGTGTCAATTCTCAAGCAAGACCCATTTGCTGTTAGGCTGGATGGACCTTTAGTTACTGGTATTTGGTAATAGGTATATTATTTGTTCAAACCAGCGCTGAGCATATTTGAAAGTATAAATGGTATTTTTTTGTGCTTCACTACGATTCGAACTCACGACCTTCCATTTACGAGTGGAAAGTGCTAACTTCTAAACTACGAACCGGACTTAATCCATCCCTTAATCTTAATTCTCAACCCGGCAATTCTAAACGGCAAGGTGTACTCAGCCTTCACAAGAAATGAGCCATTCCCCTAGAGAGCTGGGAACCACCACCCCAACTGAAGCGGTTATATTGTTTAAAACATTTTCTTTGTTGAGAAAGTTGCCCACATCGTCCTCTCAATGCTTGTTTGGGTTATCTACCAGTTTATTCAAAGATGATCTTTCAATGAAATTGTCTATCAAATTCTACACAATCTGAGCTAAGAAAAAACGGAAAACACGAGAATTTGAGAATTGTTTTACATATTCTAAATATAAATTTCTAGTTTTCACACAGTACACCTGTGTCGATGCACATGAAACGTCGTAAAATCCATTGAATGCTAAACTATGTAGACCGGTCTGTAGTTTAGCGGTTAGCACTTCTAAATCGTAAATTGTAGGTAGTGGATTCGAATCCCGGCGGAACAAAAAAAAATACCATTTTTAATTTCAAATATTCTGATCGCTGGGTGAAAGATTCATCTACCTTTACCAAAAACCGGTCACCTGAGCTCCTTCCAGCCTTACAGCAACTGGGTCATTAAAATTGACGCTTTGTAGCGACGACCAAGCTCGTAAAAGTCCCGTCGATAGCTCAGTTGGTAGAATGCTTGCATTCCATGCCGAGAGCAAGGGTTCTTTTCCCATTGAGAGTCAGGAATGATTTCCCATTTCGGTGTATATTTCAAACCCAAAATAAAAACCGGCAAGGTGTACTCAGCCCTCGCAAGAAATAAGAACCAGTCTCCCTGGGAACTGGGAAACCCTCACTTCAAATGAAAGTGATTGGTGTGAGGCCGGCCCCCTTACCATATGTGTAGCTTAGTTGCGTTTCATCGATTAATAATATTATACAACGAAGCACATACAAAAATTGCTCATGTGAAATCTCCTCTGATGGACATAAGACAAATAAGAACTAAGAGAACGATATGTATGTGCGTTCTAAATTTCCAACTTTATTATAATACATAAACTCAGAACTTTAAGCTTCTCTCACATAATCAAAGTTTGCAGCTAATATCGCCCGATGAGGTTTCTGTCGCAAGTCCTGACACTTTCAGTTTGGGTGCCGCTGAAGGTTCACTTTTTATTTGCAGCTCTAATACTTCGGAGCGGCCCAATCTTGGCATGAAGGCTGGGTTAACGTTGCCGGTCTTGCCACATATTTGGGTTTATGTTCCGTGCAAAAAGTTTTTGGCAGCCCTAGAACAAACAATCTGCCGGAGTATCTAAAACTTTTTTGTTTGTTAGACACCCTTTCGTTTGTAGTATTTACCACAGGATCCTGAATGCTTGTATCTTTAAGATTGTATTGTATTGATCTCAGGGCTGGAAGTCTCATCCTCATGATAATTCTTACCTACCGAATATCGGTAATATTTGTATGAAGACTAATCCATAAGCCATCTTAGATTGGCAGGTCTTCATACAAATATTACCGATATTCGGTAGGTTAGAATTACCGTGGGGATGAGACTTCCAGCCCTGAATGGCTCAATTATATTGTTGAGATGGTAATGGAGAAAATGAATAATGAAAGACTGAAGAATAAAGTGTGCATTTGACCGGTCCGTAGTCTAGTGGTAGCGCGTCGGGCTCCTGAATGGAAGGTCGTGGATTCGAATCCCGGAGGAGCACAAAAAACATACCATTTATATTTTCAAATATGCTCTCGCACACAGTTTGGGACACTTTTATGCCACGTCTTACAGTCTGGCACACTTTTATGCCACGGCACACAGTTTGACACACCCTGGAAGTCTGTGGTACTAGGGTTTATGGAGCACATATATGAAAATCTGCTGCGTTTATTTTATGTACAGTGATCCTTCCGACAATGTATATTACAACAGCAACCCCATTATGAAATCAGTTGTTTTGATTGATGCTTTTGCACTCAAACTAACTAAGCTACACATAAAGTGTAACTTTTTGCATGCGTTATTTTTGAAGGGGTCGCATGTGGTGATTCGCGACCTATTTATTTTTACGGGTAAGGCGGCCGGCCTCACATTAACCACAACAGTTGATGTGGGGGTTTCAAATCCTCCTGAGTGGGCTGTTTTCATTGTGAAGGCTGAGTACATCTTTCTGGTGTTTATTTTTGGATTTGAGATGAACCCCGAAACGGGAAATCATTTCTGTAACCCTCGGTGGTGATCGAACCCTTGCTCTCGGCATGGAATGCGTGCATTCTACAAACTGAGCCATCGAGCGGACTTTTTGCGAGCTTAGTCGCCGCTACCAAGCGTCAATTCTCAAGCAAGGCTGGATGGACTTTTTGTGGCATGTCTTTGGTAAAGGTAATGAATTTTCCAACCCAGCAAAGAGCATTTTGAAATGGTATGTTTTCTGTGCCCCGCCGGGATTCAAACACATGACTTTTCATTTACGACTACGAAGCGTTATCACTAGACTAGACCGGATGATTAGGGCTTGTATCATGAAGAGTTCATCATGCCAGTTTTCTGAGTTTTCTTCAATCCTAAATATCTAATTAGTAGATTTTTACAAAGCCTAGACATCAAATGATAACCTGCAGTCTTAGAAGCTGGGAAAACCCCGCAATTGAAAATTAAGGGGTTTGCGTAAGGTTTCTCCCCTTTAACTGTTAATATAAATAGGTTCTAATCGCCACATTCCGTGACAACACACAAAAAATATACCATTTATGTTTTCAAATATGCTCTTCGCTGGGTTGAAAAATTCATAAAAACCTTTACCAAAGACCGGTCACTAAAAGGTCCATCCAGCCTTACAGCAACTGGGTCTTGCTTGAGTATTGACGCTTTGTAGCGACGACCAAGCTCGTAAAACACCTTTGCGGCACTATGTAAAACAAGTGACACAGACCCCTAGAGTCTCTGAAATCTACGGAGTCTCCCGCACAGGCTTCATAGCGTGTTTTTTTAGCGTAGCGTTTTACTTCAATTTACTAAAATTTAAATTCCAATTTGTAATTACGGCACTGGATATTAAAAAAATTCCGTTCATTTAATGTATTTTTCTTTCCTTCGGTTTTTTCTTCGTCCCTAACCGATTAACCGATTTCCCGTCAAACGGATAACCAAAATCGACCTATAAATATGCCAGTACAAAATTTCCTTTTTCATCTATCTGAAATTAATAAAATTGAATAATTTAATTATTATTTTCTTTGTTGGTTAGCCCTGCTGGGGTAGAAGTCTCGACGACCGTCGGTAGATCTTACCGTATCTATTTGAAGAAGACCGGTCTGTAGTCTAGTGGTTAACACTTCGGACTTGTGATTGGAAGGTCGTGGGCTTGAATTCCGACGGAGCACACATTTTTTTTCAGTATCCAGATTTTAGTTTTTTAAGGAATCCTATGCTACGTTTTCCCAATTGCTCTGTATGGTATGGAGGGGTGGACTCTCACGCAGGCACTGGAGAGACGTATTGAAGCATTCGAGATGTGTCTATAACGAAAAATGCTTCGGATCTCTTGGCGTGATCGAGTCACCAATGAAGAAGTCCTCCAACGAATGCGCACTACAATTTACAAAGGAACTCCTGCCTACCATTAAGCAGAGAAAGCTTATGTACCTACTCGTACTTCGGTCACATAATGAGAAATGAGAGTACTTCTCATTTACGTACGTCTCCTTCATCTTACAGGGTAAGATTGAGGGGAGAAGATCTCAGGGATGCCGAAGGACATCGTGGCTGAAAAACCTGTGACAGTGGTTCGGCAGAAGCACCAAGTCCCTGTTTCGAGCCGCAGCATCTAAAGTCAAAATAGCCATGATGATCACCGATCTTCGATAGAAGTGGCACAAAAAGAGACTCTAGATTTTAGAGGCTCTAGGGGTCTATGATTCTTGTTGTAGTGCCATAGAGGTGTTGGTGAAGTGACGGATGATGTTTATGATACTTTGTAGCAGGCCTGTTAGCTGCGTAGTACTGTTGTGTGTTGCGTTGCTTAGTTTGGAGACACTGAAAAGAAGTGGGGATTGATATTGGTTTTGAACAGAACAAGGTTTGTAATTTATTTTTAAGAATGCTTGTCCTTGCCTGTATTTTTCTGTATCTATCCAGATTCATGTTATTTCGAAGAAACCTCTTTCTATCTCTGTTTTTCTGTATCCAGATCCAAGCTATTTTAAAAAAAACCCTTTCTATCTCTGTTTTTCTGTATCCAGATTGTAGATATTTTTAAGAACCCCTTCTTCCATCGTTGTTTTTCTGTATCCAGATTCAACTTATTTTGAACCCTTTTCTATCTCTGTGTTTCTGTATCCAGATTTAAGTTATTTTGAAGAAATCCCTTTCAATCTCTGTTTTTCTGTATACAGATTCAAGCTATTTTGAAGAAACCCCGTTCTATCTCTGTTTATCTGTATCCAGATTTAAGTTATTTTGAAGCAACCCCTTTCTATCTCGGTTTTTCTGTATCCAGATTGTAGATATTTTTAAGAACCCCTTCTTCCATCGTTGTTTTTCTGTATCCAGATTCAACTTATTTTGAACAAACCCTTTTCCATCTCGGTTTTTCTGTATTCAGATTTTAGCTATTTGGAAGAAAACCCTTTTCCATCTTTGTTTTTCTGTATTCAGATTTTAGCTATTTTTAGTGGCACCAAAACGCAGAGTGTTGTCCATATTGATGACCTTTACGTGGACGGGATATTTTAAGCCCGCACAGAGTGCTCCCGGCGTGCGGTCCACTTGTGCCAGAGTCACCCCTTAATACGTCACAACCTCCCACCCCCACCACCCCCACCTTAAAGCAGGCAGACCAAGACAGCGAACAAAGGGCAGTGGGGAAAATGTACCTATAATAATAATAATATTAGGATGATTTATTTGGTGAGCGCTGTTTTTGTGTGTATCACACCTCAAGAGCCCTCTGCGAGCTTGGTCGTCGCTGTACAAAGCGTCAATTCTCAAGCAAGACCCAGTTGTTGTAAGGTTGAATGGACCTGTCAGTGACCGGTCATTGGTAAAGATTTGTGTAGAATTTTTCAACCCAGCGAAGAGCACATTTGGAAATATAAATGGTATATTTTTTGTGCTCAGCCAGGAATAGAACCCACAACCAGCCATTAAGGAGTCCAAAGACTCCTACAATGAGTAGGAGTCGTTATTTTTCACTCTAGGTGGAAATTCACTATGGGTGGAAAATTCACTCTAAATTTTGTATTTTGTAATTTGATTTTAATGTTTATCCATTTGTTTATGTCTAAAATGTTATTTTTTGCGTATATTCCTTGACTTATATGTTGGTATGCGGCTGACCACCCATGCTGTAGATAATGGTACACTTTACCAATGTCACCCCTGTTTTCAGGGAAGGTCGGCTAGAGTTGCAGGATTTATATCCATTTGAGATTCGGGTTTTTATATTGTAGGACCACATGCGGCATGTTTAAGCGCGAAATTGTGCATGTCTGCTTGTGAGAATGCATGTAATGTGAATCCACAATGTTACATATCTTTGCAACTAAGATTAGATTAGTGGCAGATGAGGCATGTATTTGCTGTGCGTGAATAGCAACGAAAGACTAGCAAAAAAAAGAATCTTCACTCCCTCACTTTTTCTTCTTTTCCACATTCCTCTCCCACTTTACTAACTACTTGCAGCTAACCTTGGCACTAACTACTATCCCCGTCAACGTTTCCTTACGGCAGACACGTTGCTCAGTCAACCAAGGTACGGCTATAATATCAAATACGTCACGGCTCGTAAAATATCGTTATAGTATAGCAGAGTCTTCTCAGTAAGCGATATTACAACGTAAAGTAACTTTTGTTTATTTTAAACGCAACGCAACTAAGCTGCGCATGTAGTTCAACTTCTCCTCAAAAGGGTGGCACGTCTAATCTGTTTTCTAATTATGTTTTCGTGTGTACCTTATCTTTGATCGGTTCATAGTCTAGTGATTAACACAATGGATGGTTGTGGGCTCGATTCCCTGCGGAGAACAAAAAAATAATTCAAATATGTTATCACTAGGTTGAAATTTTTATATCCTACTAGCTTTACGAAAGACCTGTTGCTAATCTAATCTAATCAAATCTAAGTTGAAAAGATAAGTAACATCGGGTATTCACATTATATACGTTCTCATAAGCAGGGACTTGTAAGTTCGCGCTTGCACATGCCGCATGTGAACCTACAACACAAAAACCCAAATCTCAAATGAACATGAAAATCGGCAAGAGTTGCAGTTATGTTAATTTGAGATTGGCTTTTTATATTATAGGTCCACATGCGGCATGTGTTAGCGCGAACTTAAACATGTCTACTTGTGGGGGAATCTTAAATGATATATATATCTTTGCAGCTTAGATTTAGATTTAGATTTTACATTCACCCGCAACTCTTGCCGTCCTTCCCTGAGACAGGGGGGACATTGGCAAAGTGAACCATTTTCTACAGCAAGGCTGGTCAGCCGCATACCAACCTATAAGTCAAGGAACAACTAAGCTGCTCAACACCTTCTCTCAGGGTCAGTCTCCCCTCCACTGACCCATGACCTGTATATCCATCCTATCCGGGGATGTGTCACAGGACTCGCATGCAAAAGTTATGTGAGATACGAGTGGCAGAAGGCCCTCCCGTGAAGCTACACTTTCCCAAGTGTTTACACAAAGCAAAGGAGGCTCAGAAATCACTAAGCTGCACAGATACTGCAACTTCTCACCAAAGGGATCGCACGTGGCTTGTGGAAACTATTGATTTTCACAGGTAAAGAGGCCAGCCTAACGCCAACCGCTTCGCTTGTACCCATGGCACCCCTGTAACAGGGGTGTCATGGACAGCAAGAGATCGGAAATATGTATGCGTCAGAGATTTGTGTAATTATCGAAATATAAATTAATATATATTTCGATAATTTATTGTTGAGCGCTGTTCTTGTGTGAATCACACCTCAAGAGCCCTCTGCGAGCTTTATCTTCACCACAAAAAGCTTATTCACCAGCAAGACCCAGTTGATGAAAAGCCTTGTAGGACTTTGAGTGACCGGTCTTTGGTGAAGGCACATGCAGATGAAATCTAAATCTAAGTTGCAAAGATATGTATCATTTGAGACTCATATTAAATGCATTCCCACAGGCAGACACGCATAATTTCGCGCTCACTTATGCTGCATGTGGACCTACAATATAAAAACCCAATCTCAAAAGAACATAAGCCCTGCATCTCTTGTCGACCTTCCCTGAAACAGGAGTGACATTGGCAAAGTGAACCATTTTTTACAGCACGAGGGTCAGCCTCATACCACCATATCAGTCAAGAAGCGTATTAATAAATTTAAATTTTATTATTTTGTTCTACTCAGGGCATTGACCCAACGACCTTTTAATTACGAGTCTGCAGCGCTAGCCATCAGACTACAGACCGATCTAGCTTAGTCTAGCATAGCGTGGTCCACATGATTCTTACCTCATCGGTTCTGCCCAACATTTTCCACAGGCTTTGAAGGAACATCAAACAAAATTTTACCTTTATTAACGTCGCGTTAGAAATCATCTTCTGAAAATAGAAATACAAATATTAATAATTTCATTCGCATCAACCCAAGACTTTATCGTTCCGCATTTGTATCTACCAAGGAAAATTGTATCAATCTATGACCTGTACCCTTAGTACGAGTTGCAAAACTTGAGTAATGTAAAGTTTACGGCAATTATTAAAGAGTGATTTTCCCCAAAATCTGCCGTTTTTGTTTGTTTGAACTTGATTGTCTTCATCACTACTGTAACTCTTTTGCTACGACCATAAAGTGTAAGAAACAAAAACGGCAGATTTTGGGAGAAATCACTCTTTAATATTTTCCGTAAACTTTACTTTTCTCAAGTTTTGCAACTCGTACTAAGGGTACTGGAAACAAAAGGGCTCACTCAATATAACGCCAGAAGAATGAGGACGTGCCAAAGAGCCATTCAAGCAACCGGGTCTTGCTTGAGAGGGTGTCAGAAATGATTTCTTGTCTCGATTGTTATTTCAAACCCAAAATAAATTCCGGCAAGGTTTACTCAACCTTTACAAGAAATCAGAACCAGCCCCTTCTGGAGCTGGGAAGCCGCCACTTTAACTGAAGTGGTTGGCGTGAGGCTGGCCTTCTTATCCGTAAATCACCACATGCATTAATGAATGCAAGGTGAGTAAAGTATGTACGGTTGAAATGGCTTACCTGAGAGCAATGACTGGAAAGACACTGAATGATAGAGTCCGCAATGATTGGGTGATGAACGAGTGTGGTATAAAAGAGAATTTGAGAATTAAAGTACAAAAAATCACAATGAGATGGTTCGGACATCTTGAAAGAATGGATGATGAACAACTAACGAAGAAAGTGTGAAGAGGAAATCTCAATGGTAAGCGTGGAAGTGGAAGACCGAGGAAGGAATGGATAGACCGAATAGGTGAGTCTGCGAAAGAATGTAACCTGCAGAGTGAGAATAAGAGAAAATTATGTATTGTAATAATTTTGTTGGATTCTTTTAACACAATGTCGGTTTAGAATGTTCTGATTTCTAGCTCTTGGCTTATCGACTTCGCGGCTCAATGTTTCAATCGACCTGCTCTCTCACACAATTGCGGTCCAGATATATAGCGTCTAAACGGACGCCTCTCGCATATTCCAGACCCTTCTATAGTGAACCCCTACACACACCTCTGTATTTTTCCATACTATTCTAGTTACGCATACCAACAACTACGTGCCTGGGCACATGCACACACTCAAACTCACTAGCGGCGGATAAACACACAAGCAAGCCACGCAATCGGGCTCATAAATTTATAACAGTATGAAAAATGTATGTTGAAGAGATGAAAAAGATGTGCAATTTTCGCAACTAAGCTACACATATAGTGTAACTTCTTGCCTGCGTTTTCCCGAAGGGGTCGCATGTGGCGCTTCGGGACCTATTTATTTTTACAGGTAAGGGGCCGGCCTCACACCAACCATTTTCAGTTGAAGTGGGGGTTTCCCAGCTCCCGGGGGGGGGGCTGGTTCTCATTTCTTGTGAAGGCTGAACCTATGAGATCGAACCCTTGCTCTCGGCATGGAATGCAAGCATTCTACCAATTGAGCTATCGACCTTTTTACGAGCCTGATCGTCGTCGCTACAAAGCGTCAATACTCAAGCTAGACCCAGTTGCTGTAAGGCTGGATGGACCTTTGGTGACCGGTCATTGGTAAAGGTTTTATGAAATTTTCAACCCATCGAAGTGCAAATTTGAAAATATAAATGGTATATTTTTTGTGCTCCGCCGGGAATCGAAACCCACAACCTTCCCACTCAGAGTCCGAAGTGTTACCACTGAACTACGGACCGGTCCAGGACAGAAAAAAGTAGAGACGCATCTGCGGAGGTACCGGCCACCCCTAGTGGAACGACGGCAGGATACAGTACAGTACAGAAGAGAAAATATCAATGTCACCATGATTGATATCATGACTAAGTATATATATAATGTTTATTTATTTTCGGCAAGAAAAGCTGAGTACATTTTTTCTTTATTACTTTTTCATTAGATTATGTTGGTACACAGGGAGAAACACGACAACTAAAGGAGAGGGATGGATAACTCGATAAAGGAAGACCAAGAAAAGATTAGCTGGAGCAGGAAAGATGAATGAGAAGCTTTTATTTGCCAGTCTTGCTTGCCTGTGTAAGGGAGGATTGTCGAAATCTCTTCTTGATTATTTTTACAAGGAATATAACCGCTTCTGTATCAAAATTAAGCTTCAATTAACGAAGGCTGTTTTTTATAGCATCTAAATCTAAGTTGCAAAAATATGTATCATTTGAGATTAATATTAAATGCATTCCCATAAGCAGACACGCATAATTTCGCACTCACACATGCCGCATGTGGACCTACAATGTAAAAAACCCAATCTCAAATGAACATAAGCCCTGCAACTCTTGCTGACCTTTCCTGAAACAGGGGTGACATTGGCAATGTGAACCATTTTTTACAGTATTTTGCAGGTCGTGAGGCTGACCACGCGTACTGTAAAAAATGGTTCACTTTATCAATGTCACCCCTGTTTCAGGGAAGGTCGGCAAGAGTGTCAGGGCTTATATTCATTTGAGATTGGGTTTTTATATTGTAGGTCCACATGCGGCATGTGTGAGCGCGAAATTGTGAGTGTCTGCTTGTGGGAATGCACTTAATATGAATCTCAAATGATACATATCTTTGCAAATTAGATTTAGATTAGAAGCACAACCATAGCTATCCGTCCGTGTAACGTCAAAATTTTCTTTGACATTTTGAAATCTCTAGACTGAAGATGCAAAATTAAGATGAATAGTAAAGAGATCCCAACTAAGGTGGCTGGACGACATCAAGGGCACTATAGGCTGAATACAGCAGCCGATAAGCCTACGATTTACAAGTGGATCGCATTTGGCGTGTGGAACCTATTTATTTTTACAGTTAAGGGGTTAGCACTTCAGTTGAAGTGAGGGTTTTCCCTGGTTTTAAATCTAGTTATTTAAATCTATTCCGGTCGATAGCTCAGTTGGTAGAATGATGGAGACTAGTATTTGGTTCCCACCGACTGTAACTGTAACTCTGTCGCCATTCCGCTAGGGGTGGCCAGAGCCTCTGCAGAGTTGCCTCCATTTTTTCCATTCCTGACAAACCTCTTTCAATTAATTCATATCCATCACCTTCTTCATGCATTTTCTTTTTTTACGCTAACTTTGTACATCCCATTCTATCACAATCTCCTCCGAGGACGTCAGAAATGATTTCCCGTTGCGGTGTTTATTTCAAACGCAAAATAAAATACCGGCGAGGCTTACTTAGCCTTCATATGTAAATAATAAGAACCAGCCTCCTCGGAAGCTGCGATAATCCCATTTAATCAAAGTGGTTTGAGTAAGACCATAGTATTTTGGTCCGTAGTCTAGTAGTAACGCTTCAGATCGTAAATGGAAAGTTGTGGGCTCGAATCCCGGCGGAGCACAAAATAAATTTTGTATTTTATTTGAACCGTTTACCACTAGACTTATTAGACTTGTTCTTGGTCTAGTGGTTACGCTTCAGAGTCATAAAAGGAAGGTCGTGGCTTCAAACCCCGGCTGAGCAGAACAAATAAACCATTTTTATTTTCAAATATACTCTTAGCTGGGTTGAAAAATTCATACACCTTTACCGAAGGTCCATCCAGCCTGACAGTAACTGTGTCTTGCATGAGCATCAGCGCTTTCTTCTCTTGAGTTGTGATACACACAAAAACGCTCACCACATAAATCTAATCTAATCTAATCTAATCTAAGCTGCAAAGATATATATCATTTAAGATTTAAATTAAATGCATTCCCACAAGCAGATATGTATAATTTCGCGCTAACACAATATGCCGCATGTGGACCTACAATATAAAAACCCAATCTCAAATGCACATAAGCCTTGCAACTCTTGCCGTCCTTCCCTGAAACAGGGGTGACATTGGCAAAGTGAACCAATTTTTTATATTATGGGTGGTCAGCCGCATAACAACCTATAAGTCAAGGAACATACATGACAAATTACATTTTTTAAATCAATAAATAACAATATATACAAACTAAATCATAAAACCAATTTCACTTTAACAAACCCTAGCCGCCAACATCACAGATCAACCGCCATTTCTTTCTATCCTTGCATAAATCATCCCAATATTATTATTATTATTATGCAACACGCCACATTTGATTCCTTCGGGGAATACGCGGTAAGGAGTTGCCCTGTATGTGCAGCTCGGTGCTTTACCGCACGTGTACACTTATTAACGACTATAATAACAGTGCAGGGCTGTTCTTGCCCGATGCTTCCAGAACCTCGCTAATGATTGTTTTTGCCGCCTAGTTACTAACGCCCCACTGAGCTCGCCTCCACCTCCCTTAAACCAAATCCACCTCACAAAACCGACTCACTTGAATGGGGTGTCCGCAAGGTGCAAGTGTAAAAGACAGTAGTTTAGTGTATCGTCCCGTTCTACTATAATATAATCTAAGTTGAAATGATATGTTATCATTTAAGATTGATATTACATGCATTTTCTTAAAAATGAACGTGTAAGTTTGCGCTTACCCATCGACGGTTAAAAGGCAGTATAAGCGACATAAACTGAATTGTTCAGGAGAGCAGTTTAAAGTTTGAGATTGCAGAAGAATGGTATAACTTTTTTATTTTTTATCATATCGTTGGATCAAAACAGCTCTAAAATTTAAAAAAGTTAAGGCATTTATTGGCGTTCCTATTAATGTGGTTTTACGATGTTTTACGTTTTTTTTTATGTCACAAGCGCCTTTAGGACAAAAAAGGCCAAAATCTTGTCGGTTACACCAAAACCATACTTTGAAAACGCAGTCTTTTGCTTGGGCATAAACAACACAAAAATCATCGTAGAGCTATGGGAGTTAGCGCAGTAGAAAGAGTGGAAAATTTCAAGTAGGACAGCATTCATAACTCATTTTGGACCAAAATGTCGCTTTGTCTTTTAACCGTCGACATGCTGAATGTGGACACACAACATAAAACCCCAATATCGAATGAACATAAGCCCCTGCAACTCTTGCCGATTTTCTTTGAAACAGGGATGGCATTGGCACAGGGAACATTTTTTTACAGTATGAATGGTCATTGGTCAGCCTCATACCAACCTATAAGTTAAGGGATTGACCCTGTAAAAATGGTCCGCCGGTTTTGTTATTTCAAAATTTTGTGAAAATGCATTGAAAGTAATAAAATAAAAGAGTTGCAGGGTGTATGTTCATTTAAGATTTGGGTTTTAATGTTTTAGGTTCACATGCGGCATGTTTAAGCGCCAACTTATACGCGTCTGCTTGTGAAAATGCATATAATGTGAATCCTTAATGTTACATATCTTTGCAACTTAGATTAGATTAGATTAGAAGGTAGAAAGCTTGCCTCTATGTATGATCCACGTCTTGATGATGAGCCATCATCTTGCAACTTAATCACTTACCACTAACCTACTGTCCTAAACAACTTAACCGCTATATTGATGAGATGAAGGCAGTCCTCGAAAGATTTTTTCTGAGATCACTTCTGAGCGTTCATATCTCCGTATGCCATCACCTCTCGATACATAAAATATTCCACGACGGCCGCTGAAAAACTTGGCAAAAGTTGCGAGCCATCGATTCTATTGCCGGAGCGGGGTGTGCCAGGGTTCATTTATTAAATTATGTAGTCGTCCATGAAGTTCTTATCGAGAATTGAAGGCGTGCTCATCCATAAACTCACATCAAAATCTCATCTAAAATATCTCTCAAATATACGTAACGCTGCTATCAAAATTTCATCTAAAATATCTCTCAAATATACGTAATGCTATTATCAAAATTTCATCTAATTTACCTCCCAAATATACGTAATTCTACTATCAAAATCTCATCTAAAATATCTCTCAAATATACGTAATGCTGCTATCAAAATCTCATCTAAAATATCTCTCAAATATACGTAATGCTGCTGTCAAAATCTCATCTAAAATATCTCTCAAATATACGTAACGCTGCTGTTAAAATTTCATCTAAAATATCTTTCAAATATACCTAATGCTGGTATCAAAATTTCATCTAAAATATATTTAAAATATATTTATGCTACTCTTAAAATCTCATCTAATTTATCTCCCAAATATGCCTAATGCTATTGTCAAAATCTCATCTAAAATATCTCTTAAGTACCAACTCGTATATTTAATGCTACTATTCAAATTTCATCTAATGTATCTCCTAAATATACGTAATGCTGCATTCAAAATCTCATCTAAAATACCTCTCAAATATATGTAATGTTACCATTAAAATCTTATCTAAAATATCTCTCAAATGAACGTAATGCTGCTGTTAAAATCTCATCTAAAATATCTCTCAAATATACGTAATGCTACTATTCAAATTTCATCTTATATGGCTCTCAAGTATATGTAATGCTGCTGTTAAATTTTTATCTAATATATCTCTCAAATCTACCGTATACGTAATGCTACTATCAAAATATCATCTAATATATCTCACAAATATCTACTATTTAATCTCATATAAAATATCTCTCGCAAACTCAACTAAGCTACATATATAGTGTAACTTCTTGGCTGCATTATCCCCGAAGCGGTCGCATGTGGCGATTCGGGACCTATTTATTTTTACGGGTCAGGGGGCCGGCGTCACACCAACCTTCTCAAATATACGTAATACTACTCTAAAAATCTTATCTAATATATCGTCTAAATGTACATACGTTCCTTTTAAATTTCGTCCAATATATCTCCTCAATATGCATAACGCTACTCTCAAAATCGCACCGAATATATCTCCCAAATATACATAATGCTATTTCCCAAATATCACCTATTAATCGTCCAAAATTCATCTCGTACCTGTCACTAAAGGGCTTTCTAACCTTCCTAAAGGGTCTTGCTTGACAATTAGCGCGTTCTATAGCGATAATCAAGCTAGTAGAAGGCTCTTGAGGAGTGATTTACGCGAAACCAGCGCTCACCATATTTTGTGACCATCCCAGTAATAAACATTTAGAAAAATCGTGAATTCCATATTGAAAAAGTTTGACCTCGTTGATTATAAAGAAGGGAACCTACATGAACAGTAGACTGATACTGAAACCGAATTGGCAAAGTTTCCGGACACCACTTTCCCCGGATTAGTGTCGAGATTATCATGAAGATACGGTCAGGTTGGCAGGTTGATAAACAAGCCAGTCTACCTATCACACAGCGTGATCTGCCGTTCCACCCGAATCACCAGGTTTCACCCTTAACACCCTCTTAACCCCCACCACATCTCCCATCGCTTGAAGGCCATGAATTACCATGTTTCATCCTTCTTTTGGAGTCCAGGTAGGCAGTATTACTATCATCGTGAACTCTTTGAACGTGAACGTGCGATGGGGTAGAAACAGAAGACGTTACTGGAGAGATCACGTCGAAAGAATGGATCCGGTGAGATGCCACCCCGGTTTCAGGGAAAGGCAGCACGAGTTGCAAGGTTTATGTTCGTATGAGGTTTTGTTTATTAATATGCGCACATGCAGATTGTATAGGCATGAATCTAAATGTGCCTGTCTGTGGGCATGTATTTAATATGAGCCTTAAAGTTAACATTTATTTGCAGCTTAGATTATAGATTCTTCCCTTAAGTGTTCAACGTAGGTTTTATTAAAAAAGGCAGTCTTTCTATTACTGTGAACTTCTTCTACTCGGATCGCCAGGTTTCACCCTTTCTTTCCCGTATTCACCAGACTTCACTCTTCAATCGCCCACTAAATCAACAACCTTTACCAGCACTTTCTAAATCACCAAGTTTCACCATTTCTATCGCTCTGTATAACCAAAGATTATCCTATACCTCCTCTTGAATCACCAGATATCTCCCTGGTACTTATGAATCGCAAGGTTTCACCCTTTCTCTTCCATTTAATTAACATACTCCACTCTTCAATCTTCCACTTAATCAACAACTTTCATCAGCACTTTCTAAATCACCAACTTACATCATTTGTATTGTTCTGATTTAGAAAAGGTAAAGGTTCCACATTTGAATCACCAGATTTCTCCCTAATCCTTATGAATCACCAAGTTTCACCCTTTCATACAAATTTCACCCAAATTTTCAACTACCAACCCCGTCTTTGAGAATCATCGGGAGAACAGATCTCAAACAGAAGAGGGTAAATAAGGCAAGGAAGCCTTGTGTGCGTATTTACATGGAATTTCAAGAGGCATTCGAGAAACCATGAAATATCTGTAAGACGCTTTGTCCCCACGAAATCACCCGAAAGGGAGCACTTGAAAAATCGTGGGGACGACTGAAAAATCCTCAAAAAATACTGATTTCATACATATTTAACTTTAGAAAGATATAAATACTCAAAGTGGATTTGTATTTTTTTTGTTGTTGTGGGTTTTTATTATTATTATTATAACAGGCTAATTTATTTTAAATTACAAATAATAAGAGAGCGCCGTTTTTCTGTGTGTCACACCTCAAGGGCCCTCTCCGATCATGGATAAGACTTTCTAAAAAGGTGCGTCTTGAGTGCTCCGCGAAATACACCCACAGATTTGGAGTTCTTCACTCCGGGTGGCAGTCTGTTCCTCTCCACCGCAACACGGAAAGCGCGGTCTACAAAATTTGTACGAATCTGAAGGCGTGGCTGAACCAAATTGACTGCTCCATCGCCCGCGGATCTGAGTGTCTGCCTCCTTACGCCCATTTCAATAGGCAAATGTTGTAAGTCCACATGTGGCGTGTGTAAGCGCGAACTCATACGTGTATACTTATGGGAATGCATGTCATCTGAATCTTCAATTTTTAAGCTTACACGCCGGCTGATGATGCTGGAGAGTAGCTTTCCGGGATCTGTTGCCGTGGTCTGTGGGAGCTGGAGCTCCCGGACGTTTTGCCCATGTCTACGATGGGCTTCTTCAGCGGGAAAATAAAATGATGGTGATGAAACTGTGGTAATCACAGTTTCATCAAGTGTCAGGAATGATTTCGTAAGGCCGGCCTCCTTACCTGTAAAAGTAAGTAGGTTCCATTCGCCGCATGCGACCTATTCGTAAAAAACGCGACAAGAAGTTGTTCTAAATGTGCAGCTTAGTAGCATTATTGGAACGTTTTGTAGTTGACTTTTAAAAATATTTTGATTGGAGTGTACATAACAAAATATGCTTCTAAAAGTATTTGAAAAATTACAAAAATAAAGTTGGCTCGTTCAAAATACAGTCCTTGGTCTCATTATGAGATGCACTAGAAAGTAACACTTTCTTTCTTTTTTAAGAAGGTTTATTTATGCGTATAAATAAAAATCATTGTAGCGCAAGCGAGGCCTAAGGCAAGGTGCTGTTCACACAAGACGCATGATCCCCGGTTTGTCTATGGCTTACCGGGAAATTGTGTGAAAGCTTTCATACGTCCCCATACACAACTACTGACCTGGTACGCAAACGCAACTAAGCTACACATACAATGTAACGTGGTGGATGGAAACTACTTATTTTTACAGGTAAGGGGTCTGGCCTTACGCAAACCACTCCAGTTTAAGTGGGGCCTTCGCAGCTCCCGATAGGGCTGGTTCTCATTTATTATGAAGGCTGAGTAAACCTTAGTTAGGTTTAAGTTAGAATTACGGTCGTTTGACATTTTGACAATTATATTAATTTTCGGATATTTAACGAACCGTTCGGTGAGAACTTACATTATTCTCTACGTTTCGTCAGCGACGTAGCCGACGTCTTCAGGAGAACATCCTATCTGTACGGTGACTGAGGATGAACACTAAACTTGAGTTCATCTTCAGTCACCGTACAGATAGGATGTTCTCCTGAAGACGTCGGCTACGTCGCTGACGAAACGTAGAGAATAATGTAAGTTCTCACCGAACGGTTCGTTAAATATCCGAAAATTAATATAATTGAGTAAACCTTGCCGGTATTTTATTTTGGGATTTGAAATAAACACCGAAACGGGAAATCATTTCTGACAACCTCGGTGGGATTCGAACCCGAGTTCACGACATGGAATGCAAGCACTCTGCCAACTGAGCTATCAACTGGACTGTAATCCATAGAAATACTGTAGGCTAATCAGTCCGAATGCGTCTTGTCTAGCCTTAGAAATGTGTTAGTATCGAATCTAATCTAAGTTGCAAAGATATGTTACATTAGAGATTCACATTATATGCATTCTAACAAGCAGACACTTACAAGTTCACGCTTGTACCTACTTGTCGCATGTGAACCTACAACATAAAAACCAAATCTCAAATGGGCATACACCCTGCAACTCTTGCCGTCCTTCCCTTTTAAACAGGGGTGACATTGGCAAAGTAAACCATTTTTACAGCATTGGTGGTCATCCGCATACTAACCTATAAGTAGGGACTGGAAAATAGTGGTGTTATTTTTTGGGAAATTCGCGTTATTTTTTTGGGAAATTCGCGTTATTTTTGATCGAAAACAGGGAAATTCGCGTTATTTTTCATGATAAGCAGGGAGATTCGGTGTAATTTTTAAGCATGATTTGATCAAAATTTAGGTTTATATAATTGCAAAACAAAAGATATTTACTAATATTTACAATTTATTATACAAACAACAATATGTACCTTCAAAAACAACAAATAAATAACATCTGAATCCATACGAGTACCAAACTTACAAAAAACTATTGATTGAAAAAAGTATTAATATTTCAATGACACTCCGAATACCCTGCAATATTCCTTTAAAATATTTAATTTTTGTGCATTTAGTCTCTAGATGTGGGTTATCTTATTTTTCAAGGGATGTTGGCTTTTATGAAAGCTTCAAGTTGTGCTCTTGGCTAATCCAGCAACAGCTTCACTCCTTGAAGTATTTTCCTTCATTGATGTCACGATTCAAATCTGCTTGGATGATCGACAGTAAAAAAAATATAAAAAATTAGGCTGATTTATTTGTTGAGCGCTGTTTTTGTGTGTATCACATCTCAAGAACCCTCTGCGAGCTTGGTCATCGCTGTAGAAAGCGCCAATTCTCAAGCAAGACCGAGTTGTTGTAAGGCTGGATGGACCTTTTGATGGTCTTTGGTAAAGGTTTATGAATTTTTCAACCCAGCGAAGAGCAAATTTGAAAATATAAATGGTATATTTTTTGTGCTTCGCCGGGATTCGAACAAATTCTATTTTCCTGTGCTTTGCACCTGCAAAGGGGTTTCGCATGAATCTTTTCTTTCCCACAAAATCTTTGCGTTGTGTGACAAATGACAACTTTTTCGCACAATTTCTACCAAAAGTACGAAAATTCGCGATATTTGCGTAAAACCTCAAATTTCGCGTTATTCGCGTAAAAACACCAAAATTCGCGAATAAATTCGTTTTATCGCGATCGCGAAATTTTCCAGTCCCTACCTATAAGTCAAGAAACATACACGACAAATTACATTTTTTTTAAATGAATTAATTATTAATCTCCATTAGTATGAAAGATGAACACTGGGATTAGTGCTTTTGCAGACTTGAAAATTCTAGAATGTTTTTAACACTAGATTTATTTAAACGTGGCGTTTTTTTAATCTTTATCCGCGTATCTCTTAATTTTTTTTTTGTCATTTTTGAGTCTTTTAATATGGCCGGTGACAAAAAAAGTTGCCCCATCAACCCTTACACATTTTCCCGTCTACTTTTATCGGCAATTAATTAAGCCCGGGTTTTTAAAATTGCCAACCCGTGCAAACTTTTCACCCAATAAACCTGCCCGCTACGAAATTGAGGTAAAACTGAAAATTTAACCCGCGACGGAATTATTAATACTGGACGGCACGCAAGCTGTATGGGAGGCAACTTGTGACGTAGGCACGCCTCTTTCCATTTTTGGATAAAATTAAGGTGTGAGGTCGACCACCCGTTCTGTAAAAAATGACTATAATAGTAATAAGTATGTAAAAGATTTATAAACATTTTATTAGGTTTAAGATAGAATTACGTAATTCTTGATTCCTAGACTTGTAAGAGAGGCCATTGAAATTTATAGACATCCTAACTTCAACAGAGACGACAGCTTCAAATTGTCCAGTATTTGGAAACCCACACTCAACTCACTACTGAAACCAGTACCTAAGTTTCAAGTCAAAGACAATGATATTATTAGTGCGGTGTGTACAGGTAACATAGTACCATCTAGTGACGTGGAATACAAACAAGATGAAAGTGGTATGTGTAACAGACCAAAACATAATTACTACCTTCGTTCGAAGGTAGGCAGTGATTTGTGACAAAGTGTTTTTTCAAATTCAGTTCATCCTCAGTCGCCGTACAGAGTGGATGTTCTCCTGAAGACGTCGGCTCCGTCGCTGACGAAACGTCGAGAATGATGTAAGTTCTCTCTAAGCGGTTCGTTAAATATCCGATTTAAATTAAGTTTTAAAATTGTTCAGTTTTAAAAAAAATAAGATAATTGTCACCCTTAAGGTAAATCTGTATAAGTGACATAATAAACTAACAAGGGGTTCTCAAATAAATGCATTTTTTTCGTTTTTTCTACGCGTTAAAACACTACAAAAGTTTTAAAATCCTGAAGTAAAGGAAATTCGTCATGAGTAATAGTTCACTTATGAGAAGTTACACACAATAAAATGTTTAATCCACGATTTCTCAAATCAGTGAATCATCTCTTATTCAGTTTTACCTTTAAGGTGACGATATAATACATGCCCGTAAGCAGACACGTGTAAGATCGGTGATCGATGAGATGGCGCTTTGTAGCAGCCTGACAGTGTCTGTTTCCTTTCTGCAATTTCAAAAAATAATTAAAATTATAAGTTTCTAACAAGTTTGTCTGTTTTGACCGTCCCTGCGCTGTTCTAACTTCCGGCAACTATTGCAGTGCATTTAGCGCCAGTTTTCAAACGCCAGTGTAACTTCTTCTTCTTCTTGTGATGATTCCTGCTGAATAATAAGAGCGCCAGTTTCAAACGCCAGTGTAACTTCTTCTTCTTCTTGTGATGATTCCTGCTGAATAATAAGAGCGCCAGTTTCAAACGCCAGTGTAACTTCTTCTTCTTCTTGTGATGATTCCTGCCGAATAATAAGAGCGCCAGTTTCAAACGGCCAGTGTCAAAATGTTGTCTTTAACTAGCTTGCCGCTATTGTGACAGCCTACAACAGGCGAAGAATGACAGTTTTTGAACCCACACTATGCGCTCCCGACATCTTGTGCTATACTAGGGATGAACTTCTAATGCACAATGTTTCCGCCAACTCTCCATATGCCAAGCATCTGACACTGCCTGTCTACCTTCTGAGATCTCATAGACCTTCAACTTTTGTAAAGCGCCATCGCGGCTGCAGGGCCGGCACTCAAGTGAGGCAAAAACTAACAGCCGGCAGACATCTGGCCTCATCAACAAGCTTTCGACTCGGCCACTGGAATGCTAGGTCCATCACGAGAAAGGTTGAGAGCATACATGATTTGTTTGTCGAACATGATCTGCACTTTCTGACACTTAATGAAACATGGCATGACAGTTCGGAGTCGATTGCAGTAAATGCTCTTCGCAATTATGGATATACAGTTTTTGACAAGGCCAGACCTCGCAGCCCACACGCTGAAGGCCTACTGACAACTAATCATGGCGGTGTTGCCATAGTCTGTAAACCAGAATTGCGCATATCCAACATCGCCCCCCTTGGATCATATACAACCTTCGAGTACGCGGGATGTAGACTTACCCTTCAGGGCTCATCATTCGTAGTCCTGACCGTTTACAGGCCTGGCTCGAATCCAGTCACTGCTGATTTCTTTAATGAGTTAACCACCATGTTGAGTCTTACATCTCACCTAAAGATACCTATTATACTGACTGGTGATTTCAATATTCATATAGAAAGGCAAGCTGATCCGCATGCAAAGAAGCTTAACAGACTGCTGGTTGACCACAGCCTCTCGCAGTGGGTCGTATCTCCCACTCACGATGCCGGAGGAACCCTTGACTTGCTCATCACACGCAGCGACTGCACCCCATCATCTACAGCTGTTATCGATGTGGGACTTTCTGACCATCGGCTGATCGTTGCTGGGTTTTGTCTCTCAATTCCATCGCCTCTCTACACTACTATTATTACCAGAAATTGGAAGGACTTCTGCCCCAAAAAATTTCGGTTTCGTCTTGAGAACTCTGTCTTGTGCTCTGACGCCATCTATACTGACCAAAACATAGACCATCTTGTAGGACAGTACAATTCTACACTCAACGACATCCTAGATGAGCTTGCTCCATTCACTTCGAAAACATTGCGAGTGCGTGGCTCTCGACATCTGTGGTTTGACTCCAACTGCAGAGCTGAAAAAGCCAAGGTCCGCAAACTCGAAAGGGTTTACAGGCGACTGAAGACCTCTGTTTCTAAGAATGCTTGGATTTCTGCCCAGAAGTTGTATGTACAACTCATTGAAAAAGTTAAATCTGCTTACTGGAGAGAACAAATTCACACTCACAAAGATAATCCAAGGAGATTATGGCAAGATTTACGGAATGTCATGGAGACACCTAATGCGTCGATGCCCACTAGCCTGAATGCTGAACAATTTAAGACTGCATTCAAGACGAAACTTGATGGAATATCTGCATCCCTTCCATATAGCACTGCGGCCATAGTTGCAACACCATGCTCGATCAAATTTAACACCTTTGCTCGTGTGACTGAGATTGAGCTTAAGAAGACCATCAGCAATTCTCCCACCAAGCATTGTCAGCTGGATCCCATACCCACACGACTGCTCAAAGAGAACCTTGATCTCCTTTTACCCCTGACTGTTAAAATTATGAATATATCTCTGATGCATGGAGTCGTACCGGCATCCTGGAAGATTTCGCATGTCACTCCTCTAATTAAGAAAAATACACTCGACGCTGACGACCCAACCAACTATAGGCCAATTTCAGGCCTCCCCTTTTTATCTAAAGTGCTTGAGCGTACCATTGCATCCCAGCTGATGACTCACCTCGAGAATAACAACTTATTGCAGAAATATCAGTTCGCTTATAGGAAGCATCATTCAACTGAGTCCGCCCTCACAAGGCTGACATCCGACTTAATTGTGGGAGTGGCATCAGGTGACATTGGTTTAGTAACGGTTCTCGACATGAGTGCCGCCTTTGACACTGTCGATCATGAAATGCTTCTTCATTGTCTGGAGTCTGAGTATGGCATCTGTGGTACTGTCATCGAATGGCTGCGCTCGTACCTGTATAATAGAAGGTGGTCCATTAGGCTTAAGTCTGACTCAACCAAAGAAGATCTTGTTTCTCAAGGAGTACCCCAAGGATCAGTCCTTGGTCCAATCCTCTTTATCTTGTACATTGGCTGTATTGATAATATTTTGGAGGAGTGTGGCATGCGAAGCTATGCATATGCTGATGATCGTGTCCTCGTTGGTTTTTGCAGTCCCGACAAAAAAGACGATCTTTTGGCCAGGACCACCCATTGCTTGGAAAGACTCACAAACGTTATGGCCTATAGACGTCTCAAACTGAATCCAACCAAGACTGAGTTCATGTGGGTCGCCTCTCCGGGTCGGCAGCACCTCTTGGGTACTCAGCCAATCTTTTTCTCTGGTGCAAGCATAATACCATCCTCCACCATATCCGTCCTTGGTGTCTTACTAGACGGAGCACTATCGATGGAGGCACAAGTGTCCAGGACAGTGAGCCCAGCTTTCTTCTATATCCGCCAATTGAGCCTCATCTCAAGATGTTTGCCTGTGGATGCTGTCAAAAGCCTCGTAGCTGCTTTCGTCGTCTCCCGATTAGACTACTGCAATATCATATATGCTGGACTACCGCAGAAATTGTTTGATCGGCTGCAAATGGCTTTCAATGCTGCTGCCAGGGCAATTTTTCGACAGGGAAAGAGCTGTCATATTTCGCCACTGCTGAGAGAACTGCACTGGCTGAGGGTCCGAGAGAGGGTGGAATTTAAGTTGTGTCTCACTGTGCATAGGGCCCTGAACGGCACTGCACCCCCATGTCTCGCTGAGCTATGCTCTGTCGATGGGACTTCAAAAAGACCACTACGCTCTGCCCTTACTGCTGTCAACAAGGTTATAGTGCCCAATAGAGCAAACACATCAAACTTTGCAGACAGAAGCTTTGCGGTGGCCGGGCCGGTGGCCTGGAACAATTTACCCATCGGTGTTCGCGCGAACCAGCCTACCACCACCTTCAGAAAGGAACTGAAGACACTACTTTTCTCGAGAAGCCATGGCGCCCTTGAGATGGTCCTGGACCATTAAATGGCGCCACAGGAAAGAAATCATCCATCATCATCATCATCATCACGCTTGCAAATGCTGCATGTGTACTTACAAAATAAAAAATAAAAACGAAATCTGAGATGAATGTAGTAAGCTCTGCAACTCTTGCCGCTCTTCCCTGAAACAAAATGTGCGTCATTGGGCGACTGACTCTTAATAAATAATTTTAAACGACTAAAGTATGAGATTGAGCTTTTTTGGCAGAAAAGAGACACAACTCTTGTCAACATTTAACACGACTCTTACTAAACGTTGATAAATTTGAAGTTAGTACACATGCAGCATTTGATCGCGCAAACTTACACGTTCTTGTGGTTGGAATCTGAAAAATATCGCTTTCTGTTTGCAACTTTTATTTTTAGGTAGGTATTTTTGCTAAAAAGATTTTTAACAACTCCATAAAACGTTACAAAGTTGCACACATAGTGTAACTTCTTGTCTCGTTTCCCCCAAAGAGGTCGCATGTGGCCAATGGAACCAATTTATTATTACAGGTAAGGAGACATTTTATAGCCTTACGCCAACCACTTCAGTTGAAGTGGGGGTTCCTCAGCTCAATCCCGAGTGGGCTGGTACTAATTTCTTGTGAAGGCTGAGTAAATCTATAATCTAAATTGCAAAGATATATAACATTTGGCATTCATATTAAATGCATTCCCATTAGCAGACACGGACAAGTTCGCACTTACACATGACGTATGTGGACCTACAATATAAAAACCCAAATCTCGAATGAACATTAGCACTGCAACTCTTGCCGACGTTCCCTGAAGCAGGGGTGACATTGGCAAAGTGAACTATTTTTTTACAGTATGGGTGATCAGCCACACCCAACCTATGAGTCTAATAAACTTTGCCGGTATTTTATTTTGGGATTTAAATAAACCAAATCATTTCTGACATCTGCGGGATTCGGACCCGAGATCTCGGCGTTGAATGCGAGCACTCTTCTATCTAACCTTTGGACCGGACATGAAATGGCATTTAAAATGAAATCTTTTTTTAGTCATATTTTTTTGTAAACTTTATATGTAATTTTGATGCCCAGGAATGTTTATACTTTCACCCCTTATACAGTAGTGCCTACCCACCTAGACTCCACCCTCTCCCTCGGCCAGATGTTAGAGGCAGACTACTTGGCAAGGACCGCTGGTACTCTGCCAAAAACATTGTTGCTCCGACATGCCTGACATTCTAGTCCTATAAATGATTACATCAACGTTTATTTGATGGCATTATGACTGCCATACATATTCTCCGAATTTCCTCTTTACACCTATTTTTCAAACTTATTTCTCCTATTTTTGATTTAAAGAATCCAGTGCGGTAAACTACCTAGATTTCAGAGACTCTAGAAGTCTATGACACTGTTATAGCGCTGCAGAGATGTTTACGAGCTTGGTCGTCGTCGCTAAGCAAGACCCAGTTGCTGTAAGGCTGGATAGACCTTTCAGTGACCAACACCTTCTCTCAGGGGTCAGTCTCCCCTCCACTGACCCACGCCCTGTATATCCATCCCATCCGGGGATGTGTCACAGGACTCGCATGCAAAAGTTATGTGAGATGCGAGTGGCAGAAGGCCCTCCCGTGAAGCTACACTTTCCCAAGTGTTTACACAAAGCAAAGGAGGCTCAGAAATCACTAAAAGATTATGGCCGTGGGGTTTAGGGCTCGAGGATTTTAATTTTACAAACAAAAATGCAAAGTGATTCTGAGCGTCTTAACATATGACTTAAGGCCTAAATTCGAGATGTTACTACTGAGACTGTTCGGGAGGTGCTCTCCAGACTAAGTGGCCAACCACCATAGAGGTGGGAAAGAATAAAGAAAAGAAGAAAGAAAATCGGTCTAATTAGACAGACGAGTTCTCGCCATAGCTAGCACAAAACTTTGAAAAAGCCCCAAAGTTAGATTTGTTGGCCACAAAGTCCGCATATCCGATCGGGCCGATGGCCGGTCTGACAGCGTTGAAGAGCGCCTCACGACCAGGCTGCAAGGCTTCGCAGTCCCACAGGATGTGTCGCACATCCTGCAGCGTCGCTCCGCACTCACAACCCGACCCCCTTGAGAGGCCAAGCTGGAAGAGCCTGGCCCTAAATTTACCGTGACCAGTCAAGAACTGACTGGTCCAATGGTCCGGGACCAACCAAGGAGCCTCGTATCTCTCACGGACCGAGGGAAAGAAAGAAAAGGTGGTTCTGCCTTTGTCGGAGGAATCCCATCGTTTTTGCCACACGCGGAGAGCCATAAGCACAACCAGTTTCCGAGTTCCAGAGGATATTCCTCGGGTGGGGGGATCAATGCTATCTTCGCCGATAGTAGCGGTGAGGCCGCGTCTCAAAAGACTTATGGCGTTGGCAACCTGGAGGTGAAGATCCAGAGGAAGGACACCGGCAAGAACGGGGAGACAGTCCGTTGACGCGGATCTGTACGCCTTGGTGAGCAAGCGGAGAGATAATCTCTGGCCGGAAAGGATGACACGCCGCTGTAGACTCAAAAGGCTCTTATCAGCCCAGCAGCCGGCTGCGTAGAGTGCTGTTCCGATGAAGGTTGCCTGATACAAGATACGGAGTGAACGACCTCTAAGTCCCCAAGTGACGTGAGAGAGCCTAGCAACCTTGCCGAAGGCGCCATTACCCTTCTGGATAATGCGCTTTGCGTGTTCGACGAAAGATAGATTACCGTCCAAGGTAACTCCAAGGTAAGTTACTGCTTGGGACAGTTTCACTCTGGAGCCCTCGAAATCGATAATAGGGGGGCGAGCAGGACTGAGACGACCCTTGAGGAGGATGGCCTCGGTTTTGTGGGGGGCAAAGGAGAGTTTATTGCGTGTACCCCAGGAGTGGATAGCTTGCAGGGCAAGTTTAGCCGATGATTCGAGGGAACTTCTGCTGTTCGCCTCAACAGTGAGGAGGGCGTCATCGGCATATGCGCGCATTTCACAGCCGGAAGGAAGTGGTAGTGATAAGAGGTCATCGAAGAGCACATTCCAGAGCATAGGGCCTAGGACAGATCCCTGGGGGCAGCCCCGTGTAATGTCTCGGACGATGATATTTGGGCCCGCATCAAAGATGATGCTGCGCTCCGAAAGGTAGCTGGCAATGGAAGCATAAAGGTTGCCAGGGACCTGTCGAAGTCTAAGCTTCGCAAGTACCATGGGCCACCATGCGCCATCAAAGGCACCAGATATGTCAAGCATCACTGCAAGGACATACTTGCAGCGGGAGGCCTGAACAGCAGCAAGGACAGAGCGGATGGCATCCTCGGTGGAGATGCCGGGCCTAAAACCGAATTGATGACACGATATGGGGAAACCGGCTGTTTTGAAGTGAAACTCGATTCGAGAAGCGATGAGCTTTTCAAGCACTTTGCCGAAAACGGGCAATAGAGAGATAGGGCGATATGCCTTAGGATCAGTCGGGGGCTTAGAGGTGAATTTGGGGATAACCTTGAGGAGGCCCGTCTTCCAGCATCGCGGGAAGACGCCCAGTCGAAGACATTCTGAAAAGAGTGAGCAGATGTCGTTCGGCGCAACAGCCCAAGCCGCCTTGGCAATTAAATTGTCGATGCGGTCAGGGCCGGGCGCTTTACGTGTTGTCAGCCCACAAAAAATTTTGTTGAGTTCCTCCACGGATGGCAGGGTGGAGGAGGGAACATTCATGGGAAGAGCCGTAACACGGCGGATTTGAAGGTCGTGGTCCGTGTCCGCCTCAGGCTCATCCCGGGAAAGGAGCGAGTCAAGAAATGCGCCGGCGGTTTCCGCCAGCGAGCTCGTGACCACCCCGCTCCCAGGAGCCCTAATACCGCATAACACGCCACCCATCGGAGTGGTGTGAGCCACTGAGCGATAGGCAGCGCCCCATGGGTCCGGGTTAGCCGAGGCTGTGACGAATTCCCGCCAAGATTCTCTCTTAGCTACGAGGAGTTTCCTCTTGTAGCCAGAGATCCTCCCGCGCACGGAACGTCTAAGGAACTCAACAGGAGACATGCCATACATAATGTAAAAGTCAGTGGATGAGCAGTGAGAGCATGAGGAAGGAGCTTGACTCGATATAACTCTAGGAACAACATTTAAAGACTCGATATAAAGCAAGGTTTCGTGGATTTGTGCAGGTGGGAGGCCACAGGGACACTCCCGGCCGGCAACCGTGTTTCGCAGGTCGCGACGCAGCCTGTTCACACTAGCCTTCAGCCGAGAGAGCTCCTCAGTCCACCATATAGCAGAGCGGGGACCCCTACGGGGACCACGCCGACCCAGAACATCCGCAGAAGCCCTAACCACAGCGTCCTGAAAGTAAGAGGCCACAACCTCCGGATCACGGAAACCCCTTCCGGCCAGACGATCAAATTCATCGGACAGTCTAGATCGCAAACGGGTCCAGGTGTCCTCGTCGCATCTAGTCCGGAACAACCCAGGAAGTGATGTGGGGGGAGAATAAGACGCTTGTTCAGTGTTAGATGGCGCAAGTGTAAAAGTGATCAGCCTATGGTCGCTGATTGTGGCGTCCAAATGGACCCTCCAGTCAGCGATGCAAGGGAAGTTAGGCGTAGTGTGTAGTGTCACGTCAATGGAGGACTCTCCTCCGGCGTGTGGTGTGCAGGTAGCGGGTGCAAGATGATCATTGACCACCATGAGCTGATGTGTGTTAATGAATTCCTCCAGCTGTGCCCTCCCCAAGTCCCTACCCCTATGGGCGGTGACCCGTGAGGTCCACAGCGGGGATTGTATGTTGACGTCCCCTGCAACCAAAACCCTGCGACCCCTAAGGGACAGCAGGGCATGTTCCAAGGGACCAAGGAAAGCGTCTGTAGGAGTTGAGTATTGGAAGTAGACGGAAATAAGGTAGACAGGAGGGCCCGAAGGCCACTGGATTTCCACACACGCCTGGTGCTCCGTTGACAGATGCGATAGGAACAGTACCCTAGCCAATGGGTCGCGAACAGCGACACCCGCCATGGGACGGGGACCTACCTCAGCCACTCTGCAGGCAGAGCCCAGTCCCACAGTGACACCACCGACTGAATACTGCTCTTGGACGAGGACCACGTCAAGCTGCAGCACATCCATGGTGTGCCGCAGCTCAAGCGTTGCCGCCCGGCTGCCGTTCAGGTTCAGCTGACCGATGTTCTTGAGGCCCTCCATTAGTAGTCTGTGCGGGCGACGGATCTCCGCATCGCCGCAATCCTGGCAGGGCATTCCTCAGACCCGGTCTGATGTTGCTCCTTCCTCCTATTAAATACAAAACAAGTAGCACAGAAATGTTCAGATGCAGGGGCCTGGCAGGCACTCCTGTCATGCGGGCCCGAACACTTGGCACAGGTCTCCCTAGCCGAGCAGCGATTGGCCATGTGCCCATACAGCTGGCATCGGGAGCACTTCATGGCCTCAACAAAGTCCCGGGCGCGGAAACTCTCCCAGCCGGATAGGAGATAGCCTGCACCGACTATGGAGCTCCTCACCCGAGACGGGACCGAGACCACAAAATGGCAGTTACCAGTGCGCGGTCCCGCACGATGGGAGAGACGAGACGACTTAACAATGTCCTCGACAGTCATTCCGCAGTCCAGGGAGGCCTGAGAGGCCACCGCCGCCAAAAGGTCCTCAGGGGAAGTAGCCTGGGGCAGCCCGAAGACAATTATTTTTGGTTGACGGGACCTCGCCACTTCCGTTTTGAGGCCTGAATCCCTAGGAATCGCCTCCGTGAGCCTCCTGGCGTCCTCGGGGGTCTTAAGGCGGACGACAACTCCGCCCTCCCTAGCCTTGGCCGTACCAAGCACCCTGAGGCCAATAGAACCGGGGTCCAGATGCCTCTTCAATGACGCCATTGTGGATTCATGTGTGCCGCCCTCCGCGGAAGTCCGAACAAATACGGCCGCCGTTGCCGGTCTAAGGGCCGGAAAGTCTCTGGATCCAGACTTGAGGACTTCGCTCCAGCTTCTGCTAGGCCTGAAAGGCGCAGCGGTTGGGTGAGCATGCGATGCGGGTGAAGGAGCAGCCTTGACAACAGCATCTCTTTCTCCAAGCTCGGCCCTGGCGGCCACCAGCTCAGCGCGGGTGCGCTCCAGTTCCAGCTCCGCAGCCAGTCGACCAATCTCAGCCTCCTTGGCCGCCACCACAAGCCTCGCCTGCTGCCTCTGGATAGCCAACACCAAAGAGTCGTGCAAGGCTCGCTGCCTCAAAGTAGTTTTACTATCTTTTGCGGAGTAGACGGCCTGTAATTCAGCGAGAAGCTCCTCAATCTGAACAATGGAAGTTGCATGTTCATCAGCAATGGAGTCAGCATGGCTGCCGTTGGTGGCAACATTGGCAGCAGGAATAGCAGGAGCAGTAGGACAATTTGTACTCAGAGTGTCAGCCGCCTGAGACTCCGAGGCCGAAAGAGAATCAGAGCTTTGGCCCCTTTTTGTCCGCTTCCTCAGACGTCTTTGCTGCTTCCGCGACGAAGTCTGCAAAGCTGCAGGGAGCTCTGAAAGGAGAGTCTTTGTTGGAGGAGAGGGATTCTCCTCCGAATCATTTCTCACAATCAGGGCACGCTTATAGCCTTTGTATGTCTGGGGCGAGCGATAGTCGCCACGGTCCCTCAGTTCTCCGTCCCACTCTGGTGGGGTAGAGTAGCCTTGGCCGCCATGAAGAGGTGTGCCAGGGTCACTAATGCAGCCTCGTAAATTGGACGATGCAGAAGGTGGAGAGCCAAGAGAGTCCTTTGTACCCAAAACGGGCGGAATAACGGGGTCAACTCTAAGCCTCGGAGGACGTGATGGCTTGGGTAGGCCCCTTTTCTCAGCCATGAAAAAGTCGATTATAAAAATTAAAAAAGTTCACATAAAATTTTTGCATTAAAAAAAAAAAAAACAACAACACATTGCGGGCAATAGTCAAAGTTACTTCTCACCCGCGGCCCAACTCGCGCGTACAGCACCACACAGCGGCCGGTAGAAAAAACTTTCTTTTAGATTAGCGGCGGACGACGGATCCCTCGCAGTAAAAGAAGAGGAAAGAAAGATTTATTTTTCTCTTTAAAATGAATCACCAAACAAGAATCCAAAAAGTAACATAAATAAAAATAAACAATTCAATTTTGCACGTCTTTTAAGCACAATACTTAGTCAAGTTATTCCGCCACAACACAAGAACAAAACACTCACAGACTCCCGCCAAAATGTATTTGGCGGGGATAAAAAAAAAACAGTGTTCAAATGTCAAATGTTTCTAGAATATTCGCGGTCTTCTTTTTCCTTCCTCACAGATAAACAGCCCGTAGGCCCAAACCACAACCGGAGAATATTAAAAAAAAAAAGAAAAAACGTTCACACAAAATAATTAAAAATACTGAAGTGATATTACTGTGTTACAGAAAAAATATTCGTCGCTCAGGAGCTCAAAAAAAACGTGACCGTTCAAAGAGGGCGCTTGACGAGAACTGACCTTCAGTGACTTTCAGTGACCGGTGTTTGGTAAAGGTTTTATGATTTTTTATCAACCCAGCGAAAAGCTCATTTGGAAATATAAGTGGTATATTTTTTGTACTCCGCCGGGATCTGAATCTATAACCTTCCATTTACGGTTCCGAAGTGTAGCCACTGGACTACGGACTGATCCAAGAAATGCCAACAACACGCGGTGTACCTGAGCGGTCACCCATCTTAGTACTATCTGTACCCTTAATACGAGTTGCAAAACTTGAGAAAAGTAAAGTTTACGGAAAATATTAAAGAGTGATTTCTCCCAAAATCTGCCGTTTTTGTTTCTTACACTTTATGGTATTAGCAAAAGAGTTACAGTGATGAAGAAAATCAAGTTCAAACAAACAAAAGCGACAGATTTTGGGGGAAATCACTTTTTAATAATTGCCGTAAATTTTACATTACTCAAGTTTTGCAACTCGTACTAAGGGTACCGAGCCCAATGTAAAGCTTAACTTCGGTGATCTGATGAGAACCGGTGCTTTCAACATGGTCGTAGTTGACAACCTACAAATACCTACATTTAAGAACTCGTGTTGTTACTTGTTTGCCACATGGCTTGTAGTGCACGGCCACTTGTTGTAACGGCACCGCTACACCCATAACGGCCATGACGTCACGCCGTTACGCCGTTACAGCGCGCCGTTACGCCGTTGCTTCCGGATGCGGAAGTCCGCAGGAAGCCGCTGTGCAGGGCACGCACCAAACACCCAGGTGGCAGAACACGTAGGGGGGATAACCGATAGTGTGAGGGACGGTTCTGTGATAGAAGGACACACTGACAAAACGTCACATGACACACTGACAAAACGACGCATGGCAGAATGACACAGTGACAAAATGACACATGGCAGAATGACACAGTGACAAAATGACACATGGCAGAATGACACAGTGACAAAATGGCACAAGGCAAAATCACACAGTGACAAAATGGCACATGGCAGAATGACACAGTGACATAATGACACATGGCAGAATGACACAGTGACAAAATGACACATGGCAGAATGACACAGTGACAAAATGGCACATGGCAAAATGACACAGTGACAAAATGACACATGGCAGAATGACACAGTGACAAAATGACACATGGCAGAACGACACAACTGTCATGACTGAACATCGCATGAAATAACGACGCTTGACAAAACAACACAGTGACAAATCGACACGTGACATAACGACACATGACAGAACAATACATGACAGAGGGATGCATGACATAACCACACATGACATAGCGTTACAGTGACATAACGACACAGTGACAAAACGACATATGACAGAAATACGACATAACGACACATGACAGAATGATACATGGTATAACGACTCATGACAGAATGACCCATGACATAACGATACATGACATAACGACACATGACAGAATATCGCAATGATAGTACATCTCATGACAAAACATCATTGAGACAAAACATCATAGGAAAGTAAATTGCAATCACAAGACAAAGCCGTTTCATGTGCCGCTTATGGAATGTTGTGTTTTAGGTTTGTGATGTTTTGTCATAGTGATGTATTTTTTGTGTTGTTTTATCATGGTGATGTATTGTCATATGTTGTTCTGTCATGTGTTGTTCTGTCATGTGTCATTATGTCATGTGTCATTTTGTCACTGTGCCGTTCTAACCTTTCACTGTGAGGGACAGAAAGGTACAAGTGAAGGGGGAAATCAGAAAAATTGGATGTGGGAAGTGAACCGGTCTAAGTGAAAAAAATATTGAAAGGAAATAATCAGATTGGACTTTTGTTGCTCTATTTTTTCGGTCTTTTACCTCAAGATCGTGAATCAATAAAAATAAATATAACGATAGGACATGCTTAGAACAAGCGGTTGACGATGGATCTGAGAATTTCGGTACAAAATGGCATATTGGTACTGACTTTGATGCATGGAAGTGAAGCATGGACGGTGAGTGACAGTGTAATGTGTAAAGTATGTTCGGTGGAAAAACTCTGAAGGATACAGTTAGTAATGAAGGGTAAAGAAAAATTGTAAGTTAAAGAAGATGTGAAAGTTAAGGTACAAAATAATGTGATAAGATAGTTTGGGTATGAGGACAGAATGAATGATGATAGACTGACAAAGTATATATATACAGAGGAAGTGTGAAAGGAAAACGAGGTAAGGGACGACGGAGAAAAGTGGTATTGTATAGTAAAATAAGTAGAGGAGTTTGTAAAAGAATGGAAAGTGTGAAAGGAAAAAGAGGGAAGGGACGACCGAGAAAAGTATGGAGTGATCAGATTGAGGAGATTGTGAAAGAATGGGATATACAAAGTGAGCGTAAAAGAAGAAAATGCATGAAAAAGGTGATGAATATGAAGGAATTGAAAGAGGTATGTCAGGATAGGAAAAAATGGAGGCAACTCTGCAGAGGCTCTAGCCACCCCTAGTGGAACAGTTACAGATTGAATAGACAAAAGAAGAAAATGTAGGGCAAAGGATTTAACCCTGGTTTATTCAAAACCAATATCAACCATACCGGTTGTTGTATGTCAGGATAGGAAAAAATGGAGGCAACTCTGCAGAGGCTCTGGCCACCCCTAGTGGAACAGTTACAGATTGAATAGACAAAAGAAGAAAATGTAGGGCAAAGGATTTAACCCTGGTATATTCAAAACCAATATCAACCATACCGGTTCCTTTCAGTGTCTCAAAACAAACGCAATACAACACTACGCAGCTAACACTCTTGCTACAAAGGATCAGGACATCAACTGCCACCTCACCAACACCCATACCTCTGCGGTACTTCAACAGATGTCCTAGACCTCCGCATTTACTAAAATCTGGAGAGTGTCCCGAGCAGGATACCTTAAAAAGTGTACACTCATAAACTGTAAATCATTCACCTGTCATAAACGAATGTGAGCCGTGGCAAAAATCACCGACAGTTATAGTTAGTATCTATTAAATGCCACATTGATTCACATTCGTGTATAATAGCCTGTCATTCATCCATGATAGTCTGTCATTCATAACAATTTTGTATTTCCTTCCCTCAGATAACTGATCTACTGTGGAACCTCAAGTATCGTCAAATAACTGGTTTTCGTTTTATGAAGACATTCCCGTACCGTGCAAGCTATGTATTTATCCCAGCTTATCACAATATTCTTGTAAAGGCAGTGCTTTGTTGTACTACCCATCTGTCCTTGTTGGTTGCCATCCTCTTGTAAAGGCAGTGCCTTGTTGTGCAAGCCATTTGTCTCTGCTGGTTGTCATCCTAAAGGTAGTACCTTGTTGTGCCAGCCATTTGTCTCTGCTGGTTGCAATCCTCTTGTAAAGGCAGTGCCTTGTTGTGCTAGCCATTTGTCTCTGCTGGTTGTCATCCTCTTGTAAAGGCAGTGCCTTGTTGTGCCAGCCATCTATCTCTGTTGGTTGCCATCCTCTTAAGATGTGGAAAGGAGAAGACATCCATGAATCGCCTCAAATCCTGAAAGTATGAATGAATTATCGTTTCAGGTACATCGTTTGGTTTTAAAAAATAATTATTTTTAAAAAGTCGACCAGTTAACCTATCACAGTTTTTTATAACAAACTTCCGAGTACTTAAATTTGTGTAAAAGACTAGATTCTTTTTTCACAAAGTATTCAAGCCATCAACCCTTTGTTACTAGACACATAAATTGACTTATAATAATTCTGATTCAATCAGAATGTAGCAGAGCTCCCAAACAGCTACCCACGCGAAAGTAACGAAACGTAAGAAATAAAAACAAAGTACCATAAAGAAGACAAAAAATAAAGAAAAAGCAAGACCCGCAGGAACAATTTCAAGAACCTGAAGTCAGCGGTGAAAGCCTTAAAAAAAGAATGTGAGAATCTAAGTGTATTAAAATAAGCAAATGAGCGTAATCTGAGTCATTTATACGAAGATCAAAGCGTCCGATAGTTGAGGTGTGTGTGTATTGAGTATTGGTGAGGTTTCTAATACTGAGACCTTGCCCTATATAGAATGGAGGCTATTTTTAGCCCTTGTGGCTTGTTCGAACGAAGATAGTTTACAAGTCGTCTGAAGTCTGTTGATTGGTTAGTCGGTCCAAGTATTCTAGAATATGTAAACCAACCGTCGCACCAGTGCTTGTTTGGCTTAACTAACATTTGATTGAAAGATGAACTTTCGATGAAATTGTCTCTAGAATCACATTCTACACAATCTGAGTTGAGGAAAAAATGTAAATCACGATAATGTGAGAGTTGTTGTAAATATTTTTACAATCAATTTCCAATTTTCATAAGACTTATAGGTTGGTATGCGGCTGATCACCCATACTGTGAAAAATGGTTCACTTTGCCAATGTCACCCCTGTTTCAGGGAAGGACGGCAAGAGTTGCAGGGCTTATGTTCTTTCGAGTTTGCGTTTTTATATTGTAGGTCCACATGCGGCATGTGTTAGCGCGAAATTATACATGTCTGCTTGTGGGAATGCGTTTAATATAAATCTTAAATGATATATATCTCTGCAGCTTAGATTAGATTAGATTTGATAAGACACATTGGTCCTGCAGTACACATACAAACATTGCTGATGTGAGATTACCTCTGATGGACATAAGATAAACAAACACTACGGTAACGCAATGGTTGGCGTGATGCTCTCTTACCTGTTTAAATACATAGGTTCCTTCTAGACGCTGCATGCGACTCTTCCTTAGACAACGCGGTAAAATCTAAATCTAAATCTAAGCTGCAAAGATATATATAATTTAAGACTCATATTAAACGCATTCCCACAAGCAGACACGTATAAGTTTGCGCTAACACATGCTGTATGTGGACCTACAATATAAAAACCCAATCTCAAATGAACATAAGCCCTGCAACTCTTGCCGACCTTCCCTAAAACAGGGGTGACATTGGCAAAGTGAACCATTTTTTACAGTATGGGTGGTCAGCCTCATACCAACCTATAAGTCAAGGAATAAGCAGAAGAATAATACCTTGTATGACTGAATGGACCTTTGGTGACCGATCATTGGTAAACATATTTTAATATTACAACCTAGCAGCTTGGCAAAGGGTGCCATACAAGCCGATTCCCATCGGTTTCCCGTTTAAAATGAGGCAAAAATGATTAAAAAAAAAGTAGACTGCATGGTTTCAATGGGGAAAAATACGTATTGTTTCTTTGGTTTTAAATGTATTTTTTTACTTTGTGCCTATATTTTTTAACAACTTTGTTACATCATTTTAAAAGGGAAGCTGATGGGAACCGGCTTGTATGGCATCCTTCGCCACTGCAACCTAGCGAGAGCATAAAATGGTGTTTTTTTTCTGCTCCGCCGGGATTTGAACCCACAACCTTCCATTTACAAATACTTAACGTTACCACTAGACTACGTAGCGGTGCACTAGACCACGGATCTTCTGATCTTAGCTCACTGAAAAATCAACCGTCCACTATCCCCTTGCTCTCTGACCTCATCTGAACGGCCTATAGCTTTGTGGTTGTATGAATGAACCGCCCCACGTCCCCTAGCCGACCAACTCTTGCATTAAATATGTACGCAGTATAGAACTACGCGTAGACTCCCCTAGATCACGTAAACATAAAAAATGCGAGGAAGATACAGCAGCATTCCTAGTGAGCGATTCACCTTTGAAACATTATTTTTCTATTTACACATTTATCTAATCATTTCCTTTAAACTAAGTCACTTTCTGAAATTTTTGTGTTCCTTGGATAATAGGGTGGTATTAGGCTGACCTCCCACGATGTAAATACTTGGTTCACTTTCGCCAATGCCACCCCGGTTTCGCGATGCTGAACGTCGCGAATTCAGCGTTTCACTAATTCTACTAGTTCGCCATATATGAACCTACAACAAAAAACCAAATCTTAAATGAACATTCACACTGAAACTCCTGTCGACGTTTCCTGAAACATGGGTGACATTAGCAATGTGAACCATTTTATATAGCATAGGTGGTCAGCCTCATATCAAACAATAAGTCAAGGGATATGTTATTTTCTAGCTAAGGAATTCTTATACCACCAACTTTTATTCGCGATCATTTTTCACATCATCTTTCTGCTCTTAAGGAAATATTTGTTTGCCTGCATCCTCATATTCTCGACGACGCAGCATCATTTATATCCATCAAGTGGCCGGATAGTTCCCCCGTCCCCAGGAGAGAACGTCTCTTTGTGCTTGTTTGTCTTATCTCCATCAGAGGTAATTTCACGTGGCGGTATGGAAATTACGGTTAATCTGTTATGTTGGCGGCTAGGGTTTATTAAAGTGAAATTTGTTTTATGTTTTAGTTTTTGATGTCAATACATGGAGGAAGTATTAAATGGAGGGGTCGTACATGTGATTTAGTACCAATCAACATGATTCAACGTCTTTGACACCATACACTGTTTATAATGCTGTCTCGCTCACGACATTTAAAGTGCTTTTCTCATTTTCTATGTAAGCAACGTGTCTCTACTCCGTCTTCAATCTATGTACATATTACCATGGAAACCCACGCATGAAATCCCTATGGTAACGTGTTTGTTACTAGTGTTGCTGCAAGTATGAAGATATCTGATAAATTCCGAATTCAAAAATGTTCCCACCTCATTGTGAACGGGATGATTTCTCATGGAGGTATATATATGAAGGGGCTGTGAATGTGATTTAGTACCAATCGACATGATGCAACGTCTTTGACACCATACATTGTTAATAGTGCTGTCTCGCTCACGACATATGAAATACTTTTGTTATTTTCTATGTAAGCAACGTGTCTCTGGTCCGTCTTCAATCTATGTATATATCACCATGGAAACCCATGATATCAGTATGGTAACGTGTTTGTTACTAGTGTTTCTGCAAGTATGAAGATATCTGATAAATTCCGAATTCAAAAATGTTCCCACCTCATTGTGTACGGGATGATTTCCACACGTATCTATTACCGCGAGCATAGAAGTTACATACTTGGATAAGCAAGCACCTATGGGGCCGTCCATATATTACGTCATTCGAATTAAGGGGGGGGAGTCTGGTCTCCGGATGATGGCAAATGACTTACGAGTACCAAAAGTGACGTCGTTCTTGTAAATACCAATTTCTACAAAATATACATAATATTATGTAAGATATATAACATTATTAATTATTAAGCTCATCCATTATTACAGCAAGAGGGGGGAGGGGTCATTAGATAATGACTATAGGATGATTTTAGGGGGGGGGGGTCGAAAATCGCCAAAAATCGATGACGTAATTTATGGACGGCCCCTATGTATATATTTGAACATCACTAGTTCTAGAAATGGCTGTCACTTCCGCGAACAAAATATTTCGACAAACGAAAAATAAATTTTATCGACGTAATCATATAGAATAGGGATTAAAGTGAAATATTATTCCATGTTCTATAACACATTTACTCTCATTTTTTGGCACGTTTAGAAAATACCCAGTTTGGCATTTATATGTATTTTTTTTCCAATTAGGTTACACACCTGTTCACAGTTGGAAGGTTACCGATAGAGTTAATTTGGATTTTTGTGTGATGAGTGGGGTAGCGTATTTCTAATTCTCAATGGATTGATTTCTTAGCCCATCCAGTTCTATATATCCATGTGTCCATATATATTATTATTTATTGATTTAAAAAAAAAAAATTGTCGTGTATGTTCCTTAACTTATAGGTTGGTATGCGGCTGACCACCCATGCCGTAGAAAATGGTTCACTTTGCCAATGTCACCCCTGTTTCAGGGAAGAACGGCAAGAGTTGCAGGGTGTATGTCCATTTGAGATTTGGTTTTTATGTTGTAGGTTCACATGAGGCATGTGCAAGCAGCTCTTACATTATCGTGTTTTACGTCTTTTTCTTAGCTCAGATTGTGTAGAATGTGATTCCAAAGACAGTTTCATTGAACGGTCGTCTTTGAATCAAATGACAGATAAGCCAAACAAGCACTGGGAGGACGAGATGGCACTTTCTCCGTTATTAAGGGCTGTCACCCCCAAATGCTACCTTCGATTCCTTCAACAGACGATACCTCAACATTCAAGAATACATTTCTGGCTTCTTTGTTTTTATTGATTTCTTTTTCATACACTTACATGGATCCTTTTTGTGGTTTTTATCTTTGTATGTATCTCGGTACTTTATTAACTTCTTACATATATTTTTGTATTTGACGTGTACTTTTTTCATGGCTGGTCACGTATTGCACCCTGCGCGCGACAAGGCTAGAATAAACTGTGCTATTATTATTTTTAAAAACAACCCTTGTCTTTTAATGTACAAGGTGTAAAGAATTTAGCAGAATAACGGTTCTGGTTGTCACCCCCTTGTAAAGACAGTGCCTTGTTGTGCTATCCATTTGTCTCTAGTGGTTATCACCCCCTTGTAAAGGCAGTGCCTTGTTGTGTTAGCCATTTTCTACTGACTGCAGTCCGGTCGATAGTTTATTTCAAACCCCAAAATAAAAATACCGGCAAGGTTTACTCAGCCTTCACAAGAAATGAGTACCAGCACTCTCGGGAGCTGGGAAACCTCCACTTCAACTGAAGTGGTTGGCGTAAGGCCGGCCCCCTTACCTGTAAAAATAAATAGGTTCAACTCGCCAGATGCGACTCCTTCGGGGATAACGCGGCAAGGAGTTACACTATATGTGTAGCTTAGTTGCGTTGTAAAGACAGTGCCTCATTGTGCTAGCCATTTGTCTCTGTTGATCGTCATAATCTTTTCGAGTTGTGAATATGAGGAGACATCCATGAGCCGCTTCAAATCTTCAAAGCTTAATGTTTTTGGGTGACCTCTCGCTCTTTTTCCTATGATTCTCTTTTCAAGATGTTACTGAGGAAGGTGCTATGTCTATATGCAGAGTCCAACATGAAATATTAGTCATTAATGTTGAATGCAGAGCTATCGTGTGTTGGATGCTGTAAGCGCCTGAGTGGGAAAAGAAAGATGGATGGTATTTTTTTACGTCAAATGTAATGAACGCATTTTTATTAAGATAAATATAGAACTCTTATAATTATTATTGTTTTTAAAAAACTAGATGTCATTCTATGTAATTATGAAAATGTTCTTCATCAAACAACAAAAAATACATAATATGATATGTTTCGTATGATATGAAGTGGTTGACGTGAGGCCGGCCCGTTTACCCATGAAAATAAGTAGGTTTCAAATATTTGGGGATAAAGCAGGCTAGAAGTTACACAATGTGTGTAGCTTAGTTGCGTTGCGTATGTGTACCTACCTACTTATTTATATCTAGATGCCCGAACAATCTAATAGTACACTTTTGTATTTACTCTCGTTTGCATCGTAGTCATTCTTATAGGTTGCTGTAAAAATGGTTCACTTTGCCGATATCACCCCCCTGCTCCAGGGAAGAACTGCACGAGCTTATGTTCATTTAAAATATTGGTTTTTATTTTCTAATTAAGGTCGCTGGTATGGTCAGGGGGATTAAGCTTTGTCACTCAACTTTGTCAAGAAATTTATATGAATGTGACCCTACAAATGAAAGTAATGAGGATATTTTGAAAGAGGAAATAAAAGCAAGCATAAAAGAGCTGAAGAATGGAAAGGCTGCAAGTATGGATGGATTGAATGCTGAGATGTTAAAGGCAGGAGGAGAATATGTGGTAGAGTGGATGTTTGAATTATGCAAGATGTGTATGAAAGACAGGGTAGTACCGATGGACTGGAGAAAGGCGGTCATTGTCCCTATTTACAAGGGTAAAGGGGACAAGAAAGACTGCCGTAACTTCAGGCCCATTAGTCTCCTTAGTATACCTGGGAAAGTCTTATGCAAAATTGTCATAAAAAAAGTGAGAATGGCCACCGATCACAGGGTCTCTGATATTCAATCTGGCTTTATGCCAGGACGAGGTTGTGTGGACCAAATCTTTACTCTCAGACAGATTGTTGAAAAACATCTGGCTGTGGGGAGGGTGGTCTACGCAGCATTCGTAGATCTTGAGAGGGCCTTTGACTCGGTGGACAGATGTATGCTGTGGAATGTTCTCAGGAAGTACGGTGTGAATGATAATCTTCTGAATGTGATACGTGCCATCTATGAAAATAGTTCGGCATGTGTAAGAGTGGATGGGAGATATAGTGACTGGTTTGATGTATATAAGGGAGTGAGGCAAGGCTGCGTGATGAGTCCATGGTTGTTTAATATAATCATGGACAGTTGCATAAAAGAAGCTGGAATATCAGAGAGCGGAGTGAAAGTGGGTGAAACAAGAGTTGGAGTACTTCTTTATGCTGATGATGCTATAGTTTTAGCTGACTCGGCGGAGGAACTCCAAACGATGTTAACCAAACTAAATGATGCATTTTGTAAGAATAGCTTGAAAGTAAATGCGAATAAGACAAAAGTATTAGTTTTTGACAGGAATGAAGTATGTGAGGAACTTACAATTAATTTGAATGGAATAAAAGTTGAAGTAGTGAATGAGTTTGACTATTTAGGAAGTAAGTTTGAGGCGAATGGTAAGATGACGAAAGAATTAGAGAAGCGTGCCAGCAAAGGAAGATGCGTGATAGGAGCGTTTGGTAGAATAGCGAAGAATAAAAGGATACCAAAGAAAATGAAAATGGCGGTACACAATTGTATTTTGTTGCCGACCCTGATGTATGGAAGCGAGTCATGGACGTTGAATGAAAGAGAAGTAAATAAGGTATGCACCGTAGAAATGGCCCATCTGAGAAGTATGACAGGAAAAACACTGAAAGATAGAGTGAGAAACGAATGGGTTCTAAATGAATGCGGAGTAAAAGAAAGCGTGAAAGTGAAAGTTCAAAGAAGTGTGATGCGATGGTTTGGACATATTGAAAGGATGAATGAAGACCGACTGACAAAAAGAGTGTATAAAGGGAATGTAACAGGTAAGCGTGGAAGGGGAAGACCTAGGAAACAATGGATTGATCAGATAAATGAGATTGCGAATGAATGGAATCTACAGAGTGGAAACAAGAGAAGAGCATGCATGAAAAGAGTGATGAAATTAGATGAGATGAAAGAAGTATGCAAGGACAGAGTCAAGTGGAGGCACTTGTGTGGAGGTACTGGCCACCCCTAGAGGAAAGGCGGCAGGATACAAGACAAGACAAGACTCGAATTTGCATTATTGAAACAACCGCAAGTTCCAACCCCGCCTGCGCCGTGTCCTCTTGACAATAACTTTGAAAGTGGTTCGACAGATGTCATTGGATAGTTGTTAATTAATAATTAATTAAAATAGGCAGGTGAATGGCATTCCTCTTCACAAATCCGTTTTTAAAACAAACTACTAAAATGTACATTCAGCCGTACTGTTTTACCAGACATGTTTTGAAACTGAAGTAGCGCCTCTTACGTCGGAACGTCTGTACTTTGGATACCTACGGTGCTATTCGACATTTTAGTCGTCCGTTGAGCCCATGCTTTGACAAACTAATGATGCATTTTTATGAAGATCTGTCAATCCAAGATAGCTGCAAGTGAACACCTTATTAGTCTTCACACAAATGTTACCAAAATTCGGTAGGTAAGAATGACCGTGGGGATGAGACTTCCAGCCCAGGCATCATTAGTTTGTCAAAGCGCGGGCCCAACCGACGACTAAAATGTCTAAGAATAGCCCCGCTAGAGATTAGACTGAGGCTAATTGTCGCTTTTGATGTGAGCTGCCATTTTGAAATTCAATTGCGAAAGTCAGAAGTATTTAGGAATGACACGTGCAAAAAAGTGAGAGGGATATTTGACTTGCAAAATTGAACGTTTCCAAATTCAAATTACATTTGAATACAGAACGATTTCCAAACATTAAAAAAAAAACCTCGGCGCTTTATTGTTCATCTCTCTATTTTCTATTGCTTTTCTCCAATTTGATAATAGGCCAGATTGATCGAAAGCTGTCATCAATCAAGCTATACAAAATGATAGAATAATCCAGATTTTACTGTATCTGACAGATTTCACTGAATCTGACAGATTTGTACTTAATCTGACAGTTTTTATGATGTTTTAATAACTTTTTTGATTTAGGCATTTTTCATTTATTGCTATAATGTCCTTTAGCTTAAAATTGAAAGGTTATAAAAATAACTTTATAAAATTAATTTTTTTAAAACAATTATGCTCCTGAAGATGCCTTATAAGGCGAAAGATAAAAAGAAAAAGTGAATTAAAACTTTGTTTTTCCAATTGAATTAAAAAAAATTACAATGGACTTGAACTATGTATGTGAACAGATTATTATTAATTATGCTATGTTTGTGACACTTAAAAAGTAAGAATTATGCTCCTCAAGATGCCTTATTAGGCGAAAACGTTTGAACAAAAAAAAAATAAAAAGCGTATTAAGACTTTATTTTTCCAATGGACTTTAAAAAAAAAAAGATTTAAAAGTTTTGTGTAATAACATGTATTTATTATTAATAATGCCGAAATAAAAACAAAAGTTTTCTTCACAAATTGGTTTCTTATTAACGATAGAAACTGATAATTTATTTCTGAATTCATTGTTGGAGATCGAACCCTTGCCCTCTGACATTGAATCTAAGCATTCTAAAAACTGAGCTATCAACCAAGTATTATCAGTTAGCCTCTCCCTGACAACTCGGCTGTGTGCATATTCGTATCTTATATCAAATCATTTCAGATAAGTAAGAATTAAATCATTTTTTTCTTTCTTTATAAAGTAAGGCAATAACTATATGCCTCGATTGAGAGTTCGCCACTGTTTCGTTGATAGCTTGGCAAAAAGCTTAGACTTTTAATGTTTCTGAAGCGGACAGAAATAAATTTGTGAACTGCACTCTTTTTTGCAGGTTTTAACTTAAAGAGTTACATTTTTTCGGTCCTCTGCAAATGATTTCCTAACGACTCCACCATTAGACGGGAGAGATTAGGCATCACAAGCACACTGCCACCGCCGCGTGCAGGCAAGCGTCACACTTTTCCTGGGACAGCTTTTTAAATACCTGACCTAAAAAGCGTGCCCACTTGACTTTTGCCAAAGCTGCTCCTGAAAAAAAGACAGGAAGAAACAAGCGCAAGTTCGAACGACGCTTGCGCCGTGTCCTATCGACAATAACATTGACCCTGGTAAAACATATGTTATTGGGTTATTATTAATTAATAATGAACGAAAAAAAAAGGAATTTATAGTGTTTATACCTGTTTCTAGTTAGGCAAAATAGGTTGATGAATTGGATTCCATTTCACAATAATCTAATCTAATCTAAGTTGCAAAGATATGTTACATTGGAGATTCACATTACATGCATTCTCACAACCAGACACGTACAAGTTCGCGCTTGCACATGCCTCATGTGAACCTACAACATAAAAACCAAATCTCAAATGGACATACACCCTGCAACTCTTGCCGTCCTTCCCTGAGACAGGGGTGACATTGGCAAAGTGAACCATTTTTACAGCATGGGTGGTCAGCCGCATACCAACCTATAAGTCAAGGAACAAATCTATTTAATAAATAAATAATAATAAAATTAAATAATAAACCTATCGGGCAAAAAATTCTTAGTTGGCCCTAGCAACTTGGCTCTCTGACATCATAACTTTGAAATGTGTAGACCTCATTGGATATAATATTTAGACCTCCAATTACATAGGATATTGTATTTTATTAATATTTGACCCTAATTTTAAACCTTGATAAAGCAGGGATTCCCAAACACATTATCACGGCTTAAAGAATTAAACCTTTGTAATAACAAACCTTTAATATAATAATATCATAATCCGTTTTTTAAATCTAACGGTGCTATTCACACACAGTAAATCCATGACTCATCTGCGACTAAAAAAGAATTTTCTTTACAAAAAAAATATAACCTATGGATTAAGTGTTTTTTGAATAACATTGTAAAAATTAAATTGAATTTCAGGGATTATGTAAAATCTTTTCGTCCTGATTCCTGTTTTTCACACATAAGATGTAATAAAAGGTTGCTCCCTATGAACTGTTATCCGATCGACATCAAACTTCACAAAAAACATTCCAAGATATTTTACATGATTCCTGAAAATTATTTTACAATCGATTGTGCGGCTTAGGAGTCTATAAGGAACATACACCCTTTACTGTACTTTTATCCAGTCACCATTCCGCTAGAGGTGGCCAGTACCTCCGCAGATGCGTCTCAACTTTTTTCTGTCCTTGCATACCTCTTTCATCTCTACAACATTCATCACTTTTATCATACACACTCTTCTCTTATTTTCACTCTGCAGGTTCCATTCTTTCGCAATTTCACCCACTTGGTCTATCCATTCCTTTCACGGTCTTCCCCTTCCACGTTTTCCTCTGTTTGTCAAATAAGCTCGGGACGACGACTTGTAAGCGCGAACTTACACGTGTCTGTTTGTGAGTACGCATTTAATAAGAATTTTCAATGCAAATGTATCACCGCACTCGTTTATAGCCCAGTTATTTAAATTTTGTGTGTAATAAAACCTGTATATGGGCTGATGAGATGCGAAGGCTTTGGTTAAGTTGGCCGAGCGCAGGGAGAAGGGCGTGGGTTAGAGTCCACAGCATTCACTTATAATGTCTGTGGACTAGAAATTATTTTAACGAAAATAGACATATATATCTGTCTCAACTTACTTACGAAAATGGTCATTAGTTAGAAAGAGAACAAAGAACTTCACAGTTGCATTTCCATATGTACAAATAACTTGGCAAAACGACAAAAAAAATCTTGAATGTTGGTACTATATCTATAATCTATAATCTAAGTTGCAAGGATATATTCATTTAAAGCTTTCAGGTGTATGCCCACAAACCAACACGTGTAGTTCGCGCTTACAAATGCTGAATGTGTACTTACAAATAAAATCCAAACCTCAAATGAACATAAGCCCCACAACTTTTGCCGACCTTCCCTGAAACAGGGGTGACATTGGCAAAGTGAACCATTTTTTTTACAGTAGGGTGGTCAGCCTCATACCAACCTATAAGTCAAGGAATATGAATAATAAATTACATTTAAATATAAAAAAGCACAAAAACCTTAAAAAGAAATCTATACAAAAAAAAATCAAAAATTTCCTATGCAAAAATTGTAGCAAATTAATACACCAACATTAAAAATCAACATTGCAGACTACCATTGCAAATAATGGCTGCCGATTATACCGGAAAGAGCTAGAGTTGACAAATAACACGCGTTATAAATATTGTGATCGCCAATATTGGTGTCAATATTTCATATTTTCAAGGTGTATATTCATATTTTAATTTTATCACTCATTTCATTAAAACTAATGTGATATTTAATGCGTTATATTTGTAATTGTTGCCGCCGTACATTGGGGGCACCACTGCAACGTTTGACAGGAGAGGAGCGCAAGTGGGAACAAGTATGTATCAATTCAGTATGTTAGTTTCCGCTCCCCTACGTTATAACTCAGTGGTCCACAGACTATCATTGTCTTGAGTAAGGGAGGTAGGGGGATCAACATTATTCAAAATGAAAGTCGTTATGAAAATACCCGAGCGGGGAGGCTGAGGGAAACACAGTTTCAGGAAAACACCTCCGGTCGATAGCTCGGTTGGTGGAACGCTTGCGCATTTTTTTTTTTAAGAAATCCTGTGCGGGAGACTCCCTACATTCTAGAGACTCTAGGGGTCTATGATACTTGTTGTAGTGCCGCAGAGGTGTGCGAGCTTGGTCGTCGCCACAAAGCGCCAATACTCAAGCAAGTCCCAGTTGCTATAAGGCTAGATGGACCTTTGATGACCGGTCATTGGTAAATGTTTATGAATTTTTCAACCCAGCGAAGAGCAAATTTGAAAAAATAAATGGTATATTTTTTGTGCTCCGCCGGGATTCGAACCCACAACCTTCCCATTCAGAGTCCGCAGTGCTACCACTGAGCTACGGACCGGTCAAAATTTATTGACTTTTAAAAAAAAAATTACACTTTTCGAATTTTATACACCGAATAAATCTATAATCAAGATTTATTGTCATTTGACGCTCATCTTTAATTCATGCCCACACGCTGGCACAAGTAAGTTCGCGTTTACACATGCTGCATGTGTACATACAAAATATACCAAACCTCACATGAACATAAACCTTGCAGCAACCGGGGTGGCATTGGCAAATGTGAAACAAGTTTTTACAGCACGGAGGGTCTAACTCTGAACTGAAAGTGAGAATGAATTGTTTAAAATAAATTAACCGCAGTTTCAATCTTTTAAATTAATAATAAAATTCACTTGTAAGTGAACAGAATTGATCACGTTTTCTTGAATGTCAGTCTTAAATGCGTTCCATCTTATTATTCATTAGATATTTGTGAGGAGGGAGCGGAATTAATAGGGGAATTATGGATGGAAGGCAGCGACTTAGCGAAGTGTCTGGACCTCAAACTAATGCTGATGTGGCGCCGTATAGGCTCCAACTGCCACTTCGACGGAACAGAACGGGTCTCGGGGACAGGGCTTTTAGCTCGGCCGGTGCGTCCAGTACCCTGAGTACGAGTTGCAAAACTTAAGTAAAGTAAAGTTTACGGAAAGTATTAAAAGAGTGATTTTCCCCAAAATCTGTCGTTTTTGTTTCTTACACTTTATGGTCTTAGCAAAAGAGTTACAGTGATGAAGAAAATCAAGTTCAAACAAACCAAAAACAACAGATTTTGGGGAAAACCACTTTTTAATACTTTCCGTAAACTTTACTTTACTCAAGTTTTGCAACTCGCACTCAGGGTACAGGACAAATTATATGCAGAATTAATTTATAAGCAGAGCCTGCGTCGCAGTAAACAGTGTCCAAAGGACTGATCCAGAGTTGGACATGTTCTTTCTCTCCACAGAGTCATTTTATAAAAGAGGATTCTGAACCTCGCGGGATATAAATTTCATTTCTAATTTTGAATCATTTACATTTTCTATTTTATTTTTATTGTTTGGTGTCTGGTATGCACATTACATTTCTACTCCCTTCCTATTCTCCTGACCTTTCTTTCCTTATCCCATCATGAGGACGAGACGTTTTTTTATTTTTTTATAAGAAAGAAAAACAAATGATTTGTATATTTATTTATTTTTGGTTTCGGGTATTGCTTCTTTTTATTTTTTTTTATTTGGTATGATTTGTAAGTTGAAATACACAATTGTAAAATAAGTTAATAGGCGCTATAAAATGTTAATGAATATCTTATATACAGGTTTATACATAATAACCAAATTTGGACAAAAAAGGATGGACCAAATATCCGAAATTGCGAATGAATGGAATATCCAGAGTCATAATAAAAGAAGAGCTTGTATGAAGAACGTTATGACTCTGGAGGAAATGAAAGAAGTATGTAAGGATAGAAAGAAATGGCGGTTGATCTGTGATGTTGGCGGCTAGGGTTTGTTAAAGTGAAATTGGTTTTATGTTTTAGTTTTTGATGTCCATATATATTATTATTATTTATTGATTTAAAAAATGTAATTTGTCGTGTATGTTCCTTGACTTATAGGTAAGTATGCGGCTGACCAACCATGCTGTAAAAATGGTTCACTTTGCCAATGTCACCCCTGTTACAGGGAAGGACGGCAAGAGTTGCAAGGCTTATGTTCATTTGAGATTGGGTTTTTATATTGTAGGTCCACATGCGGCATGTGTTAGCTCGAAATTATACATATCTGCTTGTGGGAATGCATATAATATAAATCTTAAATGATATATATCTTTGCAGCTTAGATAAGATTAGATTAGATTAGATGCTGTTGTATTCTTGTTGAAAATAAAAAATAATAATAATAAAAAGTTGCACTGCTACGAGCTGTCAATAGATCGGTAACAATCGCACACTTTACGTCGAAGATAATATGTCTTGGAGCTGTTTAGACAATAAAGCTTCTCTCCTAGCTATTCTTTTATCGGTCTCGCGTCACTCAGCTTTCTTGTCCATACTCTAATAAGTCCACTTATTTACTAAGTATCTATATCTCTGTAATAGTGACATGAAATGATTAATGTATCTGATCTTTTGTTCCACGTCATAATCTTATTCTCCCTGCACATAATCACTCAACACGCAACATTCATGCTTGAAATCTAATCTAATCCAAGTTGCAAAGATAAGTAACATTGGGGATTCACATTACATGCATTCTCACAAGCAGACACGTATAAGTTCGCGCTTGCGCATGCCGCATGTGAACCTACAATATAAAAAACAAATCTCAAATGGGCATACACTCTGCAACTCTTGTCGACCTTCCCCGAAACAGGGGTGACATTGGCAAAGTGAACCATTTTCTACAGCATGGGTGGTCTGCCGCATACCAACCTATAAGTCAAGGAATATATACAACAAATAACATTTTAGACATAAACAAATGGATAAACATTAAAACGACTTTTCCGTCACACACAGTATTTTGTTCACATACAGCTCAAGAAAGAAAGAAATCGGTGTTATGGCCGAGGGATCAAGTAGCTGATTTTTCAGTCACTTGACTCCCTCGGTATTTGGAATAGAATAAAGCTGGTTCGATCCCCGCCTGAGTCATTTGACCATAACTTTGATCCTGTTTCAACAGACGTCTTTGGGTAACTATTAATTAATAATTTATCAAAATATGCAATAATGAATTAAGTACTAATTGATATTATTAGTACCTGTTTCTGGCCAGGCGGAATAGGTTGGCAAATTGCATTGGTCTTCACAAATCTATTTTAAAAATAAAGTTTCGTGCAAGTATGTTGAATGTCACGCCATCGTCCGAGGGCAGCTTTGCTTCGCTAGAGATGTTCTTCTTTAAATATTTACCGAGTAGGTATCATCATTAAGCTGGGTCTCGCATGGAGGAAGGATTAGGCGCGCATCACACCCCTACTACTTCCGCTTTCTCTTTATGATCCTCGCCTGTTCACATGTAATAACCAGGGAGAAAATAAATTATGATAATAATTGAATATTTATTCCAGCCTAGTCACGCGGAGGGTGCAATGCGTGACCAGAAAAAAAATACATTTTATTACTTTAATGATTGTTTTAAGGCCGTTTAAGCGTTTTTTGACGTCGGTGTTACGGCCGAGAAAATCAAGTCGCTATTCTTGACTAGCATATTTGTAACAGAATAACGCTGGGTCGAATCACGCTTGGCCCTTTGACTTATAAGTTGGTATGACGCTGACCATCCATACATTAAAAATGGTTCACTTTGGCCAATATCCCCTTTCACTCTTTCAAGAAAGGCCGGCAAAAGTTGCAGGGTTTATGTTGGTTTGAGGTCCACATTTTAATTTGTACACATTGAACGGTCCGTAGTCCAGTGGTAACACTTCACACTCGTAAATGGAAGGTTGTGGGTTCGAATCCTGGCGGAGCACAAAAAAAAACATTATATTGTCAAATATGCTCTTTGCTTGGTGAAAAAAATCATATACCTTTACCCAAGACCGGTCACTAAAGGTCCATCCAGCCTTACAGCAACTGGGTCTTGCTTGAGAATGGGCGCTTTCTACAGCGACGACCAAGCTCGTAGAGAGCTCTTGAGGTGTGATACACACAAAAACAGCGCTCATTAAATAAATCAGCCTAATTTAATTTTAATTTAACCTTTGATTTACGAGTCCCAAGTGCACTGGACTACGGACGGTTGAAATAAAAAAATAATACAGAGAGAGAAAAAATATCTAAACACATATTATAGATGCTAGAGTCTCTTGTAGAAGCAGGTCATTATCAACTTGCAACTATACTAAACAACTAAGCAACCCACCAGTGGCGAAGGGTGCCATACAAGCCGGTTCCCATCGGCTTCTCTATTAAAATGATGTAACAAAGTAGTTAAAAAATATAGGCACAAATTAAAAAAATACATTTAAAACCAAAGAAACAATACGTATTTTTTCCCCATTGAAACCATGCAGTCTACTTTATTATCATTTTTGCCTCATTTTAAACGGGAAACCGATGGGAATCGGCTTGTATGGCACCCTTCGCCACTGGGGAAAGAATGCTAGAATCTCGTATAAAAGCAGGTCATTAGCAACTTACTACTATACTAATTATGCAACTCACTGTCTTCAAGATTTAACTAAGGAGCGGTTGCTGGGGTCTGTTAAATAAAAGCAGGTCGTAGAGGTAGCGGGTCCCAGCATATAAATTTACATCTATACAGCGACGAAATTACACGGAGGTTATTACTTTAGTCCGCCGTTAAACCCGCGGAGGGATTCTCACCCAAACGCGGGATTAACCATAATCCCTGGACCTTTTGTCTCCGCACGAACTTACCTTCCCAAAATGATCACCAGGGCTGCAAGTCTCATCCCCACGGTAATTCTTACCTACCGAATATCGGTAATATTTGTATGAAGACCTGTCAATCCAAGATGGCCGCAAGTGAACAGCTGATTAGTCTTCATACATATATTACCGATATCGGTAAGTAAGAATACCCGTGGGGATGAGACTTCCAGCCCCTAGTGTAAAACATTGCGTAAACTCACATCTAAATTTAAATCTAAGCTGCAAAGATATGTATCATTTGAAATTCATAATAAATGCATTCCCACAAGCAGACACGCATAATTTCGCGCTCACACATGCCGCATGTGGACCTACAACATAAAAAACCCAATCTCAAATGAACGTAAGCCCCACAACTTTTGCCGACCTTTCCTGACACAGGGGTGACATTGGCAAAGTGAACCATTTTTTACAGTATGGGTGGTCAGCCTCATACCAACCTATAAGTCAAGGAAAAACATCACACATGGATTGAATAAATCGAAAACTGTAACTCTGTGGGCATTCCGCCAGGGGTGGCCTGAGCCTCTGCAGATTCACCGTAATTTTCTTTGCAAATATCTTTCAATTGATTCATATCCATAACCTTTGTATTTTCTTCATTTCCTTCTTTTACGTTCACTTTATACATGCCATTCTTTCACAACTTGATCCAGACATTATTTTCTCAATTTTCATTTCGCATGCCTTCTGTATACACACTTTGTACTTCTTTATTCATTCTTTCTACATCTCCAAACCATCTAATCGCATTCTCTTGTACCTTTACTTTCACATCCTCTTTCAACTTGCATTTGTCTTTTATCCATTCATTCTTAAATCAATAAATAAACACTCTATCAGTTAAGAATTTTTCCTGTCATACTCGCGGCGTGGTGAGTGGAGCCTTTTTATTTTTACATGTAAGAGTATCGGTCTAAGGCCAACCCCTTCAATTGATTTGGGGGATTTCCAGCCCCCTGGACTGGTACTCATTTCTTGCAAAGACTGAAGAAATCTTGCCACTATTTTATTTAGAAATAAACTCACCGATTATCCTCCCGACCCAAGCTCTTGGCATGGAATGCAAGAACTCTACCGACTGAGCTATCGACCGGATAATAATAGACCATTTTTACCGCATACGTGGTTGACCTTTTCTTCTTCTTCGATGTCCCTACAGCTCATATCTCCCCTTGGCCTCCAACTCCTCCTGTCTACCGCTGCGGCTTTCCAGTCTGTCACCTGCAGTAGTTGGTTTGCATCCTTCCTCACCTCATCCTCTCATCTCAGCCTAGGTCTGCCAACTCTTCTTTTCTCACCCGGATGTCCCTCAAGGATCTTTCTTGTTACCCGTGAAGACGGCATTCTCTGCATACGCGTATGTCCGGCCCATCTTAAACTGCTTAATTCAGCATGTACAGGGAGCCTCATAGATGTTATACAACGCGGTTGACCTCTCACCAATACTGAAACACCAAGTTTCTCCCATGCCACCTTCATTTAATTTCAACTTAAACAACTTCTTCTTTTTCTTCAACAACAACAACGAAGCCACTGAAAGAACAACTCACCTTTAAGGAAAGTGTTTAAAAGTTGTGTCGTAAAATGGGCAGCGGGGGCTTGCTTGTACCTTAGCGCTCTGTACCTGACGGTGACAGGAATGAACGACACGGTAACAAAACGACATGTTCCTTGACTTATAGGTTGGTATGTGGCTGACCACCCATGCTGTAAAAATGGCTCACTTTGCCAATGTCACGCCTGTCTCAGGGAAGGACGGCAAGAGTTGCAGGGTGTATGTCCATTTGAGATTTAGTGTTTATGTTGTAGGTTCACATGCAACATGTGCAAGCGCGAACTTGTACGTGTCTGGTTGTGAAAATGCATGTATCTAATGTTAATCTCCAATGTTACATATCTTTGCAACTTAGATAAGATTATATTAGACAGAACGACACATTACATAACGATACATGACAGAACAATACATGACATAACGACACGTGATATAACGGCACATTACATAATGGCACATGACAGAACAGCACAGTGACATTACGACACATGACATAATGACACATGACAGAACGACACATGGCATAACTACACATGAGATTATAATATACAGAACGACACACGACAAAACGACACAGGACATGATGACACATGGAAAAACGACACATGACAGAACGACACATGATAGAACATCACAATGGCAGTACATCACATGGCAAAACATCACTATGACAAAGCAACACAGAAAAGACACCACTATGACAAGTCGCATATTATGGCGTGTGGAATCAAAATAAATGTTTGCGTTGTTTGTGATGTTTATTCATGTGCCGTTAATGGTATGTTCTGTTTTAGGTTTGTGATGTTCTGTCATTGTGATGTTATATCATGTGTCGTTATGTCACTGTGTCTTTCTAACATGGAACCGCACCTGACACCTGTACCCCAAGTATAAAACTTGCTTGAATAGAAAATATGTATGAAAACTGATTCACTCACTAGAGTTGCTATCTTATCTTACATGCATTTTTACTTACGCGATAGAGAGGAGTTCACGCAACGTATTACTCGGGGTAATGTTGTTGTGACAGCTACCGCCGCCAACTAACAGACTGAATTTATTATCTAACTGTTGGTGAGACTGCACTTACCTCTTGGTGTTCACAAAGGGGCAGCACGCAAGTCGTTTAGTATAGTTGTTAAGTGAAAATACTATCTAACAACCGAGGATGTAATGAATATTTAAATCCGAAATCGAAACTATCGGATATCCGAGATAATTAAATATAAGTATCCATAACCATAAGTATCGTATATCCGAAATAAATAAATACCTATATCCTTGACTTATAGGTTGTTATGCGGCTGACCACCCATGCTGTAAAAATGGTTCACTTTGCCAATGTCACCCCTGTCTCAGGGAAGGACGGCAAGAGTCGCAGGGCGTATGTCCATTTGAGATTTGATTTTTATGTTAGAGGTCCACATGCGGCATGTGCAAGCGCGAACTTGTACGTGTCTGGTTGTGAAAATGCATGTAATGTGAATCTCCAATGTAACATATTATCTTTGCAACTTTGATTAGATTAGATTAGTAACCGGAACTATGGAATATCCTAAATAAATGAATATCCAAATCCTTAACCGAAACTATCAAATAACTGAAATAAATAAATATGCATATCCGTAATTGAAAAGATCTGATATCCTGAATAAATGAGTATCCGTATCCGAAACCGATATAAATGTTTCTGATTATACAAAATGATGTGTTAGAAATAACGAATTTTGTATTTTTTACAGCAATAAAATGAACTAAAGAAATGAAATTAGTATAAATGAAATGAAAGTGTGCAATGCAGAAACGATGGCGGTTGATTTGTAATGTTGACGGCTAAAGCTTTTGAAATTTTTATTTTATTTAAGAGTGGTTTATCTAAATCTAAATCTAAATCTAAGCTGCAAGGATATGTATCATTTGACATTCATATAAAATGCATTCCCACAAGCAGACATGCATAATTTCACACTCACACATGCCGCCGCATGTGGACCTACAATATAAAAACCCAATCTCAAATGGGCATAAGCCCTGCAACTCTTGCCGACCTTCCCTGAAACAGGGGTGACATTGGCAAAGTGAACCATTTTTTACAGTATGGGTGGTCAGCCTCATACCAACCTATAAGTCAAGGAATGCATGTTTATGGTCTTAGTAATACAGAGACAGTAATGAAAAAATCAGGCGTGTTTATTAATTTTATCCAAATTATAAAGGTTAAAAAATATATAACTCAAAATGTGTCACCACAAAAATATACTTCACAATTGTACCGTTTTTTTTGTACGTATATGCTATATTTTGTAAAAAAAAAAGTATTTTTAATCAGTACCCTTAGTACGAGTTGCAAAACTTGACTAATGTAAAGTTTACGGCAATTATCAGAGTGATTTCCCCCAAAATCTGTCGTTTTTGTTTGTTTGAACTTGATTTTCTTCATCACTGTAACTCTTTTGCTAAGACCACAAAGTGTAAGAAACAAAAACGGCAGATTTTGGGAGAAATCTCTCTTTAATATTTTTCGTAAACTTTACTTTTCTCTAGTTTTGCAACTCGTACTAAGGGTACAGGTACAGAATTATACATTCTTTAATCTTGCAATAAGTCGATTTCGGATACTGTGAAAAGTTTTTGAGAAAATTTGGCAAAACTGAAACTACTCAATTAATTAAATTTCCATAAAAACACTTGTTACAGTGTGAACGCTTGATGACGTCACCATGCCGAGTGCTGTCGGTAGTTTAGTGTAAAGTTCTCCCTGTTGTTGTAGGGAGAAGTTTCTGGACGCTGCAGCCCAGGACACAGAGCAGGAGCAGTAGCGCCTCTAGCGGAGAATAACTTGCATTTAGTTAAGTCAACTCGGCGTCCATTGTGTCGAGTCTGAGCAAACTTCTGCAGAAACAAAGCAGACTCACTCCGAGACACTAACGGTATTTTGTAGACAAGTTTCCCGTTTAGTTCCTGCATACTTCCTTGACTAATAGGTTGGTATGAGGCTGACCACTCGTACTGTACAAACATTGGTTCACTTTTCACTGCTACAGGGAAGTTCGATAGGAGCAAAGTCTATGTTCATGTGAGGTTTGGATTTTAATTTGTAAATACAAACGCAGCATTGTAAGCGCGAGCTTACACGTGTCAGCTTGTAAACATGCATTTACTATGAATTGTAAAAATCAATATATCCTTGCAACTTAGATTATAGAATAAAGACGTTACATTATTATGTTAAAACAAAAGGTCCATGCAGTCTCACGGAAATTAGGTATTGCTTGAGAATCGGCGCTTTATAGCGACTAACAAGCTCGTAAAAAGTCCATTTGATAGCTCAGTTGGTAGAGTGCTTGCATTCCATGCCATGAGCTCGGGTTCGAATCTCACCGAAACTGTCAGAAATGATTTCCCATTTCCGTGTTAATTTCAAATCCAGAAATAATATACCGACAAGGCTTACTCAGCCTTCGCAAGAAATGAGTACCAGACCCATCGGGAGCTGGTAAACCCCCACTCCAACTCAAGTGGTTGGCGTAAGGCCACCCCCCTTACCTGTAAAAATAATTAGGTTCCACTCTCTACATGATCGAAAAATAAACCCTAGACTGCCGTTTTTGATTCCACGTGACTCATTTTACATATTTTCCAGCAGACACATTGCTTTTCTTGGCTTTCCGTTTGCATTCCAAGTTTCCCAGTAAATTGAAAGTAATAAACCAGCGCGCTTTCTCACAAGGTGTTATCTCTCTCTCGCTCCCATCCCAGCACACATACGTCGCAATTCTCCTCTGACGCAAGAGGCAGGATCATGGAGAGAGACCAGGCGAGGATGTGAGAAGGCTAGCAGCAAAGGTGGGTAATCGCCATTTTGTGAAAATATCGAAAATTGCGAGACAAACGACTATCCTTTCAAAGATTGTTCATAAAGAATAAAAAAACGTTCGTTAGTTTAGTAAGTTTTCGGGTTATCCGTTTATTATTATTATTTTTTAGCAGCCGACGTTTCGGATCGGTTACACGATCAGGGCGGTGTCCTCCTGTGTGTAAGGTTGACCTTCCCTTACACATATGAGGACCGCCCTGATGAGGGATCGTGTAACCGATCCGAAACGTCGCGGTCGGCTGAAAACTTCATAACATGCATAATATCCGTGAAAACCTAAAATTAAACATATTTATTGTTTTACAAAAAGCTTACCTACTTACTAAAAACAATGACTGCATGCAGCATATAAAACTGAATAAGTGACATATTAAGCTAAAATGGGTTTCTCAGATAAATGCACCTTTTTCCTATTTTCAACGAGAGAGAAAAATGTGAAAATCCTGCAGCTTAGAACTTTTTCATGAGCACTGTCATGAGTAAAGTATGTACGGTGGAAATGAAGCATTTGAGAAGCATGACAGGAAAAACTCTGAGGGATAGAGTTAGGAATGAATGGGTAAAAAAAGAATGTAAATTGAAAGAGGATGTGAAAGTTAAGGTACAAAAGAATGTGATGAGATGGTTTGGGCATGTGGAAAGAATGAATGATGATAGACTGACAAAGTATGTATACAAAGAAAGTGTGAAAGGAAAAAGAGGGAAGGGACGACCGAGAAAAGTATGGAGTGATCAGATTGAGGAGATTGTGAAAGAATGGGATATACAAAGTGAGCGTAAAAGAAGAAGGTGATGGATATGAATGAATTGAAAGAGATATGTAAGGATAGGAAAAAATGGAGGCAACTCTGCAGAGGCTCTGGCCACCCCTAGCGGAATGGCGACAGAGTTACAGTTACTGTCCTATATAATAATTGGTTCACATACTAGAAAAGATACGTTCAGAAAAATGTTTAATCCATGATTTCTTAAATCAGGAAAAAGTTCTAAACAACAGGATTCTCAGACGTTTTTTTATCTTGTAGAAAATAGGTGCATTTACCTGAGACACTCCTGTTACATTAATATGCCATTTATTATGACCGGTCCGTAGTTCAGTGGTAACACTTCGGACTCTGAATGGAAGGCTGTGGGTTCGAATCCCGGTGGAGCGCAAAAAAATATCATTTATATTTTCAAATTTGCTCTTCGCTGGGTTAAAAAATACATAAACCTTTACCAATGACCGGTCACCAAAAGTACATCCAACCTTACAGCAACTGGATCTTGCTTGAGAATTGGCGCTTTATAGCGACGACAACCAAGCTCGTAAAAAGGTCGATAGCTCAATTGGTAGAATGCTTACATTCCATGCCGAGAGCAAGGGTTCGATCTCAAGGCTTACTCAGCCTTCATAAGAAATGAGAACCAGCCCCCCCGCGAGCTGGGAAACCCCTACTTCAACTGAAAGTGGTTGGTGTGAGGCCGGCCCCCTTACCAGTGAAATAAACAGGTCCTGAATCACCACATGCGAGCCCTTCGGGGATAACGCAGGCAAGAAGTTACACTATATGTGTAGCTTAGTTGCGTTTATTCAGTTTTACCTTTAAGGTATGGATATTATTTTGCAGGTAACTCTGTGGAGAGAGGTCTCACGTTAGAACACACTTCCAAGATTTACTTTGCATACCTGCCTCGCGAATTGAATGGGAGCCGAATACCTCCGATATCTGCCGACAACTTTACGAGAATTCTCCCTTTGAACAAGAACTGGGCCTCGGATATCTCCCCCAGCCCCGGCAAACTTCTCAAATTACTTTTGATCTTTGTAATCACATCCTTTCTCGGCCCAAAAAGTTATCTAAGTTGAATAAATTGTACAGACAACTGCGCTTGACTTTCTTGCACAGATATCAAGCCCGTCGCCTTGAGCAAAAAAAGCCTCACACTACGCTCGGCAGAAACCGGAGCCAAGTCTTGTGTTGAAGAGCCGATCAGTAGAGTAAACACAGTGCTTGGAGAGCGTGCATTTGCAGTTGCTGCTTCTTTGGCCTGAAACTGCCTGCCTCATCATGTGAGAGAGCTAGAGGACCATGGGAAGTTCCGAAATGCACCGAAGACAAGCAACTTTCTGGAAGCATATGCACAAACGCCCTTGGAGTGACTACATCATGAAACGGCGCTATAAAGAAATCACGAACTCATCAACATCATCATAGCAACGTAACTCAAATCCAATATCAACCGCCATTTTCTCTCAGTGTCTCAAAACAAAGAAATGCCACACACACCACAGCACTGCGCAGCCAACGACCCTGTAACCGGACATGGACAACTGCCACATCACCAAAACCTCTGCGGCACTTTAACAAGTGTCATAGACCCTTAGAGTCTCTCGAATCTAGGGAGTCTCTCGCATAGGCTTTCTTAAAAAAAAAAAAAAAAAACCAAGCTACACATACGGACAAACGTTTTTGGCATGTCCTGCACCAGAAAAACTCATGTTTGCGAAAATGTTGAAAAAAAAATCACGGCAAAACAATACTTTCTATTTTGACTTTCCACCAGCAGGAAAGTAAAAAACACACACACAAAGGAATTTTATTATTGTAATCAAGAAAGATTGATGTTGATCTTTTGTACCCCGAGTGCAAAACTTTGCGTTAATCTCACCTCGATTGCGTAAATCGAAAATGTATGGAATATACAACGGCACTCCTAGAGAGTGATTTAGTTTTCATATATTTTTTGATTTACGTAAACTAGGTGAGTGTACGCAATACCTATACACGGGTACTTTTTATTCTTGAAAGACCTTCATAAGTAAAGTTTAAAAAAAAAACGTAAAAAATATGAAATTTGTGTTTAGCAAATGTGTCAAAAGTTTGTTATGGATTGATTCCCACTTCAAGTGAAGTGGTTAGCGTAAGATTTGCCCCCTAACCTGAGAAAATAAATAAGTTCCACACGCAACATGCGACCCTTTCGGAACAGGGACAACGTGGTAAAAAGTTGCTCTATCTGTCCAGGCTAGTTGCGTTTACGTTGCGTCCATTTGAGATTGGGTTTTTATGGGCATGTGTTAGCGCGAACTTATAGGTACGTGTCTGCTTGTGGAAATGCGTTTAATATGAATCTTAAATGATATATATGTTTGCAGCTTAGATTTAGAAGCTTCGAGCGAACACTAGTACAACCATCCAAATACATACATCTAGAAACCCACTTACACAAGTTAGTAAAAACACACTACCACGAGTAAACATACACAGACATATAATCACACATTCGTAACAATTGTCGGTGTTATGGCCGATGGGACCAAGTGGGCTGATCTTTCTAGCGTGTTTGGAATAGAGCAACGTTGGTTCGATCCCCGCCTGGGTGGTTTGACCATAACTTTGACCCTGGTTCAACAGATGTTATTGGGTAATTATTAATTAATAATTCATTAAAATAAACAATAATGAATTATTAATTGATGATATTTATACCTGTTTCTGACGTTGGTGGATTGCATTTCTCTTCACAAATATTTGTTTTTTAATTATAAATATAAATAATAATCTATGTATCTACATATTTGTGTATGATTATGACAAGACAAGTCTTTGTACGGAAAACTATAAAGTTTTGTTATCGAATCAACTGGATCATTAAGCCACGATATTTTCCATGTCATTACATACCAGCATAACATAGAGCACAGAACATCTATGTAACTGCAGACGCCTTACTTGCAAGGTGGCAGGATAGAACAGCACAGTGACAAAACAACACATGACATAACGTCACATGACAGAACATCACATCGTCCATCAGAGATAATTTCACATTAGCAATGTTTGTACGTGTACTGGACCAATGTGTCTTATGAAGACTGGAAATTGATTTTAAAAATATTGAAACAACTCTCACATTATCGTGTTTTACGTTTGTTTTCTAAATCAGATCTTTAAATAAAATGGTAGATAAAACAAGAAAGCACTGTCCATATGATTTGTGACTCAATCCATCAAGGGAACCTCAACATCCTTGATTCATGATTGTAATAAATAAATCACTTTTGTGTTATTTCGGGTTTGACCATGTTCCACTTGCAGCTCTTACATCTGCCGACGTTTCGCTTTCACGAGCAGAAAGCATCTTCAGGGCGAGTTTTCGGTTTTCGTTGTTTACACCAACGCGCGTCCGCGAAGACAACGAAATCCGCCTCGGCGCTTTGAAAACTCGCCCTGAAGATGCTTTCTGCACGTGACAGCAAACCCGAAAGAACACAAAAGTGATGTATTTATTATTAACACCAGCCATGAAAGGGGAAGAGAATGTTTTATCCTTGATTGTGTTCTCGAGGCACTGTGTAAGTGATATGTCCACCGACAAAATGTCCACGAGACAAAATGTCCACGGGACAAAATGTCCATCGATAAAATGTTCACGGGACGAAATGTCCACGCGACAAAATGTCCACGTACACAATGTATATCCTAGTAGGAAACAGCTAGCGTCAGGTTTTCTACGTCGTATTTCTCTGTTCATTTCACTTTACACTCATCTGCTGAATGTGCTGCGATAGACAACTAGACGGAAAATGACGTAGATAACAAATACTGCGGGTTGCGCAGGTCCGTAGTCTAGTGGTTAGCGCTTCGGACTCGTAAATGGAAAGTCGCGGGTTCGAGTTCTGGCGGAGCACTAAAAATACACCATTTATATTTTCAAATATGCTCGTCGCTGGGTTGAACAATTCATGTACCTTTAACCGGTGGTCGTTTATCGACGTTTAACGTGGTGGTCGTTTGACCGACCACCAAAGGTCCATCCAGCCTTACAGCAACTGGGTCTTGCTTGAGACTTACAGCAACTGGGTGGCACTTTCTACAGTGACGATCAAGCTCGCAGAGGGCTCTTGAGGTGCGATTCACACAAAAACAGCGCTCACCAAATAAATAATCGAAACGCAAACGCAACTAAGCTACAAATATAGTGTAACGTCTTGCCTGCGTTATACCCGAAGGCGTTGCATGTGGCGATTTGGGACGTATTTATTTTTACGGGTACAATTTATTTTTAAGGGGGCCAGCCTCACACTAACCACTTTCAGTTGAAGGGGGGGTTTCCCAGCTCCCGGGGGACTGGTTCTCATTTCTTGTAAAGGCTGAGTACACCTTGGGATCGAACCCTTGCTCTCGGCATGGAATGCAAGCATTCTACCAATTGAGCTATCGACCTTTTTACGAGCTTGATCGTCGTCGCTACAAAGCGCCAATTCTCAAGCAAGACCCAGTTGTTGTAAGGCTGGATGGACCTTTGGTGACCGGTCATTGGTAAAGGTTTATGAATTTTTCAACCCAGCGAAGAGCACATTTGAAAATACAAATGGTATATTTTTTGTGCTCCGCCGGGATTTGAGCCCACAACCTTCCATTCACGAGTCCGAAGTGTTACCACTGGACTACGGACCGGTCTTAATATTTATTATCTTTTGATTACGAATCCGAAGCGTTGACCAGTAAACTAAAGAGTGGTCAAAAATAAAACAATATCGATCTTTTGTAATTACAGTCACATCAAAAAGTATTTTATTACTGAAGCAGGAAACGCAAATTTATATTTAAAAACGATATTGTGCGTGCCGGTCAGTTTTGTTTTTTTACAAATAATTGCCCAAGGTTGGCGTAAGGTAGTCGGACGTATTGATTGTGTGACTAAGAACTGTTCTTAGAGCGAGCCCGCAGGGTGACCCTCAATTTAAAGAAACAAAAAATTAAGTTCATACGTTTCTTTTCTAATCTAATCTATCTACTCTAATCTAAGTTGCAAAAAATAAGTAACGTTAGAGATTCACATTATATTTTGTAGGGTTTGTGAACACAGTGAAAATTCATTTTATTTCAAATAATTTTTTTTTTTTCTAAAACGTAGTTTTATTTACACAATAATATTTTCTACCTCAAGCACTTTCAACCTTCAATACTCAGGTCATTATTTTCTTCACTTATTGGCATTCACTTTGTAACCTTTCATTTTTTTTAAATAAAAATAAAAAACAAATTGTATTAGATTTTGTAGGGTTTGTGTAGTCACACAGTGAAAATTCATTTTTTTTAAATAAAATATTTTTTTCTAAAACGTAGTTTTATTTACACAATAATATTTTCTACCTCAGGCGCTTTCAACCTTCAATACTCAGGTCATTATCAAGAGTGATGTATGTCAAATTAAAATTATTCTAATAATTCTAATATTCGAATAAGTTTAATTTGACATACATCACTCTTGATAATGACCTGAGTAAAGGTCGAAAGTGCTTGAGGTAGAAAATATTATTGTGAAAATAAAACTACGTTTTAGAAAAAAAAAAAAAATTGATTCACATTATATGCATTTTCACAAAACAGACATGTTTAAGTTCGCGCTTGAATATGCCGCATGTAGTCCTACTTTATAAAAACCCGAATCTCAAATTAACATACACCCTGCAACTCCTGCCGACCTTCCCTGAAACAGGGGTGACATTGGCAAAGTGAACCATTTTCAACAGCATGGGTGGTCAGCCGCATACCAACCTATAAGTCAAGGAACTTTTTCTTTTAATTTAAGTGTATGCAAAAAAAAAATGCAAGTGCTGATTCACTGATTTGAGAAATCATTTTACTCGGTGTAAGTCCTCATAGTAAGTAAATCTAAATCTAAACTTCAAAGATAGTTATATCATTTAAGATTCATATTACACGCGTTCCCACCAGCAGACATGTATATTGTATAAGTACGCGCTAACACAATATGTAGCATGTGGACCTACAATATAGAAACCCAATCTCGAATGAACATAAGCAGCTCTTGCAGACCTTCCCTGTAACAGGGGTGACATTGGCAAAGTGAACCATTTTTACAGCATGGGTGGTCAGCCGCATACCAACCTATAAGTCAAGGAACATACATGACAAATTACATTTTTTTAAATCAATAAATAACAACATGTATGGACATCAAAACTAAAACAGAAAACAAATTCCAATTTAATAAACCCTAGCCGTCAACATTACAGATCAACCGCCAAAAGCATGTGAAATTATGGATTATTCGTTGGTAGTAATGTCGGATATATGTTTGCTTCTACGTACTGCACGCTCCCGGTATGTTTCACCACCTCTCTCAGTCGTTTAATATTCAGATCGTGTTATTACAATAAATAAATCCTTGGGTAATTGAAACGCTTCGGTATCGTTTTTCCTGTAAAGGGAAATGACGTAGAGAGCCGACATTTCAGGCACGCCTCGGGAATATCGAGCACGGTCGTTAGCACGAAGCACGATCATCAGCACGAACATTGGCACGAATACTGTCCATACACTGAGCGTGCTGTATCGCGCAACTTTTAAAAAAAATTTTTGTGATTTTAAAAATGTGATTTGTTGTGTATGTTCCTTGACTTATAAGTTGGTATGCAGCTGACCACCCATGCAGTAGAAAATGGTTCACTTTGGGGGCCGTCCATAAATTACGTCATCGATTTTTGCCGATTTTCGACCCCCCCCCCCCTTACAATCATCCTATAGTCATTATCTAATGACCCCCCCCCCCTCTTGCTGTAATAATGGATGAGCTTAATAATTAATAATGTTATATTACTTATATAATATTGTGTATATTTAGTAGAAATTGGTATTTCCAAGAACGACGTCACTTTTGGTACTCGTACGTCATTTGCCATCATCCACAGACCAGACTCCCCCCCCCCTAAATTCGAATGACGTAATAAATGGACGGCCCCTTGCCAATGTCACCCCTTTGTCAGGGAAGGTCGGCAAAAGTTGTGGGGCTTATGTTCATTTGAGGTTTGGATTTTATTTGTGACTACACATTCAGCATCTGATAGCGCGAACTACACGTGTTGGTTTGTGGGCATACATCTGAGAGCTTTAAATGAATATATCCTTGCAACTTAGATTATAGATTATAGATAGGTACACATACACATATCCATACATCAACACATCATACGCACACTTAATTAAATACATGTTAAAACTATTAAATATTCATATATTATACACAGCAAAAAAGAAATCCTCATAATAGCACTTATACACGAGTACAAAAGCCCCGCCTTCAAATATCAAAATTAGTTAAATAATACACTGTAAAAAATAAGGCGATTCCATTATCACAAATTTAGCAATGCTTTTTTGGCAATCCAATGGCAAAAAAAAGGAAAATACCACTTACAGGCTGTCCTAAACCACGTAACTACTGTCTTTATGTGAATGTTCCACTTCTACTTAACGCTTCAGTACCACAAGTTAAATCTCACCTGAACTGCGTAAATCGAAAACGTATCAAATACACAACTGCTCTCCTAGAGAATGATTTAGTTTTCATACACTTTTTCGATTTACGCAATCGAGTTGAGTTTACGCAATATTCTCAGGTACTCTCACTCCACTCGCTTTACGCAAACTTATCGAATTCAACATGAGATAACTGAAATATGCTAATCTACTCCAATAACTTGTGTGGTGGGTAATCTTAGAATTATGCGAAAAACTTTCTGCCCATTTTCACGGAAAAACGTTCATTTCTTGCGTGAAAATCAGGGATGTTATGGATATCTGTATCCGTGACTGAAACTATCGGATATTCGAGTTAAAAATATATATTATACTATGTAGGGTGATGTATTTTCAATGTAAGTTTATGTCACTTTAAAATGATAAAAAAAAAACTACCTATTCGATTAAAATAAACGCGTACATACTTTTTATTCAGAATAAAGTTGCTGGGCTAGCTTTGAAAATACCGGGCCGGAAGAGCCGAAATTAAGCTAGATATTAATAATACGCCAATCCCTTCAGTAGAAATGGGTGTGTCCCTGCTTTATAGGGGGCTGGTACTCATTTCTCGTGAAGGCTTAGTAAACATTGCCGGTATTTTATTTTGGGTTTGAAATAAACACCGAAATGATAAAATCATTTCTGACATTTTGGGGACATGTTCGGATTCGAACCCGAGCTCTCGGCGTGGATGCAAGCACTCTACCAACTGAGCTATCGACTGGAACAAAGATATTGTTTTAAGCGAAATGCTATAATAATCCCTTATACGACTGACTGTAGAATCTAATGATAACTTAGAAATAAAATCTATATAATTTATTTTCTTATTTGTAATATGTTTTTGAAATTTCTTCAAAATCTAATATCCGTAACCGAAACTATCCGAAATAATTCCGTATTCGAAAGCGAAATAATATTATTCCAATATCCGTATCCGTATCCGAAACTTCATATCCATAACATCCCTAATGAAAACTTCTTCAATATGTTCCGAGTTCACTAAAAAATACAAGTTTATTTGGTTTTTCAGTTTGATAACGATCTACGGTAATCTTGTACCTGTGCTTTTTTCATGGAGAAGGAAATATATGAAAAAGGGGATGGATATGAATAAATTAAAAGAGGTATGCAAGAATAGGAGAAAATGTAGGCAAATCTACAGAGGCTCTGGCCAAACATAGCTGAATAGTGACAGTTACAGTTATTGCATGTTTACCAGTTTGTATCAATCTATAATTTAAGTTGCACAGATATATTAACCTTTAAAATTCATAAAGTTTTAAACTTTCACTAACACTTTCATGGTCGGTATTAACTACTGAATTGTTTTTGTGTTTTTTCGGGTTAGACCATGGTCTATATGCAGCCAGAGCGAAGGAAGATGACGGAAACCCGCACCCCCTCGCCACGCCGACCTCCCACCCTGTAACGAAGGACAATGTGCAAGACGCGACTAAACGCCAATCAGTTAGCATCGAGAAGCGACCGAAGAGACAACGAAGGCCGCCGCGCCGGTATAACTCGCCTTGAAAATGCCTTCTACTCATGAAGGCGAAACGTCGGCTTATAAAAAAGCTGCATATAGACCATGGTCTAACCCGAAAAAACAATTCAGTAGTTTAAAATTCATATTAAATGCACGCTCACAAACACTTGGAGGTTCGCATTTACAAATGCTGCATGTCTACTTACAAATTTAAATTTAAATCTCAAATTGAGTAGTAGTATAACTGTAAACGCCGTCATCTCCAAAATTTATGATTTTTGAGATAATGATTGAATTTGATTCTGCGCAGTGTAACAAATCATTTGCTGTGTGCGATATAATGTAAGCCTCACTTAATCCTTCGTAATTTTAATTGAAAAAGTATGATTTCGTGCAAACGCCGTCATCTCCAACTGGTGTTGTCGTTTTACAAGTTTACAAGTTTATTTTTCTCAAAATCATCGCGTAAGGAGTTGACGGCGTTTGCATTTATACGACTCAATGAACACAGGCCCTGCAACTTTTTCCGACCTTCCCTGAAACAGGGGTGACATTGGCAAAGTGAACCACAGTATTGTTGGTCAACCTCAAACCAACCCATAAGGAAGTCAAGGAAGAACGTATTTGAATTTATTTATTTTTGTGTTCCGCTAGAAATCAAGCTCACGACCGTCTGAATTATGAGTCGGTAGCCTTAACCAGTAGACTGCAGACCGTTTAAATGATGTACCCAATCAACGTCACAAACAGTCGTATCACATTCGTTTATATATCCGCACTCGGCTGGTATTTACTTCCTCTCCAGTGCACTCATTGTCGGGCAGACACAAGTTGGATGCTACAATGACATAGGCACTGTGGTTGTCTTGCACGATATCATTTCAAATGTCATTATGAGTCTGACATTTACCCCCCACCCCCCCCTCCCCCTACCCACCCTCACAACCATCCCCATCCATTGTTTCCGACAAAGAAATAGAGGAAAGAGTTGCCCAACGTTTCTGCTACGATTTTCTAAACAAATATAACCTATTTACTTTTACTGTAACTGTAACCCTGTCGCCATTCCGCTAGGGGTAGTCAGAGCGTTTGCAGGTTAACCTAATTTTTTTCCTATCCTTAATATTATGATGATTTATTTGGGGGAACGCTGTTTTTGTGTGTAGTATCACACCTCAAGAGCAAAAATAAGGGAAACGCACGCAACTAATCTAAACACATAGCGTAACTTTTTGCCGCGTTATCCCCGAAAGGGTCGCATTTGATGATTTGAACCTATTTTTTTTGCAGGTAAAGGGACCGGCCTTATGCCAACCACTTCAGTTGAAGTGGGGGTTTCCCAGCTCCCGAAAGGGCTGGTACTCATTTCTTGTGAAGGAGGAGTAAACCTTGCTGGTAATTTATTTTGGGGTTTGAAATAAACACCGAAACGGGAAATCATTTCTAACACCCTGGCGAATGTTTTTTTTTTTTTTTTAAGAAATCCTGTGCGGGAGACTCCCTAGATTCTAAAGACTCTAGGGGTCTATGACACTTGTTGTAGTGCCGCAGAGGTGTACGAGCTTGGTCGTCGCTACAAAGCGCCAATACTCAAGCAAGACCCAGTTGCTGTAAGGCTGGATGGACCTTTGGTGACCGGTCATTGGTAAAGGTTTATGAATTTTTCAACCCAGCGAAGAGCACATTCGAGATATAAATGGTATATTTTTGTGCTCCGCCGGGATCCGAATCCACAACCTACCATTTACGAGTCCGAAGTGTTGCCACTACGGACTACGGACCGGTCCAAGAATGTTGAACCCTTGTTCTCGGAATGGAATGGAAGCATTCTACCAACTGAGCCATCGCCCGGACTTTTTACGAGCTTGGTCGTCGCTAAAAAGTGCCAATTCTCAAGCAAGAGCCAGTTGCTTTAAGGCTAGATGGACCTTTAGTAACCGGTCTTTGGTAAAGGTAAATGAATTTTCCAACCCAGCGAAGTGCATTTTTCAAAATATAAATAGTTTTTTTTTCGCGCCGCCGGGATTCGAACCTACGATCTTCCATTTACGAGTCCTAAGCGTTACCACTAGACAACGGACCGGTCACTTAAATAAGGAAAAAATTAAAGAAAAGGAATTATGAGCTAACGTATGTTGGGTAACTTGATATTTATAAATATGAAGAATGTTATTCTGTTATGAAATAAGGTAGGATACACAACATAAAAGTATTTCCAAGAAGCCATACGTACAAACATGGACTACAATTATAAAAGAACGATATAAGGAAATAAATCCAGTCTTTACTACGTATCGCTTCCTTTTCTTGGACCGGTCCGTAGTCCAGTGGCAACACTTCGGACTCGTTAATGGAAGGTTGTGGATTCGGATCCCGGTGGAGCACAAAAATATACCATTTATATTTCCAAATGTGCTCTTTGCTGGGTTGAAAAAATTCATCAACCTTTACCAAAGACCGGTCACTGAAAGGTCCATCCAACCTTACAACATCCGTTCCACTAGAGGTGGCCAGTACCTCCACAGATACGTCTCCACTTTTTTTCTGTCCTTGCATATCTATTTCATCTCTTCAACATTCATGACTTTCTTCATACATATTCTTCTCTTATTCTCACTCTGCAGGCTCCACTCCTTCGAAATCTCACCTATTTGGTCTATCCATACCTTTCTCGGTCTTTCCCTTCTACGCTTTCCTCTGATATCTCCTCTGTCCACTTTCTTCGTTAGTCGTTCATCATACATTCTTTCAAGATGTCAGAACCATTTTTTTAAGGAATCCTGTGCGGGATGCTCTCCAATTCTTGAAAGTCTTGGGGGTCTATGTCACCCTGGAAGGGTGCCGCAGAGGTGTTGCTTGTGTTGTTGCTTCTGTCGTGAGGCGCTGCAAGGAAGTGGCGATTGATATTGGTTTTGAATAAAACCGGATTAAATTGGGAAGGGGACACAGATACTGGTAGATCATTCCATAAACGGGCAGTTTGGCAAAGGAATGAGTCATGAAAACACCAAGTTTTTATAGTTTTGAGATCGACTGCAAAGGGATGAATGAGAGTCGTACTACGAGTTTCCCTTTCTGAAATGCGAGGGGGAGGGATTAATGAATGGAGCTCATAAGAGCTCATCATCTAATTGTGCTTTTTTGAACATTCATTCTTAAATTCTCTTTTCTCTATATATAAAATAAATTTAGTCTCTAAAACATATTTGACCGGTCCGTAGTTTATTTGTAACGCTTTGGACTCGTAACTGGAATATTGTGGGTTCGTATCCCCACATTTTCATATCGACGGTTACAAGGAAGTAAGTTAATAAGCAACGTTTTGATCAACAATGAGTTATGAATGCTATCCTACTTAGAATTTCCCGCTCTTTCTAATGTGCTAACTCCCATGGCTCTACGATAATTTTTGTTGTTGTTTATGCCCAAGCAAACAACTATGTACGTACGTTTTCAAAGCAAGATTTGGCCTTTTTTGTCCTAAAGGCGCTTGTGAAATAAAAAAATCATAAAACATCGTAAACCACATAAACAGGAATGCCAATAAATGCCTTTTTTTTTTATTTTAGAGCTGTTTTGATTTTAACGATATGATAAAACTATAAAAAAGTTATGCCATTTTCTGCAATGTCAAACTTTAAACTGCTCTCTTGCCTTTTAACCATCGATATGTTTATCTTAATAATCCTTAAAATATCCTTAGATTGCCGCCGTAGGTACTATACGTCTCATGTTTGACCCATTACATTGTTCCTTGACTTATAGGTTGTTATGCGTCTGACCACCCATAATATAAAAAATTGGTTCACTTTGCCAATGTTACCCCTGTTTCAGTTGCAGGGCTTATGTTCATTTGAGATTGGGTTTTTATATTGTAAGTCCACATGCGGCATGTGTTAGCGCGAAATTATACATGTCTGCTTGTGGGAATGCATTTAATATAAATCTTAAATGATATATATCTTTGCAGCTTAGATTAGATTAGATTAGACACCATATTATTCTTGCCTTGTGGCACCCTAAATCTACGATATTTTGATTTATATTGTTGGTGCTGTTCGGGTTGGGATACCGAACCTTTCTCCAGCTGGAAAATGTCAAACGCACTCGCCGGTGGACCACCGACAAATAGAGAAAACTACCTATGTGCTTTATTTATCGCATCCAGATTTATCCAGACGTTTCAGCATCCAGAATATTCGAAACGAAATTTTAATATTGCCAGCGTGTCTTCCATAAACAAACATTATTTATTGCCTCTGAAATTACAAACGGATTTAAAAGTTTTTTTTTTTTAAATAGATTTGTGAAAAGGAATGCAATTCAACAACCTATTCTGCCTGGCCAGAAGCAGGTTCTAATATCATCAATTAATAATTCATTTTTGTTTATTTTAATAAATTATTAATTAATAATCACCCAATGTCCGGTCGATAGCTCAGTTGGTAGAGTGCTTGCATTCCATGCCGTGAGCTCGGGTTCGAATCCCACCGAGGGTATCAGAAATGATTTCCCGTTTCGGTGTTTATTTCAAACCCCAAAATAAAATACCGGCAAGGTTTACTCAGCCTTCACAAGAAATGAGTACCAGCCCCCTGAGCTGGGAAACCCCCACTTCAAATGAAGTAGTTGGCGTAAGGCCGGCCCCCTTACCTGTAAAAATAAATAGGTTCAACTCGCCACATGCGACCCCTTCGGGGATAATGCGGCAAGAAGTTACACTATTTGTGTAGCTTAGTTGCGTAGTTGCGTTGCGTTCAATAACATCTGTTGAACCAGGGTCAAAGTTATGGTCAAATGACCCAGGCGGGGATCGAACCAACGTTGTTCTATTGCAAACACGCTAGAAAGATCAGCTCACTTGGCTCCCTCGGCCATAACACCGATTTCTGTCCAGAATAAATTTTCCAGCTCTCTCTCTTGACCAGGTGGTTTGTGTTGTTGCAGGCGGCAGCATAGAGCGGCTGTGCGTGTCGGCGGGCGCCCTGGACGGGGGCGGCGGCTGCGTGGGCGGCTGCGGAGCTGGGGCGGGGGCGGGCAACAGCGTGCTCTCCGTGCCCGAGCCCGCGGAGAGGACGGCCATGGTGCGCGCGGCCAGAGCGCTGCTGGCCTCCGTCACCAGGGTGCTGCTGCTCGCCGACATCGTGGTGGTCAAGCAGCTGCTCCTCGCCAAGGACAAGGTACTGTTGGAAGCTCCACAAAATATTCTTCTTCCTCCTCAAGCTTTCTCAGTCCACTACTGTCCGTAGTCTTCCTCCAATACTCTCCACACTGTTGTGTTTTTAGGATTGGTCTTCTTGATTAAAACTGCCGTAGATTTATTTTTAAATAATTTATTTTGTTCACAATTTATTATACAAATCACATGGATAGTTCACTTTCGCTGTCTTGGCCTGTAAAGGCTACTAGTACTTGGAGACTGACACACCTGCAGGCGAGTTGCGCTTTTTATAGCTATGGCTATCAAACTTTCTAGAACTTAATTTCGCCTGGAAACGTCTATGATATTCCAAAAGCTTCGAATACAATTATTACTTACATAATATTTCCTTACTCTAGGTACTTAATAATAATTCATCCTACAGCTAAAATATATTTGCACACCTACCCTATTTATTTTGTTTATACCTACTATTTACATAACAATACCTATGTATCGGCTGCTGCGTTCATGTTCTCCCTCCTCTGACCCACGCGCTGTATATCCATCCCATCCGGGGATGTGTCACAGGACTCGCATGCAAAACATTATATATAGATGCAAGTGGCAGAAGGCCATCCCGTGAGGCTAACACTCTCTCCAGTGTAAAACAAGACAAGGTGGCTCAGAGCACAAGCAAGCAATGATAGCCGTAAGTGAAGGAATTAAAGGCTCAATGATTTTAAATTATACCCTGTTGGGTTTCGGTTCTTAGCATCTTTTGTAAGTTTTGACTTAAGGCCACATTACAGGCAATATAAGGGAGGCGATCTCCTGACTAAGGTGCCAACCACCTTAAAAGGTGGAGAAGAGAATAAAATAGCTGCTGTGTTCAGCCATCCTCTGCCTGTAGTTCCCTTGATGTCGTCCAGCCACCTCACTTAGAGTCTCCCCAGTCCCCGCTTGGACATCCTGGGCCGCCACTGGACGATCCTTTTACGCCACCTGTCATGGTCCTGCTTTGCGACGTGACCAGTCTAGCGCCACTTTAAGCAAACTACTTGCTATATGACATCAGTGACACCAGTGCGTCTACGGATCTCCTGGTTTGAACCCTGTCTCTGAGACTGATTCCTAGCATCCTCTTCTCAATGGCTCTTTGGCACGTGTTTGAAGCAAAAATAACGCACGTTTAATTCTCCTTGCGGTTACCTATACGGTAATTTTGATATAATCGAGTAATTATGAATTAATAATTTATCAAAAAATAATAACTTATTAATTTGTAATGTGAATATCTGTTTCTGGCCAGGTTAGGCATTGCTTTTCACAAATTAATAGACAACACTGGAGAGTTTATATATAAATATATGTCACACTAGTACACACCTCCGTGTGTACTAGTGTGACATATTTCCTTACACAGTTTAACTCTTCATTTGTGTCACTTCCAGGTCACCAGAACCCTGGGCCGGCTGGAGTCCGTCTCCAACTTCACGGAGTTCGTGAAGGCCTTCTCCGTGTTCGGCGCCGAGATGGTGGAGCTGGCGCACGTGACTGGGGAGCGGCAGAACGACCTCAAGGACGAGAGGAGGAGGGCGCAGATGGCTGCGGCCAGGCAGGTGCTCGAGAGGTCCACCATGATGCTGCTCACGTCTTCCAAGGTACGCCTCCTCTTTCAGTGACTTGTCCCAAACCACTTTACCAGCCAGTTTCTTACTGGCCACGGAAACTTCAAAGCCAAACTACACCAGCTGGGTATCCCATCCATCTTATCAGCAGAGTGCCCTTGCGGCGCCAGCTCCCAGGACGTGCCTCATATATTATGGTACTGTCCATTGCGACACTCTGATCGGGTTGCGCTCCTTGCTGCAGTACGGCCGGCAACGCAAACGCAACTAAGCTACACATATGTACATATAATGTAACTTCTTGCCGTGTTATCCCCAAAGGGTTTCGCGTGTGGCGAGTGGAACCTATTTATTTTTAAAGGTAAGGGGGCCGACCTTACGCCAACCACTTTAGTTGAAGTGGGGGTCTCACAGCTCCCGAGGGGGCTGGTACTCATTTCTTGTGAAGGCTGAGTATACAAATCTAATCTAATCTAATCTAAGTTGCAAAGATATTTAACATTGGGGATTCACATTACATGCATTCTCACAAGCAGACACGTACAAGCTCGCGCTTGAGCATGCCGCATGTGAACCTACAAAATAAAAAACAAATCTCCCTTCCCTGAAACAGGGGTGACATTGGCAAAGTGAACCATTTTCTACCTACTTAATTTAGTTAAACAAAATTTAATTTCATCACTTAATTATTTAATTTCTCATATCAAACAAACTCTTGGACTGGTCCGTAGTCCAGTGGCAACACTTCGGACTCGTAAATGGAAGTTTGTGGATTCGAATCCCGGCGGAGCACAAAAAAAATTTATTTATATTTCCAAATGTGCTCTTCGCTGGGTTGAAAAATTCATAAACCTTTACCAAAGACCGGTCACTGAAAGGTCCATCCAACCTTACAACAACTGGGTCTTGCTTGAGAATTGGCGCTTTCTACAGCGACGACCAAGCTCGCAGAGGGCTCTTGAGATGTGATACACACAAAAACAGCGCTCACCAAATAAATCATCCTAATATTATTATTAAACATTTGCAAATTGGATGAAATATCGATTAACTAGGAGAGCTAATCTAATCTTATCTAACCTAAGTTGCAAAGATATGTTACATTGGTGATTCACATTACATGCATTCTCACAACCAGACATGTACAAGTTTGCTCTTGCACATGCCTCATGTGAGCCTACAACATAAAAACCAAATCTCAAATGGACATACACCCTGCAACTCTTGCCGTCCTTCCCTGTAACAGGAGTGACATTGGCAAAGTGAACCATTTTTACAGCATGGGTGGTCAGCCGCATACTTACCTATAAGTCAAGGAACATACACGACAAATAACATTTTTTAAATCAATAGATAATAATATATATGGACATCAAAAACTAAAACATAAATAAACCCTAGCCGCCAACATTACAGATCAACCGCCATTTCTTTCTGTCCTTACATACTTCTTTCATTTCCTCCAGAGTCAACTTCAGCATGTTAACTATCAACATGTGACGGATGCTCCGTGTGTGCATCAAGTCAGATTAAATCTCGGGGGAAGGGAAATTTGCAACAGTTAGATGCGAGAACATGCACATTCATATAATTCATGTACGTAATCTACGTTTAGTGAATCTTGATTGCTGCAATTTGCAGAAATCAAATGTCTCTCGAGCGTATGAGGATGTTTACGTGTCTAATCTCTAATCTAATCTAAGTTGCAAAGGTATGTAACATTGGGGATTCATATTATATGCATTCTCACAAGCAGACACGTATAAGTTCGGGCTTGCCATTGACATATTATAACTCTATGGGGCTTAATATCACATGCCGCATGTGAACCTACAAAATAAAAACCCAAATCTCAAATTAACATACACCCTGCATCTCTTGCCATCCTTTCCTAAAACAGGGGTGACATTGGCAAAGTGAACCATTTTCTACAGCAGGGTGGTCAGCCGCATACAAACCTTAGACAATAAAATTCTACTGTAAAAACCCTAACCGCCAACATTACAGATCAACCGCCATCTAAGGACAGAAAGAAATGGCAAAAAAAAAAACGCAACTAAGCTACACATATAGTGTAACTTCTTGCCGGCAGTTGATCTGTAAACATGTTCAGTCTATTTTATCGCTTTCTATCACGGTACTTGTTCTGATGAAATATCCTTACTTATACCACCTCTCGGTATTCAACATCGCAACGCAAAAAAAACGCAACTAAGCTACACATATAGTGTAACTTCTTGCCGCGTTATCCCCGAAGGGGTCGCATGTGGCGAGTTGAACCTATTTATTTTTACAGGTAAGGGGGCCGGCCTTACGCCAACCACTTCAGTTGAAGTGGAGGTTTCCCAGCTCCCGAGAGTGCTGGTACTCATTTCTTGTGAAGGCTGAGTAAACCTTGCCGGTATTTTTATTTTGGGGTTTGAAATAAACACCGAAACGGGAAATCATTTCTGACACCCTCGCGCTCGGTGGGATTCGAACCCGAGCTCACGGCATAGAATGCAAGCACTCTACCAACTGAGCTATCGACCGGACTCAATTTTTCTATATATGGAATAGAGTTTTATATTATACTTTAATGCAATTATTTTTTTGTGTTCCTAGACTTATAGGTTGGTATGCAGCTGAGCACCCATACTGTAAAATATGGTTAACTTTGCCAATGTCACCCCTGTATCACATAAAGGTCGGTAAGAGATACAGGGATTATGTTAATTTGAGATTGGGTTTTATGTTGTAAGTGCACATGCGGCATGTGTAAGCGCGAAATTATACGTGTCTGCTTGTGGGCATGCTTTTAATATGAATCTTAAATGTAATATATCTTTGCAACTTAGATTAAAGATGGGGAATTTACGCGACGTTAGGGATATACCTACTAGCGGTAAATTGCGTTTCTGACAATTTCCTTTGAAACCATCAAAGATGAAAACATTTCGACTGACGAACTAAAGTCCTTAGGGCGCCGTTATATAAAGGAGAGGCATCAAGTCGTCGACCCAGTGCTTGTTTGGCTTATCTACCATTCAATTCAAAGATGACCTTTTAATGAAATTGTCGTAAGAATCACATCTTACACAATCTGAGCTTTTTTAGGTTTTTTTTAAATATTTTAAAATTTTATTGCGTTAGCTCAGTTGGTAGAGTGGTTGCATTCCATGCCGAGAGCTCGGGTTCGAATCCAACCGAGAGTGTCAGGAATGATTTCCCGTTTCGATGTTAATTTCAAACCCCAAAATAAAATACCGGCAAGGTTTACTCAGCCTTCACAATAAATGAGTACTCAGCGGGAGCTGAGAAGCCCCAACTTCAACTGAAGTGGTTGGCGTAAGCGGGCCCCCTTACCTGTAAAAATAAATACGTTCCACTCGCCACATGCGAAAACCTTCGGGAATAACGCGGCAATAAGTTGCACTGTATGTGTAGCTTAGTTGCGTTTGAGATTTCAAGTTTGTATATGTTTGGTATGCGGCTGACCACCCATGCTGTATAAAATGTTTCACTTTGCCAATGTCACCCCTGTTTCAGAGAAGGTCGGCAGGAGTTGCAGGGTATATGTTCATTTGAGATTCGGGTTTTTATATTGTAGGACTACATGCGTCATGTTTAAGCGCAAACTTAAACATGTCTGTTTTGTGAAAATGCGTATAATGTGAATCTCTAATGTTACTTTAATTTTGCAACTTAGATTAGATTAGATATAAAACATTGGTTCGGTACACATACAAACATTTCTCATATGAAATCACTTCTGTTGGAGCATCGACATAATTATTTTATTTTTATCGATGTGTTGTAGATAAGAAAAACTAGCACTACAGTGACGAAGTACCTCTTTCGGCTTTCGCGATCCCTGAAATGCCTATTTAGCTCAAGCTGTATTCCGAATTGCCCACTATAGCTTTTGGAGCGAAGAACTGTTGGGCGAAATGCCTTTTCTGTTTTATACTTCCCTAAGGATTCAAACCAAGCCATATTTTATTCAATGAATATATTTTAAATTACCCTTTTTTAGTTTCATTGTTGTATTCATTTTGTTTATGTGAATAAATAGGTAATAGAAAAATACATTATGTGAGATGAAATTTAAACTGGAATAACGGTCGTTGGACGTTTCGTTTGTGTCGTAACCAACGTCCTCAGGAGACATTGGACGGCGAGCAATGGCAAAAATAATTTTGAAATTTATTTGACGTTGTAAACATAATGTAGGTAAATAAATATTACGCTCGCTAGACATTTTTTTTTGTTGATAAAAAAACATTTTACGAACCGTATTGTAGAGAAGAACGGGTTTTTTTACAAAATATATAACAAAAATGTGTTTTTAATTAGCAGTATACACAAAGAGAAATTTCCACTCAGTAAACATTAGATAACTTTACTTTTTAATTCTTTCTGTGCTATTCACTAAACATTAGCCAAAGCTGATCTAGGAATCATAATTTTTTTGTACGGAAAATTTGCTATAGGCTGCGGATGAGCCATGGCTTAGCTGTTTGAGAATAACCCCGTTTGGGGTTAGACCATGTTATATTAACAGCTTTTTCATCAGCCGCCATTCGCTTTGACGAGCAGAAAGCATTCTCGAGGCTGGTCATCAAAGCGGCGCGGCGGTCTTTGCGTTCACTTACTGTTGGTTACTGAACTTTATGATATACCTGATGATATTGCTTCTGCTACAAACATGTTTTGAGGTCATGGCTTTATGCTTCCAGGCGTGTCTGCGCCACCCGGAGTGCCCGTCCGCCAGAGAGAACCGTGACACCGTCTTCTGCCAGATGAGGAGGGCCATGGACCACATACACTACGTGGTGAAGGACGGAGTCATAGACTGTACTGCTGCCCTGTCTCCCAGAACACAGGTGACTACTATCTTATCTAATGTCCACCCCTAGTGCCCCTCTGACAGAGAGAACCGTGACACCGTCTTCTGCCAGATGAGGAGGGCCATGGACCACATACACTACGTGGTGAAGGACGGAGTCAAAGACTGTACTGCTTTATCATTACAACTTATAGTGTGTTTCCAGAGCTGGGACTGTGAGGATGGCATGACAGTGGGCGGCTGCGTGGGCGCAGGAGGAGTGGGCAGCGGGGAGCGCGGCACCGTGTGCGGAGCCCTGCGGAGACTGGCGCAGCTGGTCTCCAGAGCGCGGGCCTCCCGGGCAGGCCCAGTACAGAGAGAGGCGTTGGCCCGGGCGCTGGACCAGCTGCTGGAGAGAACGCAGGACTTCACAGACTCCGCCTACACCAGCCACAACTACAGGCAGAACATCCTGCTGCTGTGCGACAGGACCAAGCTGGAGCTCAACCAGCTGTTGAGGGTAGCAGTCAATATGGTACAACACAATCAACCGTTTTGTTCTGTTCGTCTCATCCAGTGGTCTGCCTAATCATTGATCAGTGTCAAAAAGATGGAGTGATAGGCTATAAGGAATGATTTTTTAAGAGAAGAATACACGTTCTTGTTAAACGGTACGAAAGTTGAAATTGTGGATGAATTTAGATAATTAGTAAGCGTGTTTGAAACAAATGGGAAGATGATAAGGGATCTTGAGTATAGGGTGTGTAAGGGAAAGCAAGTGGTCAGTGCAATAGGAAGAATAACAAAGAACAAGCGATTGACAATGGATCTGAGAATGACGGTACAGAATGGAATATTTTTACCGACTTTGATGTATGGAATTTCACTGTCACAGTGAGTAAAGTATGTACGGTGGAAAAGAAGCATTACAGGAAAAACTTAAAAGGATAGCGTTAGGAATGAATAGGTAAAGAAAGAATGTGATGAGATTGTTAGGGCATGTGGAAAGAATGAATGATGATAGACTGACAAAGTATATATGTACAGAGGAAGTCTGAAAGGAAAAATAGGTAGTAAGGGATGACGGAGAATAGTATGGAGGGATCAAATTGAGGAGATTATGAAAGTATGGGATATACAAGGTGATTGTAAAATAAGGAAATGTATAAATAAAGGTGATGGATATGAATGAATTGAAAGAGGTGTGTAAGGATAGGAAGAAATAAAAGCAGCTTTGCAGAGGCTCTGGCCACTTCTAGCGGAACGGTGACAGAGTTACAGTTACAGTATAATTAACCATAGAGATCATCACGTTATCCAAAATATTTTGAAATTCTTGTTGTTTCTGAATGTACATAGTTTGTAGTAGATAGCTTGTAGCTCAACAAGATGGAGGCAACTCTGCAGAGGCTCTGGCCACCCCTAGCGGAATGGCGACAGAGTTACAGTTACAGTACAGTTCAACACGAAAGTGACCATTAAAAGATATCTGTCCCGACCTGTCCATTAGTACGTCCCTTCAGTGCTTGTATGGCTTTTATACCGTTTTTTTTTCAAAGATGGAATTGTCTTAAGAATCAAATTCACCAGAATCTGAGCTAAAAAATATATATAAAACACTTTAATGTAAGAGTTGTTTTAAATAGTTTTAAAATCAATATCCTTTATTTATAAGATTCACAGACAACACGAACTAAAGATAACACGAGTGTTCAAGCCTGGAGGAAGAAAGTCAAATTGCCGTTGAATTTGTTATTATTTCGATGTAACATAGTGATTGTCGTGAAGTTCATGATCAAAACTATATTCATAATTGTGCGCGAGTCCAATGTGTACTGTTTGAGTGTTTTTTTTCTCAATTAAAAATATTTAAATCAAAGTCATTAAGGATCATATTCGAAAATCACAGCCCGCACCTCAGTGATAGCAACCTATCGCGTCAACTTGTTTTAACCAATAAGCATCTACTAGCCGCTGACAGAAACAGGGTTGTCACAAAATTATATAATTAACAAATTTCTTCTTGACTAGTCGAATTCAGTCAACCAAGTATGTTGAGTGCCAACCAAATTATAGACATGGTCAAGCAAGCGGCTGACGAACTTACTGAATTAGTGATGGAATCTAACAATAAATTCAACAGAGAGCATATCGCTAAAATAGTGCCGATCTCGAATAAATTCATGGCGATTGTCAGCAAGGCATCGAATATTATTGTGAGCTTGGATACGCAGTTGCAGCAAAAAGATACCGAAATCAAACGATTGAATGACCAAATCAACAATGCAAATGTAAGTGCATGTACTATTGATAAAACTGACATTTATAATGCATTGTCTGAAATTGAAGAACGTAAAAAACGTTCGAAGAATGTGATACTGCTAGGAGTCCCAGAAGTGGATCCTGATATCCCACTAAAAGATCAGCAGTCGGCTGACAACATTCAAGTCTTCAGCCTCATAAACAAAATTATCGGCATCTCTGATGACAGCTCCATTTCATCTCATGGGGTAGATAAAATATCAAGATTCGGCCTCAGACATCATACCAAAGTCAGACCAATAAAAATCGTTTTCAAGGAACGCGACGACGCTTATCACGTTCTGAGAAACCAGAGAAATAAGCCTCCTCACATAAAAGTGAAAAATGACTTGACCGAACTTCAGAGACAAACCCAAAAAACCCTTTGGGAAGAAGTCGACAAGAGGAAGGAGAAGGGTGAAGTAAACCTGACGGTTAAATTCATCAATGGAACGCCGAAAATAGTCAACATTACAAAAAACTGAAATTCCTCAACATCATCACAGATCAACATCACAGATCAAGAGCATCACTGATTCGACAACAATTAACATTATACTACCAAAATGTACGTGGACTACGTAGTAAGATTGGAGATCTGTATGTTCAAGCCTCCATAGGTACCGTTGACATTTATGCTCTCACTGAGACTTGGTTAAATAATGATATTTTCTCTTCTGAGCTTGGATTTATAAATCACTCTGTCTATCGCTGTGATTGATCTCCATTGACTAGCTCCAAGTCTCGTGGAGGTGGGGTTCTGGTTGCTATCTCAAAAAATATTAAATCTAAATTAATTCCTTGTTTTTCTAAATCAATCGAACTATTGTTTGTGATAGCTTACACTAAGCCAGTGTCAACCATCATAGGATGTCTTTATTTGCCTCCAAACTCAAGTATTGATTTATATAATACCTTTGTCAACGAAATGGAACTAATCAAATCTAAATTTCCCTCTTCTAAGTACTTACTCATGGGTGACTTTAACCTCCCAAACATAAATTGGAATCTATGCGATTCGCCTTCGCCACAGCCCCACTTGTTGAACTTTTCTGAAGCTGATGATATAATAATTGATTTTTGTAATTATCTTAACTTTTCTCAAGTAAACTATATATTGAACGATCACCAGCGTACTCTGGACCTGGTTTTCAGTAACATTTCCCAAATTGAGGTTGGTAAATCTGTTGAAGTTCTTGTTCCGGTTGATGGATATCATCCCCCTCTTTCCATTACAGTCCCCTATCGCTCTGATCCTAACCTTCAATTCATAAACACCAAACCCAATCTGCATAATGCTGACTTTGATAAATTAAACACACTTTTGGATCAGGTGGATTGGTCTTTCCTAAAACATGTTAATTTAAACGACACTTCCAACAGATCTTGCAATATTAACAACATTGCATCTCTGTTTTATTCTAAACTTAATGATGCCGTTACTCAATCTATTCCAAATTACCATTCTAAAACTCGTTTTTCTACCTATCCAGTTTGGTTTAGTGCTGAACTGATTAATGCTATTCGTCGTAAAAAACTCGCTCATATTAAATATATAACCTCACGCTCCTCACAAAATTACAATGATTTTAAAACTTTGCGTACTTACTGCAAAACCCTTTCTGGCAAATGCTATAAAAGCTATATAATTGCAGTTGAGACCTCTGTCCAATCGGATATAAAAAAGTTCTGGTCGTTTACTAACTCTCTCCGTAAGGGTGACTCTGGTATACCCTCTAATGTCTACATGGATCAATGCTGATCTATTTGCTACATTCTTTAAAAGTGTCTTTACGGATGATTCCACTAACAATTTGTGCAACTTCTCTTCCAACATTGATCTCCATGTATCCAATTTATCGTTTGAAACTTCCGATGTAACTGTTCACATTCAACTCATGAAAGGCACAACAAATCCTGGCCCTGATAATATCCCCTCTATATTACTCAAACACTGTGTTAATACTCTATCAGAACCACTTTGTAGTCTATTTAACTTATCCCTCTCTTCTGGTATCTTCCCTGACTTATGGAAAGCAAGCTATCTAACTCCTGTTTTCAAGAAAGGTGACAAACATAATGTTTTAAACTATAGACCAATAAGCATCATATCTGCGATACCAAAACTTTTTGAAAAACTCATCCTTAGTAAATTATCTTTTAATATAACCAAATCCGTCTCCCCCTTCCAACATGGGTTCCTACCAAATAGGTCCACTCTATCTAATCTGTTGGTCTACGTAAATTATATATCTGATGCCATATCTAGGCGCAAACAAGTTGACGTCATCTATACAGATTTCAGTAAAGCATTTGACTCTGTCTCTCACAAATTACTCCTCTTTAAACTTGAGAAAATGGGAATTGGTGGCCACTTTCTCTCCTGGTTGACGTGCTATCTTTCTAATAGACAATTATCGGTAAAGATTAATAACTGCAAATCCTTTACATTCTGCCAAAAGAGTGGTGTTCCGCAAGGCTCCCATTTGGGTCCCTATTTGTTTCTCTTATTTTTAGACGATATTGCTAATATTTTCCTCGACTGTCATGTTCTTCTTTTTGCGGATGATGTCAAATTTTTTAGAGTGATAGAATCAAATGATGATAGTCTTAAACTTCAATCATCATTAGATAAACTAGTCGACTGGTGTCACTTCAATAACCTAAACCTTAACATTTCTAAATGCCAAATAATGAGATTTTATAAAATTAAAAATCCCTGTTTGCATGATTATTTCATAGGTCAACAAAAGTTAAATAGTGTTTTGGTTATTTCTGACTTGGGTGTTTTATTTGATCACAAATTATCGTTTATAAATCATATAAACTATGTTGCGGGTAAGGGAATGAAAATGTTGGGTTTTGTAGCAAGAACAACCAAGGACTTCAATAATATTCATAGTATTAAAACGCTTTACATGTCACTAGTTAGAAGCTCCATGGAATATTGTTCCCCCGTATGGTCACCCTATTATGCCTGTCATATAAAAGCCATTGAGCGCATTCAACTTAAATTTGTAAAAATTATTAATTTCAAATTAAGAATTCCCGCCTCTGAATTTAATGCACAATATTTACTTAGTATTTTGAATCTTAATAGTCTCACTGATAGGCGTTTAATCAATGACCTCATTGTGCTTTTTAAAATTAAACACTCCTTAATTGATTCACCAATCCTACTTTCCGAACTTAATTTCTCCATCCCTTCATTTATTACCCGCAACTTAGTTCCTTATCGCACTGTATCCACACATACATCTACACACTTCTACAGCCCACTAATACGTATTCAACGTTTGGGTAATATATACAATGAAATAGATTCTGACACTCATACAAATCCTAAAACATACAAATATAATTTAATTAAGTACTTCAACTCCCATGGTACATAATAAGTACATAATGATTATTGTAGAGTTGCATCTCATAATATTGTACTGTACTATTGTTTACTCTAGTTTTATCAAATTTCTAGTTTATTTTTGTTACTTTAATATAAGACCTTGCTTTTTCTTTTCTTTTTTGTTTTTTTTTTGTTTTATCTTTGTTTTTATTTTTTATTTTCTACTTATTTTGTTAACTTTTTTGCAATGTATTTCAATTTTTGTTTACCCTCATCTGTGCGTTCTTTTATTTTACCTAAGTTTTAATATTATTACTTGATCATGCTCTTATTGCTCTATATGCTATATGCTCATTGCTCTTTTGTTTTTCTTCTTTCTTTTCTCTCTTATGTTTTTCTCTTCATCTTCTTACTTTTTACATAAATATCTTCTACTTTTATTCTGTAGTAATCTTATTGTAAGCTTTATTTTGTAGTAATCTGTTTTATTTTGATACTGTTATGTCTGTAATGTATTTTTATTTCTATTTTTGTCTACATGTAAAAGGCACAATGTGCCGTTAAAGAATGAATAAATAAATAAATAAATAAATAAATAAATAAATAAATAAGACATATTGGTCCAGTACACATACAAGCATTGCTCATGTCAAATTATCTCGGTTGGAGATAAGACAAACGAGCACTAAAGGGACGAGTAGGTACCTACTCAGTCAGTAACATGTATCCGTATATGGAAAGACAGACAGCTGATGGTGGTCACTAAACTGTTCCAGGACGACGCGATGCACGAAGGTGTGGACTACGGGTCTGACATGGAGGGGGAGCTGGAGGCGGCCGCGGTGGGGGCGCTGGAGGCTGCGCGGGCGCTGTGGGCGGGGCTGGTGGGTGCGGCTAGGGAGCAGGCGGGGGAGCTGGGGGCAGCAGCGGCGGGGGCAGCGGCAGCGGCCAGGCGCTTAGAGGCAGCTGCCGAACATGCCTCCAGACATCACAACTCTGCCAGGCTAAATGCACACGCTGATGCCCTGCTGGAGTACATAGACCACATATTAGAAGTGAGTATATATTGATAAACTCTATTGACTGAGGAAGACTTGTTTATTCGACATTCTTTATTTCGATTTGTAGATACAATTTGATATACAGTGCACAATTCAACAGCCTCTCAATGATTCAGGCCAGCAGGCCGCCAATCATTAAGACACTTCGGGCCAACAGGCCGAGCATCATTTTAGAAAAATAGTTTTTATGCAAAGAAATTTTATGCAAAAAAAGTTTTTATGCAATGTCCATTTATCAAATCTTACAACTAAATCTGAATTGACCGGTGTATTGCCGAAAGCGGGCCAATCAGCGTGAAGAGTTAAGTTTTATCAAGGAGTTCAATGGGAGCGACAGCCAGGGCCTTTGTTACTGGCTGGTGCCGTATTAATATACTACGGATGTGAAGCCTAGAGTCTGACCATATCTCAGAAGTTAGTATAAAGCAGATCCCCACTGAGCGTGCCAAAAATGATTTCCTGTTTCGGTGTGTATTTCAAACCCAACAGCGAGATGTACTCAACCTTCAAAAGAAATGAGAACCAGCCCCCCCAGGAGTTGAGAAACCCCCACTTCAACCGAAGTGATTGGCGTGAGGCCGGCTCCCATACCCATAAAAATAAATAGGTCCCGAATTGTCACATGCGATTACTTCGGGGATAACGCAGGCAAGAAGTTAGGAGAGTTGTTCACCTTAGCGCTGAAGAAGCCCATTGTATACATGTGCGAAACATCCGTAAGCTCCAGCTTACACAGATCACGGAAAGCAACTCTCCAGCATCATCAGCCGGTCATACAAGCCGAAAACTCCAATTCAGCCAACATCACATTGAACTATCAAATGTGATGTTTTACAAGACGATGACGTTAGTTCTGATTTTCACCACGTTCGTTTCCAGTCTCTTTCAAAGAAAAATTCAGGACAAAAGATCAAAAATATCTTCAAATTTAAAAGAGCATGTAATCGTTACTTAAGACATTGTCAGATGGAGCAGGAAGAGAAGACGGTTCTGGAGGGACCATGTAGACCGCATGAACGAAGGAAGGATAGCCCGAGTCGTGGCACAGAAGACACCGGACGGCCAGCGTCTACCAGGTCGCCCTCCCAAAAGATGGAAGAACAGCTGGTCTTCTGCATCACAGGAGGGAGTTCCACAATAAACAGATCCTAGATCTATAACAAGAGGAAGAATAAGAAGAAAAAGAAGTAATCATTATATCTTACTAACAGACATTTCACTTTTCTTCCAGGTCTGCAAGCTTTTGCGGCACATAGCGCTAACAGAGACGCTGCAAGTGTCGGCCAAGTTCACGGAGATCAACCTGCGGATATACGGGCCGCAGGTGGTCACGGCCGCCAAGACGCTGACTCTGTACCCGACCTCCAAGATAGCGCGGGAGAACCTGGAGGTGTTTGTGGACATGTGGCAGTGGCTGCTGACGGACATCACCACCGTGTCTAAGGAAGTCCTGGAGATGGCGCAGGGGAAGCCAGATAAGCAGGTCTACATGTCGCTGCCGAGGCCTGGAGTAAGCAGTTGTTTCTGATACTTTATCAATATTGTTCACTATAATGTTAATTTATCTGCGCAATGTAAGCGGGGAATGAATCCAAAGAATGTGTTGATCAAAAGCGGATTTTAAATGACTGGAATCTGCAGAGTAAGACATAGAGAATAGGGTCATTGCAGTGGTGGGGAAAACTGTTTAAAATACTATGGTTGGGAAGAGTACATTTCAAGGATCACAGCCATATATTTTTTAAGTATTAAAAATAAAGATATCATTGATTGTCTTGTCTTGTATCCTGCCGCCTTTCCTCTAGGGGTGGCCAGTACCTCCACACAAGTGCCTCCACTTGACTCTGTCCTTGCATACTTCTTTCATCTCATCTAATTTCATCACTCTTTTCATGCATGCTCTTCTCTTGTTTCCACTCTGTAGATTCCATTCATTCGCAATCTCATTTATCTGATCAATCCATTGTTTCCTAGGTCTTCCCCTTCCACGCTTACCTGTTACATTCCCTTTATACACTCTTTTTGTCAGTCGGTCTTCATTCATCCTTTCAATATGTCCAAACCATCGCATCACACTTCTTTGAACTTTCACTTTCACGCTTTCTTTTACTCCGCATTCATTTAGAACCCATTCGTTTCTCACTCTATCTTTCAGTGTTTTTCCTGTCATACTTCTCAGATGGGCCATTTCTACGGTGCATACCTTATTTACTTCTCTTTCATTCAACGTCCATGACTCGCTTCCATACATCAGGGTCGGCAACAAAATACAATTGTGTACCGCCATTTTCATTTTCTTTGGTATCCTTTTATTCTTCGCTATTCTACCAAACGCTCCTATCACGCATCTTCCTTTGCTGGCACGCTTCTCTAATTCTTTCGTCATCTTACCATTCGCCTCAAACTTACTTCCTAAATAGTCAAACTCATTCACTACTTCAACTTTTATTCCATTCAAATTAATTGTAAGTTCCTCACATACTTCATTCCTGTCAAAAACTAATACTTTTGTCTTATTCGCATTTACTTTCAAGCTATTCTTACAAAATGCATCATTTAGTTTGGTTAACATCGTTTGGAGTTCCTCCGCCGAGTCAGCTAAAACTATAGCATCATCAGCATAAAGAAGTACTCCAACTCTTGTTTCACCCACTTTCACTCCGCTCTCTGATATTCCAGCTTCTTTTATGCAACTGTCCATGATTATATTAAACAACCATGGACTCATCACGCAGCCTTGCCTCACTCCCTTATATACATCAAACCAGTCACTATATCTCCCATCCACTCTTACACATGCCGAACTATTTTCATAGATGGCACGTATCACATTCAGAAGATTATCATTCACACCGTACTTCCTGAGAACATTCCACAGCATACATCTGTCCACCGAGTCAAAGGCCCTCTCAAGATCTACGAATGCTGCGTAGACCACCCTCCCCACAGCCAGATGTTTTTCAACAATCTGTCTGAGAGTAAAGATTTGGTCCACACAACCTCGTCCTGGCATAAAGCCAGATTGAATATCAGAGACCCTGTGATCGGTGGCCATTCTCACTTTTTTTATGACAATTTTGCATAAGACTTTCCCAGGTATACTAAGGAGACTAATGGGCCTGAAGTTACGGCAGTCTTTCTTGTCCCCTTTACCCTTGTAAATAGGGACAATGACCGCCTTTCTCCAGTCCATCGGTACTACCCTGTCTTTCATACACATCTTGCATAATTCAAACATCCACTCTACCACATATTCTCCTCCTGCCTTTAACATCTCAGCATTCAATCCATCCATACTTGCAGCCTTTCCATTCTTCAGCTCTTTTATGCTTGCTTTTATTTCCTCTTTCAAAATATCCTCATTACTTTCATTTGTAGGGTCACATTCATATAAATTTCTTTCACCCTGTCCTAATATTTCTTCAAAGTATTCTTTCCATCTATTACATACATCATCTTCATCCCACAGCAAGACTCCCTGCGCATTCTTTATGCCCGGAGTTGTTGCTCCCACACTTTCGTTATTATTCCGAACCCAACTCCAGAACATTTTTTTGTTGGTGTGGAAGTCCTGCTGTGCCTTTTCATTATTTTTCTTCTCTAATTCCATCTTACTTTCATACACAAGCTTTTTAGTATTCATTTTTGCCCTTTTATACATCATTTCCAAATTTTGAAAATTGATAATTTTCCATAATAAAATGCCGAGAATTTGAGTCCCGCCAAATGCAGCACGGCCGGCTAGCCACGATGTGACATCAAAATGACGTAGATGGATCTGACAGTCTTCCAGGGCCTAACGGTACACTCCAAAGATCCAAAGATCCATAAACGTCACATCCGCCTACATAAAAAAAATGTCCTGTTTTTCCGGAAATTGAAAATGCGCAAATTATAAAGAACTTTAGTTTAAAAACTAAGCCAGATATTACTTATTTTAAAAACGCATTCTGCATGGTTTGTCTATGGATTACCTGACAAACCCTGTGAAGACTGTCATGGACAAAGCGGGCAGAATGCATTTAGTGTGAAAATTCACTTACAATTTGATGTTGTTAACTGATTGATAATTAATTAATATATTTGAAAAGGTAATTCATTAAAATGTATATATGTACCTTACTATATTCCAGAAACATGGCACGACAAGTAAACCATTGAAAGCGGTGAAATTAGATTCCGAGGAGCAAGCCAAGATTGCCAAATCCGGCTTGGAAATGAAGATGATGTCATCGGAGATGGACGCAGAGACTGATAAATGGCAGGAGAACGGGAGCGCTTTAGAGGAGAATAATGATATCGTTAAAAGGTAAAGGAAACCAAACTTATTCCAGATAAAACAAGTAAAATAATGGATCAAAATTATGTTTAATTATGTCAAAATCTGTGCATGTAATATAAACCTTGTAAATTTTGAATATCATACTCTTCTGCTTACATTCAAAATCTATGCTTACTTTTTATACTATTGGTATTACTTATATAATTCCTGAGCGTCAAACTGGCACGTAAATTTAAAATGCTTATGAAAGAAATGTTCTTCATTTGAATTTATGTGTAAGTTTGACACTTACGAGTGCAGTCAAACTAGCACATAAATTTAACTATTGTAAGAAGGCAATGTTCTTTGTTTAAATTTAAATGTTAGTTTGACAATTAACAGTGTTGAATTTTTACGTATCAACCTAGCTCATACATTCAAAAAGAGTAAGCAAGAAATGTTCTTCATTTGAATTTATGTTTTAGTCTGACGTTTACGAATGTGTGAATTTCTAAGCGTCAAACTAGCACATAAATTGGAAAAGTGTAAGAAAGAACTTTTCTTTATTTGAATTTCAGCATTAGTTTGACAATTACAAATATATCAATTTCTTGTTCGAATATTGTAAATATTTACTTTTTTCATTATACAAAAGTTTGATAGGCTTCAATAGCTTAGTTTTTTTTAAATCTTATAGGAAAAGCAATACTTAATGTAGGTTTATGCCTACTTATTGTGTTCTTCTTTACATCTTCGTATCTTAGTCTTGCTTTGTACAAGAGTTTTTATGCTTTTCTTAGATTTTACCATAGGCAGCTGCATGATAGACTTAAAACCAATATTGTAAACATTCCATAGCGTAAATTTAACACATAAATTCAAAACTTTTGTACAAATGTTCTTCATTTGAATTTACGTGTTAACTTTACGCTAAGTATGTTTACAATACTGGCACATTTTTTAATGTCAACTGTCATAAAATACAAATAAAATGTGTGTCTTGTTGGATTTTTAGAGCAAAAAATATGTCTTCCATGGCTTTTTCAATGTACCAATTCACCAAAGGAGAGGGATTATTGAAAACCACCCAAGATCTCTTCACCCAAGCTGAATACTTCGCCGAAGAAGCCAATAGATTATACAAAGTTGTTAGGCAATTTACATACCAGGTGAGTAACAAGGCCACTCCTATCTACATGGTACCTAGCAGTGGTGAAGGTGCCATACAAGCTGATTCCCATCGGTTTCCCGTTTAAAATGAGGCAAAAATGATAATAAAGTAGACTGCATGGTTTCAATGGGGAAAAAATATGTATTGTTTCTTTGGTTCTAAATGTATTTTTTTACTTTGTGCCTTTTTAACTACTTTGTTACATCATTTTAAAAAGTAAGCCGATGGGAACCGGCTTGTATGGCACCCTTCGCCACTGGTACCTAGTCTGTAATGATAAATAAATGATTTACAATAATAATAACTACACAGTTAAAATTTATTAATTGGATATTAGACGACCGTTATAAGAGAACTTGCATTATTCTCGATGTTTCGTTAGCTACATAGCTAACGTCTTCAGGAGACATCGTCTCTGCACGACGACTGAGGATGAACTCATCCTCCTTCTCTTAAATATACTCTTCGTTGGGATGAAAAATTCACACACCTTTACCAATGATCGGTCACCAAAGATTCATCCAGCTTTACAGCAACTGAGTCTTGCTTGAGAATTGGCGCTTTCTATAGCAACGAGCAAGCTCCTAAAGGGCATACACAAGAACAGCGCTCACCAAATAAATGATTCCAATATTATTGTTGTAGTTATTAATATGTAGCTTAATTTCGGATTTGAACCCACAACCTTCCATTTACGAGTCAGAGGTGTTAACCACTAGGCTACGGACCGGTATAACTCTTCTCTTTTGTTCTTTAACCCATATTTTGGCTCCGGTTTCTGCCGTGGGTAGTGTTAAGCTTTTTTTGCCAATGCGAACTTACATGTGCCTGCTTGTGGACATGCATTTAATATGAGCCTTAAATGCCAATATATCTTTCCAATTTACATTATATATTACATATTATTATAGTATCGTTTCTTAAGAAATCATTTATCTTTTAACGGTTTCATGATGCAGCTATCCCTTTTTATTTCGCAGGTGCCAGCCGGCACTAGCAAGAAGTTATTACTGGAGCACTTGGACAGAGTGCCCACGTACGTCCAGCAGCTGCAGTTTACAGTTAAAGAGCCGACCGTGGGGAGAGCGGCCACGTTCAGCAAGGTCGACAATGTCATCCAAGAGACTAAAAACCTCATGAACGTCATCAGCAAATTGGTGACGACGTGCTTCGACTGCGCCAATAAGGTAAACACATATCGCACATTCATCCTATTCTTGTGTTTTTGTTATTTTATACTTATATTTTATTTGTCTGGTCACGTATTGTATATCACACGATATGCTGAAATAAAAGCTTAATCATTATTAAGATTTTTTTTCAATCAACAGTTGCGCAAACCCAGCCTCATACCTGTTCCGTTTGTACACTTCTATCCGGGGAAGTGTATCACAGAACGCTCTGATGCTGTATATTTTTTTTGTGGCGGAAGGCCTTCCCGATGGTCGTGACCCGACCCAGCAGTGATTCTAGATCTACCTGTTCGTCTACAAATCAATCAAGAGTCGAACTTGGTTAAACAAAGAACAATTACTTGGTGATACGTTAGTTTGGGGTTATATCATATAATTATGTGCTAATAATATCGCCACCTTAAAGGTTAAACTAAATAATTGCTGATTCACTGATTTGAGAAAACATTTTATTAAGTATAAATTTTCATAGTAAGTGAACTAATTATAAGGAAGTGCTTATGACAAACTTCTAAACTACAGGATTTTCACACTTTTGTAGTGTTTTCTCTCGTAGAAAATAGAAAAAAAACGGTGCATTTATCTGAGAAACCCATGGTAGCTATATCACTTTTTTAGTTTTTTATTCCTTGACTTATAGGTTGGTATGAGGCTGACCACCCATACTGTAAAAAATGGTTCACTTTGGCAATGTCACCCCTGTTTCAGGGAAGGTCGGCAAAAGTTGTGGGGCTTATGTTCATTTGAGGTTTGGATTTTATTTGTAAGTACACATTCAGCATTTGCAAGCGCGAACTACACTTGTTGGTTTGTGGGCATACATCTGAGAGCTTTAAATGAATATATCCTTGCAACTTAGATTATAGATTATAGATTATAGAAGGTATAAATATTTTTTACATTCTTTTGTTAGGTTATTTTTTATTGTTCAATGTTTTGGTTGGTGCTATTTTCAGTTTAAATTATTCATGCCGGTGAGAGCGGATTTGAGTTGGAAGCCAATAATGAAAAAACCAAACATCCACAAAAGTTACAATGCCATCTATTAAACAAGGTTCAAAGTTTATCACAAAACATGTTCAACTAACAATCACTAAAACCAATTGAATGTTTGTTGAATTTCAATTGATACATTAAAATGCTATTTCTCAGCTTGAAAACTAACAAGTTACCAAAAAAAAAATATTTCTATTACTTCATAATATAATTTTAACAGTTAAAATCAACTTTTTCAACTTATAAAGGCAATTCGTCAGTCAAAATACACTTTTAAATGAAGATGACGAATCGTTTTTGTTTTCTTTCTGGTTAGACCATGGTCTATTTGCAGCTTTTTAACCTGCCCACGTTTCGCTTTCTTCAGCAGAAAGTATTCTCCAGGCAAGTTATCAAAACGACGCAGCGGTCTACATTGTCTTCGCGGTTGTTTGTTGATGTTAATGCAATTGTTTCTTGATGTTAAAGCTTTATTTACAAATTAAACTTTGCTACAGACGACAGACATTATCAAGTTAAGTACCTCGAGTATAAAACATTACGTAAATCTCACCTTGATGGCGTACATCGAAATGTATGGAATATACGACAGCACTTCTACAGAGTGATTAAATTTTCATATATTTTTTCAATTTACCTACTTGACATGACTTTTTGGAAGATAACATGTTCTGTTGCTGTATATGAGGTTTTTGGATAACATATTCTGTCATAGTTTACATCGTTTGTGGATAACATATTCTGTCATAGTTTATATCGTTTGTGGATAACATATTCTGTCATAGTTTACATCGTTTGTGGATGACATATTCTGTCTGTCATTGTTTACATCGTTTGTGGATAACATATTCTCTCATAGTTTTAATGTTTGTGGATAACACACTCTCACATTGTTTATGACTTTTTGGATAACATTTTCTGTCGCTGTATATGAAGTTTTAGGATAACACATTCTATCATTGTTTATAATGTTTGTGGATGACACGCTCTCTCGCTGTTTTCAGTACAAGCTGGACTTCAGCGGTCTCTCCGGGGGGCGGGGGCAGGGGGGCGGCGGGGGGGGCGGCAGGGAGGACGAGGGCGGGGGCGGGGTGGGGGGCGACAGCAAGGCGGGCGGCTCTGGGCCCGACACAAACATGTGACAGTTCGGCATGGGCCGCCGGGGCAAGGGTGACTCCCGGCGGACCAGGGTCAGCTTCCTCCTCTTCTAAGCTCACTCCACGAGACACGGCGATCACCAACACCCTGCCAAACACAACCCGCCAGGCACTCCTGGCACTAAGTACATGACACTCTTGTTTCTTTTCAAATAATAGAATAAACAAATATTTTTCGGAACCATGCCGTTGGAAAGAGCAGCACTCCTAATATACAAACATTGCGTACACTCCCTTTGATTATGTTAATAGAAAAACAAAGTAATTTAGTATGAAAGATGGCAAGCAAGCACTTTATTTTCAAATGTATGTAACTTGTAAAAATTATAAGAAAATATTTAGCTGTGTTTCCAATAATAATAATAATAATAATACAATATTTTTATAGCGCCTTTTCATGACTCTTGGTCATCCCAAAGGCGCTTGCTCATATGAGCGCGCGAACAGGTGGGTCTTCAACCCCTTTCTAAAAGTACTCTCCAGATCCATTTCGCGCAGGTCATCTGGGAGGCCGTTCCATATCGTTGGAGCAGCCACCTTGAAGGCTCGATCTCCAAAAACGGTCTTCTTTTTCCTTCTTGGAAACTCTATCCGACTGCGACATGATGCTGCTGATCGCAGTGTTGCTGTTCTGCTGCTTGTGGTGGCTGGAGTTATCATATCCTTTAAATATTTTGGTGCGGTCCCACGCAGGCTCTTGAAGACCAGCAACCCTATCTTATACTGGACCCGTTCATGAATCTTGAGCCAGTGAAGAGACTTCAGGTGCGGCGTAATATGGCAAAACTTTGAGGCACCATGTATAAGTCTGGCCGCGGCATTCAGTACCCATTTTCAAAAAAAAATCACAGATTTCTCTCTTTGATTCCATACTACTCAATGGATAAAAGATACAAGTGAACGATTTACTCATCATACATTTTTTTCTATTTATTTACGCAATTGAGCAGGTTTACGCTTTGTTTTATACTTGGAGCATGTATTTCTCAATGTTAACAAATGATATTCATTGTCGTCAGGAGACAGCCTTGTTTTGTGGTTCTTTAAAATATCAGTCTATTGTATTATTTGAAAAAAAACATCTTAAATTAACGTAAACTCCTAACCTGAAATCTGGTTCACATGAACCAATCACGAGAAAGATGCATGAATACTCCTAAAATTGTAGCCTCCATGTTATTAGATGTTGTACCAATCCTGTTTTTATTTTTTGTTTTACAAAAGTACTTAACATCACTGTTTACTGTAAGAAGTCTGTTTTTATGTTGTACCAACCCTGTTTTTTGTTTTACAAAAGTACGCTTAACTTAACTTCACTGTTTACTGTAAGAAGTATGTTTTTTTGTTGTACCAATCCTGTTTTTTATTTTACAAAAGTACGCTCCATCTAACATCACTGTTTACTGTAAGAAGTTTGTTTTTATGTTGTACCAATCCTGTTTTTTTGTTTTACAATTACGCTACAACATCACTGTTAACCGTAAGAAGTCTGTTTTTGTGTTGTACCTTCTGTTTCTCTCCTGTAAACTGTGCCTCACTGCTTTGTCTTCTTCGCCGACAATCTTATCTTGCATACCCCACTTTGAAGACCCGTCCTGATCAAGCCTTTTTTACTTTATGTTATCCTTAGCAACAAGCCCCAATAACTTTACAAGCAAACTGACATATGACAGACATGAATCGTAAACAACCAAAGGAAGTAATCTAAGATTTTTTTGAAACAAGATGAATAGTTGTATCAAAACACAGAAAATGGCATTCCCTGTGTTTGTAGATCTATCGGATATCTAGCCATATTTATGGACAAGAGAGTCGAGACGATAATCTGGAGTACCGCCTTTTGTTCCATACGACACGCATGTCAAAGCCGTTCCCTGCAAATGCAACTTTTTAATTCTATTTATGAATTGGGCATCTTTCTGAGATTTCTCAAAAAGCTGTGCCCAGTTTATAAAAAGAGTTTTGCTGTCTTCAATATTTGATGAACATTAAGTTCAGTGTTGTATTTGGAATCTATGGAAATACAGTAAGCCCAAGGTAATCCAACAGATTCTTTGCTAAATAGGGTCAAATTTGACAGATTATGCTGTCAAATGCACAACGTAATCCAGAACTTTTTGTGAAGAAGTCATTTAACCATGGAGTAACCCACCATTCTCCTTATAATGAATGTGTACTAATCATCAATTAAGTAGTTGCTTTAATAGATAAATGGACAAAGTAACTAAAAATGTTGTAGAAATTAAGTACCTATATTGTAACTAAAGTTCTCAGCTTTCTCAACAAGTCTTCCATGGTGGTTCAAAGAACAAAGAGAGAGAGAGTGTTTGACAATGAATTTGGCAAGAAAATTGAAATTAGAATTTTTGACAGATGTCAGGTGGACTAGAAATCTTTAAAATGCAAATAAATGATAAATCCGTTTCAAGCATCAATCAGTATAAAAGGCATATATGGCTTACGTCTGTTTTTTTCCATAGTAACAAACGGACCATGAAACTCAATAATTGGTAAACAAAAAAAAAAATGAGACGTTTGATAGGTATTATAAAACCATTCCTGTCAAAATTATAACAAGACCTTATTTGTATGAAGAGTGTGTCCTAGGGCACACTCTTTTTTCGTACACAAATCGGCTCATACGCTCCATCTATATATTTTATGTTGAACAATGGTTTCAGCTCATACCAGCACAAATATTCCTTAGTTAGGAAGAAAACAAAAATGCTCCCAGTGAGACTACACTCCAAACCTCCAAACAGAGAAGCAAAAATATTGCCTCACATTGTTAGCATCCTGGAGGTCTTTTGTTTAGCCTGTTCTTAATGTTTGTTTTCTATTGATACAATCGCTAGAAGAGAAGAGACTTCTCGTACTGATTGTCAATTTTCATTTGATCATGGTTTATGTTTGACATAAGTTGGATTACCCAAGGGCTTATTGTAGATCTCATCAACTCGGCACTTGTCACATGTCTCTGTTCTCACATCCCTCACATCAGGAGTGGTGAGAGCTAAAGTTGTGTGGGGAAGGTGACCTGGTACAATAGAGCTACAAATGTTCCATGCTTACGCTTGACACATGTTGTGCCCAACCCAAACATGTCCCAAAATGGCACGACTCAAGCCTGGTTACAGACCCCCAATCATCGATCTCAAAGGACGTGTAACCAACAAGCAATCTTGATCAAGAATGGGTCAGATATTTGCCAGAAATCAGATATTGACCAGAATAAATCAAATATCGGCCAGAATTGATCAGATATTGGGCAGAATTAGTCCGATATTGGGCAGAATTGATAAGATACTGGCTAGAATTGATCAGATAATATCAGGTAGAATCGATGAGATGTGGGCCAGAATTGATCAGGAATGGGTTCAGAATGTTTTAGACTTGAAGATGAAGCATTTGATGAAATATCTGCGAGCAGTGAAAGGAATAACCAAACAAGAATGGCAAAGTAAATGTATGTTAAATGTTTTATTATTTTTCATGAAATTTAACAATTTTAGTTAGTTGCATTGGCTTTTAAATTTTGCTTTTCCTCTAAGAATCTAGAATACTAAGTACTTTTGTTGAAATAATCTTATGTCTTTACTGTGAGAACTGGTATTGTAAATACTCCTAAGCGACAAATTAATAAAAAAACAATCCTAAATATTGTGATTCTTGAAAAGAACCTGTCGCCTAGCAGTATTTGTAATCCCAAGTGTTGCTTTGTAATTGTTTGAAACTGCTTCTAGTAATTTTCTCAAGTTTTGGTTTTCTGATAGCGGCTTCTGAATGAATCAGATAGAACCAAAGATGACAATATTTATTGATTTTATTTGAAGATAAGATAAATATATGGAAATAAGGAGAAAATGATTTTCTGTGTTTCTGTATTTTTATCCCATTTTCTACAAAATTGTAGATTGCCACCTTTGGGTTTTATACAACTCAAATAACTTTATACGAAACATAGCACTCGGCTAAAAGAAAATCAAAGCTGTAGTCTCTCTTATGAGGTAACGATTTGTACTTTAACTGTTCATAACACGACAAACGAGTTATAGATATTAATTTTGTAAAATAATCTGTTATACTTTTCATGCGCTTTCTCTGATAAACTAAAGTTTGGCTTACACTTTCTGACATCTAAGATATTCGAAATCCCACAAAAGCGAGGATATTTTGAATAAAAGACGCATGCAGTACATTTCTCAAACACCCTTATTCACAGAGAGTTCTGTGAGAAGTCAAAACGCTATGAGTGGTTACTATGATTTAAATTGATTAAATGAACACGCATAGCGTTATGAGTTCTCATAGCGTCATTTCTGAGTACGGGTCTCAGTTAGAAAAGTTGTATAGAATCAAAAGCAGTCATCTATGACTTTTTATAAAATGAGATATACATCTAGAAACACAGATATTACATTTTCTGTGTTCCCATATATTTATCTCATTCGAAAAAATGCTAGATTGTCATCTTTGGTTTTATACAACTCTAATTGTTTTTGCATGTTTAAAAGTAAATAAAATCCTGTTATCTCTCTTACACCTTTCACTTTATAAGTGAAATAGAGAGAAAGGACAATTTCACTGCAGATGTCTACCTTTGATATGATTACTAAGTACTAATGTATACCATTTTAGCATTATTGATTATAAAAAAGTGTGAATAACTTAATCGTAAACATAAACTATATCTATTTCAGCTTACATAAAGGCAAATTGCTATAAGTTAGAAAGAGAATAAAGATGTTTCTCAATTGGATACTTTCAAAAAAAAAATTTGATATTCAGTCATGTTGGAGAAAGTGTCAAAAATATAAGTAACATTAAACAACTATACATTGTTTCAATGTTTTAAGTTGTTCACACTCTTTTATTTATCAATCATCAGCTCTGATGACTTAAATGACTTTGTCTTCTGTCATCGGCCAATGACAATGATGACAATCAACCCAACTAGACGAAATCTACCGATGACGACCGTGCAATGTGACAACATGACATTTCATGCTCCCCTGATACCTTTAAATGATAAATCATTGTATTTAGGATTCCACGGGCGGCTTCAAATGTTGGATATACTTCTCTCTCGAGTCTTAATCGTGGTCTATCGATTTGTCCATGGAAGCTTATGTTTCATAACAAATCTGCGTCCAGCTTCTTCTCTCTGAAGTACTGGGAGATTAGATTAGCATTGCTTTTGTCTTCTTATAGTTCTTGCAGCGAGATATCAATCTTTTATTCTTTAAAATTACAACGGTTTCTCTATAAAATAAAAGTAATAACAGAACATGGCCACCAAACTTAACCCTTGGAGCGCCCCTAGTGGCGAAATCTTGTTACCTCTGTGTGCCAGCCATTTGCAGCAGTAATGCAGCAACACAGGTCATGTGTTTGATATCAAATATCTCGAAAGATATAAAACTTACCTCATTTTGGATTATTGATTTTAAAAGCTAGTGAAATAATGCTTTTATTGGTATATAATTTACAAAAACAGCATCAGTCGTATATTTACTACAAGGCATTATCTCTTATGAATCGGAAAAAAATCATAGTACTTTGGAAAAAGTCCTGTAATATAAAAGCAGTGACTTGAATTTAAGTTTTTCTGGATTTATCATATCCTTAGATATATTGTGAACTTGATTACATAATAAAATGATTTTGGCTGATGAAGAAAAATGAAAAAAAACGAGTTTTACTATTGTCATTTTTTGGAGTATTTTCAAGGCCACATTATTGTCCGCGCACGTGACCTGTACTGGGTGTTTGAGATAGAATATGAGAAAAGTTAAGGCAAGCTATAATTCTTTATAATAAAAAGTTTGTATATTGTTTATAAGGAATATTCTTTTCCTAATTTATTTTACAAAAATTTTACAAACCATGATGAGTCATCCCATGTCAAGAACCTGTACCTACCTGCAGCAGGTGTGCATTTGGGTTGTCACGTAGGCCAAAAGCTAGGAGAATAATAGCAGGTAGGTGGATGTTTACAACTAGGGGTGCATCTTTGTGTAAACAAAACCTTCATTTTTTTGTGTACTTGGGAGTGTGTACAGTGTGGATAGGAAATATTAATGTTTTAAATTGTTTTTTTTTTTCAAAAATAGCAAAGCATTTTTTTTATTATGCAAAATAATATGAGATGCTGTCTTGTTTTCTGTGCAGTCGTTTTTATTTCATTTAAATATCTTTACTACTAAAATATCTTTGCTTCTTATTATTTTAACAATAACAAAAATAATCTTCATTTGCAAGTGAGAAAAGGGAAATAATAAAATAAAACACAATTTAAGAAAGTCTGAATAGATCTAGTATCTACAACCTATATACGAAATTCACGCTTACACATGATTTAATTTCAGCCTCTTTGGAAAAAGTGAAAAAAAAAAGAAAAATAAATAAAAAAAAAACACCACAATTTAAGAAACACTAAAGACTTGGTCTGTACAAATTTCACGCCAACATTAAATTTCTTTTTTGCTTCTCTAAAGTGCAGGTGAAAAGCAGGTAAAAAAAATTTTTAAGAAAATCTAAAAAGACGAAATACATACGAAATTCACCCTCAAACGTAATTTAATTTATGCCTCTTTCGAGTGCAATAGAAAAAAAAGACGAAATAATAAAAACACAATTTCAGAACAGATCTAGTCTGTATAAAACTTACTTTTGGCTTTGTGCACACTGTGTCATATTTTACCACTTACTAATTTTTAATGCATTACTTAACAAATATTTGACGGAAATACGTTTGGGCATACAAGGGTCAAAATGTTTCGAACCAGCCTGTACCTAAACCGCTCGGCCGGAAGCGCAGATCTGCGCTCTGACGGCTACCTACAAGTTTCGACAAGAATTTAGAAAAAAATACTCTAGCTTGCTTCTATTGTTGTATTTCAACGAAATGCTTACAAAATTATCTTCAAAACTGTGTATAAAACATATTCACGGTAGAATAAGAATATGAAGAAATAAAATATTCAAAAGTACCGTTGCTCTGACTAACAGTCAGTATCAAAGTTTATGTTGATTTATCAAATGATTTTACTTACTTATTCGTAATATTTTTATTCAATGCTATTAGGATAATGATCTAAATATAGAAAATATAGACTTTACTTACGTTTTTCAAATGATGTATTTATAATCCGTAAACTTTGAGGTCCAATGCACGTCCACTCACGGCGAAAACTTTCGAACTTTTGAATATTTTCCACAAGCCCTTCATAACCGAAATGAATGCCGTGATTTGATTAGTTGATGGCTTCACCCAATAGGAACATGTTGAGCGATTTTCAGTCTTATTGCTACACAAAAACTAAAGAAAAAAAATAAAAATCGCGATATGTCCTTCGAGCGCAGATCTGCGTTCCGGCGCTCTACGGGGACAGCGCAGATCTGCGTTCCGGCGTCCCAAGGGTTAAAGAATTCAAATGTGAAGCTTTTCACGCCAAATATCCAAGTGAAACCCATTTCATGATTAGAACTATAAAAAGACATCAGCAATGAGAAACCACTTTAAAGGATACAAAACTCGGAATAAGTTACACATAGATTTGTCAGAAACGGAAGCAATGTATCATGATTAAGACCCGAGAGAAAGATATCTTGCAAATGAACCATTGTTGTAATCTAGAGACAAATGATGTTGTTCTCACGAGAGACTTAAATGATGAACCCTCGTATTCACCAATCCTACTTACATTTATTTCCCTTAGGTTTCGCTAGCGCTTAGATTAGTTTATATTATTGTAGACGATGCATAAGTGAATACTATTTTAAGCGCTAGTGAATCCTAAGGGAAGCGTTGGTAGGATTTTTAATACGTCGGTGAATAATCTACTCCAATGTTGTGATTATCTAATATTATTGTTTCATTAGAGAAGAAAAATATAAATGTTCGACTAGGATTTATATACATTTATGAATAAATTGATATTGTTAGAGAAATAGCCCGATTAGATTAAATACTAAACTATGGAAATTTGACATCTCTCGGGACGTTTAACTGTTGTGGGTAAAATATCTATTAAAGTTTTGAAGTGTAATTTTGTACTTGCTGATCGTAAACTAATTGTAAACTTACGTTAAGAGGTTGACTATTTAAAGTTTTCTTGTATTTTATAATGATGACACGTTATACGCCATAGCCCTGAATAATCCAGTGAGACGGGAGCATGTCAGAGAGAATATAAATGGATTACTTGAACATTATAGCCCATTACGAAAGCATAGCCGTCAGCTAACAATTAAATTCAAGTACTAATTTCTTACATGCATTTTTTTTTAATTCTAAGGCACGGTATTTTCAACGTCGGCATAGCAACTTTATACTGAATGAGAAGGGCACACTTATTTCAATTGTGTGGGTTTTTTTTATCAGTTTAAAGTTACATATGCTAATCTTGAAAATGCCAGGCTTGAATGTTCTTTTGAAGCTAATGGATGTTATTAACATAAAGCATTATATAATGTATTCCTACGTCTGTGGTGCAAAGGAAAAAAATCACAAGTCTCAAAGCCGAAATACCAAATAATCCATATTTTTATTGTTAAATATAAGTGCAGGCATATACGGCTTAAAATTAATTTAGATGACAGCTACGTGCGGGCGCTATTAACTGCTTTAATCAGTGTTTATAACTTTTACAAAATACCTCTTAAATTTTAACGATTCAGCTTACTTTACGTAGAACTATTAAAAGAGAGGTTATGCAAGAAAGCGGTGTTAGTTCCGATAAGCATGTGTTTTTCTTTTTTGCCACCGACGTAAATACGCGGATCTTTAAAAATATATTGTACTCGAATGATGGGACATCATTGTAGTTTGCAAAAACAAAAGAACATGATCTTAACATTTTGTGCTTGAAGAGTGGTTATAGAAAGCAGCAACGCTTTTATTCCGATCTGTCTGGCTTCTTACCTTTCATATTTTAGTGTGTTTGGGTGGTATGGAACCAAAGATGGACGCCAAACTAGGATGCTGATAAATATATGAATACACGTCGCTGGTATGGTTGAGCGGATATGGCGTCGGCACTCGAATTTGCGTTATTGAAACAATCGCAAGTTCGAACCCTACCTGCGCCGTGTCTTATCGACAATATCTTTGGCAATGGTTCAACAGATGTCATTATTAATTAATAATTCATTTAGATATTCAATAATTAATTATTAATTGATAATGTTAATACCTGTTTCTGGCCAGGCAAAATAGCTTGATGACTTGCATTACTCTTCCCAAGTATATTTAAAAAAAAATTACATTGTCTGTGTTGCTGTATATTTATCTAATTTTTAAAAAAGAAACCTAAATCAACATGTTTGGTTCTATACGACTCATTGATATAATGCGTAAGTTGAGACGGGAAGTAATATAAAACGGGCCAATGGTAAGAAGGTGTAGAAACAAATAATTTACGACATATCTAGATATATATTTACGATTAATCTAATATTTCTGTGGACTTACATCTTACGTAGACGATGTATTTAAAATGATTGTATGTTGGTAATTTGATAAGAAATCAGTAAGTTGACGCTACTCATGGAATGAAATGCGTAAGTTATGGTAAGAAATGGTAAGAATCGTTTGAGATAGGTAACTGATATTTTGCCTTTTTTTTGTATTCTTTCTCAGAATCTTAATACAGTAGATCCTAGGTTATCTGTAAAAACTGTAACTGTAACTCTGTCGCCATTCCGCTAGGGGTGGCCAGAGCCTCTGCAGAGTTGCCTCCATTTTTTCCTATCCTTACATACCTCCTTCTGTCAAATGTAAAAATTTAGTTGTATGCAAGAAAAGAGTAAAAGGACATTTTGCTTAAAAGGCAATTATTAAGGATCTACTGTATTGCCTCAATCTTTTCATTGTACAATAATTTAACATTATGATAAGTCCATAAATTGATAATGAAAAATAAACACAAGAGGGCTATGGTTTGTATTATTAAAAAATGGCATTATCTGACATTAGAGTTGCTAGCTATAAAAAAAAATACTTGATTTCATTTAATCCAAAAATTTAGAATAGGATTTCGTTTTTGGGATGTTTTCTCACCTGGCAACGTTGCATTGTACAATATTTTGGGTACGAGACTGACAATCATGTTCAAATAAAAAAGTATAACGCAACCCTGATCTTTTTTACCCTTACGCTTAGGGCTTAGTGTTATAACACACAATCGTTTACGCACTCATTAATTGGTCTTTCAGAACACTCTGATCACATAATACTGCATGATGTTTTCCTCACTTACACAAAGTTACTTCTAATGAATCTCACCTGTCCCGGTTGACTATTGTATTTGTGAAAGCTTAATTATTGAAAGAATATATTTCTAATCTAATCTAATCTAAGTTGCAAAGATATTTTACATTGGAGATTCACATTACATGCATTCCCACAACCAGACACGTACAAGTTAGAGCTTGCACATGCCTCATGTGAACCTACAACATAAAAACCAAATCTCAAATGGACATACACCCTGCAACTCTTGCCGTGAGGGTCTATAATTTATAATATAAGTTGCAAAGGTATGTTAAATATTTAAGATTCATATTGAGTGCATGTCCACAAGCAGACACATGTAAGCTTGCACTTACAAATGCTGCATGTGTAGATTCTTACAAATTAAAATCCAAACCTCAAATGAGCATAAACCCTTCAACTTTTGCCGACCTTCCCTGAAACAGGGGTGACATTGGCAAAGTGAACCATGGTTTGAAATAAATGAGGTGGAAATTGGAACTAACCATACTGTAAAACGTCACAAAGTGAAGTTCACTGAATTAATAAAATTTGAGAAGTATTTTGTTTAAGAAATACAAAAATAATAAACATTGCTTTTAGTATTTTGAAGGCCCTAAAATCATAACAGCTCCCTTATTTAGCTGCCATCGACGTTCAGTCGTGTATACCTCTATGTTTTCTCCTTTTTCTTAGTTTGATCAATACGCTCCTTAGTATTTTTTTAAATAAACTATTCATTTGCATTTGCATACTGTTTTTACCATAAACTTCAATATGTTCTTTCCTGCATCGAGTTTCAGCTGCTACAATAGTTTACGCAAAAGATGTTATTTCAATTCTGTATTTCTTATTATCCCGAAAAGGATTCTCTAAAAAAGAATCTTCATTTTATCTTTGATAGCAATCTTAGGAAAATGGTTGTGACTTTATATCGGTTGAATTAATTTCATTTGACAACAAAATCTCTGAAAGATAAAACTAAAAAGGTATTACTAACCTAAATGACCCAAGAAAGTATAAGAATAATCAAAATGGCCTTTCACAGGATCTGTTTTCTGATGAAAGAAACAGATAAATTTGATGCTTTATAAATTATTATAGGTAAGCTTTATATTTAGTTTTCAATATTAAATGGTAAATTTCGGATTAATAATGTAAGCCAGAACAAGAACTACAGCCGATTAGTTGTAACATCTGAAAGCGTCAAATTTACACATAAAAAATAAAACTTCACAAGAGACATACTCAATAGAATGTAAGTGTTAGGTTAACACTTGGGTATGATTGTAATAATGAATTATGTAATTTATTTAATGATTTATTACAGTTCCACAAATATGGGCTGGTAATTTGAACATTTTCTAGCGTCAAACATGCACTTAACCTCAAAAATGCAAGAAAAAAGGAATTCTTTGGATTGTTTTAAGTGTTAGCTTGACTCTTGAAGTGTTTTAATGCTGGCTGTTTGATGTATTGTAATTCTTATCACTATGGACCTTTATTACATACATTTTAAAACTTAAAAAAAAACAGATTTTATTTATGTGTTAACTTGACGCTTTGTGTGTTTTTAATCTGGCTCTTTGATTTATTAAAATTTCTTGTTCTATGGACCTTGTTTTTTACTTTCGTGCTGGCCGAAGTCCAAAAAAGAAAGTCTTGTTTTGGTGTAAATTTTTTTTTTGAGATTTTCACAGAATTGAGTTGTCCTGGTGCAGGACATGCAAAAAAACTAGTTTTATTTTATTTTATGTTTTTAGTACTGTATTTGATTTGATTTATTGTTTTTTTTATTCTATCGATCTTTATTACAAACATTTCCCACCGTCAAAATAATATTTAAATACAACAATATCTAAATCAAATATTTTGTATGAGGAAGTTTGACGCTTGAAGTAGCTTGAAGCTAGAATACCTTTATTTCCTCTTGAATTTTCAAAATGTTGAATATTAATATGCGTAGTTTAATTAATTTCAAATGTATTAATTAATTAATATTGCCATTGCTACAAATAATAACACCAAAAAATCACGAATTTATAAATGTACAGCCTTCAAAACAAATTACTAATGGATTATTTGACGTGTTAATTATTATAACTAGTTTTTAATTTCCGGCTTAGGACAGAAAATGAATTAAATTAAATAAACGTTTCTCTCACAAGAGGTTGGAAAAATCGCTTAATACGTAGAGGTTAAGAAATCATTGTGTTAATAATCTAGATTGTAAGGAAATATGATTATGAAGAATTCTTATATCATAGGTAGGGATTTGTTAAAAAATAATATTTGATGTTTGTATTAAGGATTTATATTAAAAAAATAACGTTTGACATATTTTCCCACAATTATTTACTTTATAGTACAATCATAGAGCCAAAGAGATACAAGTGGCATTAAAAAAAAACATTTCTTTCATTATTTGTTACTTGTATCATTATAGTTCTACAGCCGTTATATCCATTTCGTACAGGAAAAAGTGATCAACTAAAAAAAGATATTTGGAACATTCATTTGACCATTTTTATTTGCTTGTATGCAGAATGCAGATATTTATTTTTAAGACTCAAAATGTTATAACTTCAGATTGGAAATCAATTAAACTTTTTTCCAAATCTCCTTAACATTAGTACAATGACATTTAGTCAATAATTCTATTTTGGGAATAAATGCAATTGATCACTTATTCTTGTACGATAAAAATACACATATTAGTCATGATTGTATTTGATACAATCAATAACAGTTCTAAATTATTAATTGATACTTTCTTATGAAGATTATAGTCACCAAATATTACGTTTTCAATTGTTATTATAAAAAATATATTCATTCATTCGCATAACACTCTCATTCCTTGTGTTCGTCAAAGACTGTCATTCTTTAGTGTAATTTTTGCATGTATAACTTTCAACAGTTTTTTGTCTATTTTTTTCAAGCTGCGTGCTGCAGTTTTTCAAGACAATATTCACAATTGTTATTTCAAAGTAATTTAATTAATCTAAGAGCCCTGTGACCTCTTGTTAGGCTTGGTTTCTACCATTCTCAGACTGGAATCTACACGCAGCTCTGTTGTGAATAGGCTCAAAGTTTCCTTCAAGTGCAACGCAACCAATCATTTGGATTGCACCTTTTGCACTGACATCCCTCTCTATTCAGACACCTTATTGTACTAGCTGAGAGCTGTGGAGGGAGCAAATGTTTTAAAGTCCAATTTAAGAGTGTGTCTGTTCAAAAGATGCTATGGCTCTTATAGGGAATTTACAAAACATCTTTTAAAAATAGTTTTATTGTTGTTATTATTATAAGACCTGTCTCTGAGATAAATTTCCAGCATCCTCCATTAGATGGCGCTTTGGCAAGAGTCCTTTTGTTGCCAAGATATAGATGAATAATAGTTCACTGGCAGAATACTCAAATTTACCCACGTTTCACAAGGTTCAGTGTCGATCTGGTCGGGAATGGTATGGGATTTTACAAAAGAAAGCTAAAATATATCCTCATACCGTACACGACTTCGGATCCAACACCAAACTGGATCATTTGAAAAGAGAAATGACACATTGGAAGGTCGGTCTTTAACGAGCATAAAATTAAAATAATGTTAAAGCTAAATTGTGCAGAACAATATTACAGTGCAAACATACTTAGTTGTGTAACGATAAACAATAATGTATGTAATTAGATGATAACGTTTAGAATACTAAGTGGATGTAACGTGCCTGTAATGCTAAGTTAACAAGGATATCTATATAATTCAATTTAACTGGAATAACGGTCGTTTAACGTGTGTACAAAATTAATTAATAATTTAAAATACTGATATTTGACGGAATCGGTTATCGGAGAACTTACTTACTTTGTCCTTGTTTTGTTGTATCATAACCAACTTTTTCAGGAGATACATTTGTTGTATTGTGAATAATGATTAATGTCTTAATCCCCATCACACAACTTCCTTTAAGATTTGAAGGGGCTTTTATTTCAAAACATAAAAATAAGAAGAACGAGCCAAACAGCACAGCTAACTTCATGATGAACTATCAAAAGCGACGTTTACAAGATGGCGATGGTATTTTTGATATCTATCACATTCAGTAATATCCAATGCAGAACTTTATAAAGCATGTTCTGCCGTAATGATCTGTCAAATATCCATATTTTTCATGTTTAATTTATTTTGTGGGTATCTATGTAACCTAACCTAATGTGCAGGGATCGTATGTGAACTATTGATTAGGATGTTGTGATGCCATATTATCTATGAATAATGTGAAGCAGTTTTAAGTAACAATTCAGAAGAAGTGACGGAAAGAAAAAGTGAGGTTATGATTCATTTAGGATTTTACCGTAAGATGGATGTTATATTATAAATGGGCAAGCTGGTAAACATTCCTAAGCTTCGGATTTAATTAAACTTGCAATTTGTGGCACATATAACCTGCAATTTGTGGCACATATAACCTGCAAATTTGTACATACTATATTGGTGAAATTTTAAGAGCTATCTAAATATTTTCAAGAGTCAACCTACTTTCTTAATGTGGTTATTTTCCTTTTCTCAAAGGAGCTGGTTGTCTTTTAATGCGAATGCATTGAGTTACCCGGGTTGCTTCGATAATCTGCCTTGGAAATGCTTCCCACTCGTGCAATCACAAAGTAGGCATCTACCGATGTTCACTTTCACAAACAGAAAGCATTTTCGAGGCTGGTTCAAATGAAATTCAAAGTTCAAATTCAAAATGAAATTGGCAAATTATAAATTAACCCTGAAAGTGACCATGAAAGTTTTTTTTTTTAATTGATGCAAATAAATGAAAAAGTAAATAAAAGGTTTATTGATAACGATGACTAATATAATCCACGACCGGTTTCACAAACATACCGTTTGGATCTTTGGGTGGTCTCGTTAATGAAGATTAGGAATGTTTGCACTACCAGCCCATGATGTATGGATAGTATTGGTGAAGTATACCTACCGCATAGTGTACTAGCATAAAGCTTTTTCTACATTTTACTATAACGTCATGTAAAATCGCAGTAAGAGTCCGTGTGCGGGATTACTGCCCTAAGTGTGCTTCCTAGAGTAACTGTGACTGCAGACATACCAGCGCATACGTATTTTCAACTCTTTGTCGTCTCTCTAATCAATGTGTTTTCAAACTCCTAGACTTTTTGACTTTTAGAATGGAGTATCGTCGTCATACAAGAACAAGTAGTAAACACTTTTGATGGTTTATTTTTGTTCTTCTCATAATAGTAATAATATTAGGATGATTTATTCGGTGAGCGCTGTTTTTGTGTTGACAAGCCCTCTGCAAGCTTGGTCGTCGATATAAAAAGCGCCAATTCTCAAGCAAGACCCAGTTGCTGTATTGGGTGAATCGACCGATGGTAAACTGTATTTGGTAAAGGCAGATTCATATTTCAACCTAGCGAAGAGCATATTTGAAAATACAAATATTTTTTCTTGCTCTGCTGGAATTCGAACCCACTACCTTCCAATCACGTCTGAAATGTTAACCACTAGACCACGACCGATTCTCATGTTAGGTCTATTGACCTGTTGTCTCTGTTTTCATCTTCTCCTATGACTCTGAAGACCAGCTGTCCCTCCACCTCCTAGAGGTTCTGCCTGGTGTTCCTCTGCACCAACATTTGCTATCCAGTATGCATCCATTCTGAACACGTAGTCTCACCAGAAGCGTCTTCTCTTTCCCTGTCTCACCGAACAAAATCACCAGTCTATCACATATTTTGGATTTCCGTGTTTCTATTCAATCCCCGGGTGTCTTGCTGGAAAGGGCCAAGAGAGTTTTCATTTAATTATTTGTATGTTGTGTACAAAATAATTACTCCACAGATGATCAAAGGATCATAGTTTCTTTTTTGTATACTTACTTACTTTCCGTGTCCGGTGTGTTCCGGTGATAGAAGGATTGGCCGGCTTGATGCCGTTTCCAGGGGACGCCCGATTACTTTCCGTATTATGAAACTTAATCTGCGTGGAGGCTCCTTCTTTGTCCCCCCTCAGAGGCTCCTTCTTTGTTTTTTGTATAAAGAATTCACTATCAGAAGTGGATCAGCCATGTACATATTTACTGTGGCGATTTAAACAATGACCGGTCCGTAGTCTAGCAACCAACGGTTGTCAATTGCTTTTTACTTTCCGTGATCTGTTTCTGCTGTCTATCTGAGTTGGCAGCTTCAAAAGTTTTGTCCACGCCTTCAATGGGCTTTACCATTCAGGAAGTTGTTAATCATTTCATTTTTTTCCATTAGAAGTGTAATATCAAATAGGGAATAATCAATATTTTGTTCTTGTTTCTTGTATGACGACGCTATATCTGTTAAAGTAGTGTTTTCTTCTTCTAGTAGAGAAGTATTTAATAGCAGAGTTTTACTTACAAATGAAACTCATGTTGTGTATGAAGTACACCTAGTATAAAACATTGTGTAAGCTCCCCACCATTGCGTAAATAGAAAATGCATAGAAAATATAACAACACCCCTCGTGAGTAATCTGGTTTTCAGTATTTGTTTCTATATTTGTGACGGTGGGGAATTCTAGATGTTTTTACTAGGGGTAGAGGTCCTGTCCGGAATGTCCCATACTACATTTTTGGCGAGAAAAACATACCCTTCCTCTAACATAAAATTATTACTCAGCGGATAGAATGCTTGCATTCGATGCAGAGAGCAAGGGTTCAATCACCAAAAAGGGTATCACAAAATGATTTTCCGTTTGGGTGTTTATTTCAAACCCAAAATAAATACTGGTTAAGTTTACTCAACCTTCACAAGAAATGAGAACCAGTTCAAAAAAACCCCGTCTTCAACTGAAGTGGTTGACGTGAGGCCGGCCCTTTCCGCGTAAAAGTAAATAGGTCCCGAATCACCGTATGATGCTACAGGATAATTTTCCATGAAACAGGGTGGCATTGGCAAAAGCGAACCAAGTTTATATATTCCGGACAGGACCCAATACACAGCATCATGTACAGTCCCAACGATTGCAAAGATTGATCGCTTTAGATGGTCGTCAGGGTCAACAATTCCGATTGTGAAAATAAAATACTTACTTAGTTATATTCTATGAGCTTCCTTAAATGTAGAAACACAAAATATGTTGTGAGTCCACAGAACACTATACTCGGTGAGGAGAGTGAGTAACTTCAAAATGTACTACAGTACCGCAAGCGTTAAATGAGTTGCATAGAACCAAAGGGGGCGATCTAGGAATTTAATTCTACACAAAAATATATGCACGTAAACAGAGGATATAATTTTCATATACTTGTTTCGTTTTAGAAGATATCCTACATTGCCGCATTTGGTTCCACACGACTGAAATATTACATTTAAACTTAACCATAGCAATACTCAAAAAATGTATGGTAACTCAAACAGCATCTCTAGTGAGCGTTTTAGTTTCCATATATCTAATCTAATCTAATCTAAGCTGCAAAGATATATATCATTTAAGATTTACACTAAATGCATTCCCACAAGCAGATATGTATAATTTCGCGCTAACACATGCCGCATATATTTATTGGTAAAACGGCCAATCTAGTGAGCGCGGTGAAAATAGCCATGATGATAGCCAATCTTTGATAGAAGTGGCACCAAAAGAAGAAGTGAGCGTTTTACCAACAAATTTATGGAAATTAAGGCAGCGCCTCTATTGAGCATTTAACCAAGAAATGCATGGAAATTTAAACAGCACTTCTAGTGAGTGTATTTGTAAGGAAATTCAAACGCTCATTAGAGGAGCTGTTTCAGTGTCTGTGTATTTTTTGTACAAGCTATGGTTGCGTTTAAAAGTGAACTTGGGGTACTGGCCAGTGAATATTCATATAATATCAATCCTTGTGGCATTCACAATGTTAGTAAACATATTATTACATTATATTTATATATTCTGGTAATGTTATTATACTTATCAACTTTGTTACCTGACATTTTGTTATTCTTTGTAAAAAATTTTAGAATAATTATTTTGTTTCAATAAATGAGCCTTGTTCACAGTGATTAAAGCTGATAGATCCCTAAATTTATTGAATACTCCCACATAAACTATGATAATATATCCACAAATAATAAAAACAAAGTTATTGATGATGGATACAATAATTTTATTAGTAAAAAAACACAACAATGAAATTATGATTTCAACTGTGAATGACAGAACATGAGCAGTTCCCTCCAATTTCTGAATCAGACTGCCTTGAAGTTGGTTGCACACTGTCAAGGTGGCAGCACTTATCTCTGAAGTTAGTGCTGTGGTATTGTAAGCATTGTTTTGAAAAAGCACCATCTATTATAAAAGTCTTCTAACATTTTCTCATATCTAGATTGTTGAAGCATACCTATTATAAAGAAAAATTCAAATAGGAACTTATTTTATTCACAAAATCTATAAAATAAAGAAGTTCTTTGCTAATAGATTGATTGTATTTTTCAACATCCAGATAATTACTTATATTGTGACAAAAAACTTTGATATGCTTTTCAAATAAAATAGCTTTTGCATGTGTTTACGTGGAGAGGACATTTAGAACACATGTCACAAAACTCATTAAAAAAAAGTCTAAGGTTTTCTTGTTCAATTTTTTTTTTTATTTAGGTATAATAAAATATTTGTAAAATAAATCTGCGATGATGATCGTTAGTAGTCCAGCAGTAAAAGATGTGGACTCAAATATTTGCAGAGATATCACTCTACAAGCGATCACTAACTAGGTCTCTTGCTGTGGGTATAATGAGCAAATAATTCATAGATTTTATCGCTCACAGTTACATCAGTTAACATTTCTAACCTCAAATATTTTTTGTTGCTAACAAGTAATAAGTGCTTGAAGCATAATGAGCAGATAAGTTTATGTGATTTTTCACTCACAGCTAGTTAGACCTATTACCCTCGCTTATCGTACATTTCTTGAATTTCTTGAAGCTCTTGTTGAAGCACTGTGAACAAGGTCGTTATAGTTCTTATGAACAATAGTTATATCATTATTTTTGTAAAACAGTGAAACCTAAAATTACTTACAAAATATTTGTATTTTTTCCAAAGTATATTGCGAATAAAACAAAACACCATATCGTTTCTTAGTTCCAAAATATCATAATGAGTCTTCAAATAATTTTAAGATTTCACTGTAGAACGGATACAAACGAGGACAGTTGTTAACGGATGAGCTGCTGCTGACAGTGTCTGTGTGAGCTTAAGTATTTACTAGCTACTAGAGAGAGAGGACTAAATTCAAACTATGATTTATCTGTTGTTGTATAGTTGTCATGGAAACTAGTCTGTTAACAAGCTCCAAGCTGCGGTGTTTTAAGAATATATTCATGATATAGGTACAACAGTCTCTTTTTATTGCATTCTATCAAAACTAATGTGTAAATAATCTTAAAGCTGATTTTTTTTTGTTATTCCTTCAATGTTTACTTATCAGTGCTCTCTGTATAGTGTGAGTAATTACTCTCAGTATTTTCAATGCTAGCATAGCAACTTTATACTGAATGAAAAAGACGCACTTATGTCAATCTGTGAGTAGTTTTATATTTTTAGTTTAAAGTCACATATGCTAAAGTTGAAAATACCGAGCCATAGGGTGTGTTTTTTCAACCTTAGCTTATGTGACTTTATACTGAATAAAAAGACGCGCTTATGTCAATTGTGTGGGTAGTATTTTTATAAGTTTAAAGTCACATAAGCTGACGTTGAAATAACTGGGCTTAGGGTGTGTTTTTTCAACCTTAGCTTACGTGACTTTATACTGAATGAAAAGGACAAACTCATGAGAGAGTAGCTAGATTTTTTGTTCAGTTTAAAGTCACAGACGCTAAGGTTGAAATAAACCCTAACACTTAAGGCGCATTCCGTTTGCTTGCTGTCCTCGTTAAGTATCGGTGTTTGGCGTGAAGACGAGAATCCCGTGTTTGAGTATTTTTAAAGCGATGAATGTTTTTAGGTCGTTAAATTAGAGAATACCAACTCAATCGTGTGTAGAGCATAACGATGCAGTAATAATATTGTTAATATATTTTGTACTACGTAACGTTAGAGATGTAATAGTCTAATTATGTTACCACAGTGTATCAGTCGTTAACGAGTAAGCAGTAAAAAACAATAACTCATATTTTTCCAATAGCGCTGCCAAATTATTCTTATTATTACTATATAGACACGATGGAGAAAATAATAACGTTTGTAATTAATGATATTTCATTTGTATTTTTCAACTCATCTAAAATATTCTGATTTTTATGTAATATCTACTTCAAAATATATGAAAAATCCGACTGTGACAAATCGGAAACAATCATACACGCAGTTTCATTCCATTTTTAAGTTAATACTTCTTCCTCCCAGTGCTTGTTTGGTTTATCTGCCATTCGATTCAAAGATGACCTTGCAATGATTTTTTCTTAAGAATAACATTCTACACAATCTGAGTTAAGAAAAAATGTACAAAACGATAATATGTGAGTTGTTTTAAATATTTTTTAAATCAATTTCCAGTTTTCAAAAGACGCATTGGTCCAGTAGTACACTTACAAACATGGCTCATGTAAATTACCTATAATGAACATAAGACAAACAAGCACTAAGTGTATGACTTACCCTGTATGGCAAACGTGGTAAATTATTCCCAACTCCTGCACAGCAGGCGATTGTGAGGCATGGAGAAGAGTGGAGCCTACATCTAGGAGTGGACTGAGAAAGGCTGAGGAAGATTGAAGACGAAGACTTACCCTATAACAACTCTGAAGTATCCAAACTGTCCCATGACGTAAATAATATGGTCCAGTCAATAAAAGTCAGCAAGCTGGCTTACATCAAGATGACAACAAATTCTGCAAATGCGGAGTCCAGCAGTCCATGGATCATCTTCGGATCTGTCCGCCTGCCCAACAAGCTGCTCACTGGCCGACCTAATGGAAGGTAATGAAGTGTACCATCTGACTCAACGCAGAAAAAGAAGCGGGCTGTATTGTCAGGGTCACTTCCAATGAATAGGACATCAGTCTTGAAGAGATTGTTGTAGTAATTGTAACTGTTACTCTGCCACCATTCCGCTAGGGGTGACCGGAGCCTCTGCAGACTTGCTTCCATGTTTTATTATTTTACAATGCGACTGACCACCCATGCTGTAGAATGCGGCTGACCACCCATGCTGTAGAATGCGGCTGACCACCCATGCTGTAGAAAATGGTTCACTTTGCCGATGTCACCCCTGTTTCAGGGAAGGTCGGCAGGAGTTGCAGGGTGTATGTACATTTGAGATTCGGGTTTTTATATTGTAGGACCACATGCGGCATGGTTAAGCGCAAACTTATACGTGCCTGTTTGTGAAAATGCATATAATGTGAATCTCTAATGTTACATATATTTTGCACTTAGATTAGATTAGATACATACTTTTTACTATTCATTCATACACATCACGTTTTTCATACATTTCCTTTTTTACATCCGGTTTTGTGTATAGTCAGGTCTGAAATAAACACCGAAACGGGAAATCATTTCTGACACCCTCGGCGGGATTCCAGACCTGAGCTCTCGGCGTGGAATGCAAGCACTCTGCCGCCTGAGCTATCGACCGGACAGGTGTGAGGAAGAATATTTGAAAGAAAACATCAGCGTATCGAGTTTTGAATTATATTTTAATAAAAGATATTATATATTTTACATCAGTTGGTAGTAAGCAGCGTTCCCAAGACTTGAACACCTCCTTCCTGCCATCATTACAAGAGAAAACAAATAGTTACAAATGCACAAGTACTAACTAAAATATCATAAAGTATGTATACCTAGTCAAATGCCACAATACGAAAATACAAAATATCATTTATACAGAACGCTTGAGCTCGAGGAATGACAACATCATGGGATCATTTAATTTTTTTTGAGTCAATTTGGTTTTACACTATCAAAGCTGAAAAAAGAATTAACAATTTCTTTTAGGCTTCCTAAATATATGAATAAATGGCCGTAATCCAGTGGTTAACGCTTCAGACTTGATATTGGAAGGTCGTTAGTTCATGATTGAATTTTCAAATGGGATAAATACACTGATCAATATAATAGACATAGATGGCTAATGCCTGTTTCTTACCATAGTAACAAACTTACCATGATAGTAGACAACTGGTACCGATATTAAAATCATATTTCAAAATGAGACATAAACATGAAGGTTGCCTGGAAACTGATTATAACAAGAACTTGTTTGTATGAAGCATATGCCCTAGGTTGCACTCTTTCTTGGTACACAATTCAGCTCAGATGCTCCATCTATACCTTTTATGTTGATTGATGGATAAATATTAAAGATTATTTACTATTTTTTTGAATATTTTATTGCGACGATATTGCGACCATGCATTGAATATGCATTTTAAATGTTGATATATCCTTGCAACTTAGATTATAGAATGGCGCGCCTTTACAAAGATCAGTCACAAACGTTAACCCAGATTAACAACAAATGTGTGTTGCTTGAGTTTTAGATGAGCTACAACCAAGCTCTTGAGGTGTAATTCACACAAAATAAATCAGCTAACCTATTAATATAATTTACGATCGTTGTTTTTTTTGAGTGATAAGAAATCTGCAATACCGGTCGGAGTTTTAGATAACTAGAATACTTGATTATTACGTAAACACGTCATTTATTACGTAAACACTTTTATCCTTACGTAAACGCTTTATTCAGAAGACTTACGCGGGCCTTTTACACCTTCATCACAATACAAATGGGAAGATATGCTACGCTCCCCGTTTCACTTCATCCACAATTATTTTTGGTGTATCGGCCAGTAGACTACGATCCTTTCCAATATTTAGAAGGAAACAGACACGCGTATGTACTGTTAAACAAAGACTATCCTATCAAAACTTAAGCACTTAGTATAAAACACTGTGTAAAGCACCCACCATCGTGTAAGTACAAAAAAATTATTACTACGTTTACATCAGGTAATTGCTACTGCTTTTGCCGCTGCTTTTGCCACCATACGCAATAAAAAGGGAAAGTAACATAGGCAGCAAATAAAAATCGCTCTTGCACCGTTCCTTTATTAAATTTAATCCGGGCCTCACTGTGGCACTGAATGGAGTGTTGCTGGAAAACCTGTAAGAACTGATAATCCAGAAGACTCTGAGCGTTGGGGAGCTCACTTTGCGATCTGCCGGCAGTGCACTAACCACTCTTAGCTTAACATGCAGAAAAAGGAGCACAGTGTTCGGAGACCGCGCTTTCGCCATTGCAGGACCGTCCACTCGGAATTAGCTGCCCCCAGAAGTGCGTGCCAAGTAGGAAATTGAGAGCTTCAAGAGGGGAATGAAGACCCACTTCTTCACTGCCGCAGAAAGAGCTCTCTCAGTGACAGTAGTCACGAAACGGCACTGTATAAATCATCATCATCATCATCATCCTTTGAATTCTGACAAAAAAACTGAGAAGCGCGAAGAAAATACATTATGACCGGTCCGTAGCTCAGTGGTAACACTGCGGACTCTGCATGGGAAGGTTGTGAGTTCGAATCCCGGCGGAGCACAAAAAATATACCATTTATATTTTCAAATTTGCTCTTCGCTGGGTTGAAAAATTCATAAACCTTTATCAATGACCGGTCACCAAGGGTCCATCCAGCCTTACAGCAACTGGGTCTTGCTTGAGTATTGGCGCTTTGTAGCGACGACCAAGCTCGTACACCTCTGTGGCACTACAACAAGTGTCATAGACCCCTATGACACTTGTAGCATGAGCAGGAGCAGTGAGAGGAGCGTGTTTACATTCAGTCTTGCCCACTGTCCAGATCACTTCTCGTTGAAACAGAGCTGGGTGTAAGCCCCACGTTGGATAACTAAATCACTCACTAGGGGTGCTGTTCTATCTTTATTATACATTTTCTATAAACACAATTGTGGGCAATTTACGCAATGTTTTATGCGAAGGGTACTTTTTTTTTGGTCTTAGTACACACTGCCAATAGTGTCACAAGCAACCCTCCAAAACTCTACTCGCTAGCTAGACTTTAGTTTGGTTGCGAGTGTGCTTTTCTTAACCTGAAAGTATTATTTTGCCAGTTAATAATACCATTGATAATATTCCCTTCACCCAGTTATTTTTTTAACCCATGCGAGTTGCAATTACGAGTTGCGAGTTGGTCAAATTTTTGGAGGGTTGGTCACAAGAGATGGAAATCAAGTAGAAATTATAAACAACCTTACTTCAGTAATAAAATAGAAAACTCCCGCATATAATTCTCAATCTGTCTTACCTACAATAAATACAAAAAAGTCTCAGGGTCAAATTCAACTTAGATCTAAACAATCCTACAAGGTAAGTTACAGTAAGTCCACGTTGCAAACAAAGCACGTGCCCGTCGTTCAGGACGCGCGTGCACTGCGCTACCTGTAAGCAGAGGCATTCCAGAAGCGCTGCTCCGCTAAATTCCTCACACTTTGGATATCAACCCAAGTCAGAGCTTGCAAGCGCTCGCGAAAGAACTCCATAAATAAAAAAATCGTAGTACACCTTGTTTTTGGACACAAAACGCTATCTCGTCGCCTTGAGGTCATAAGGGATTTAGCAGAATAACGCTTCAGAATAAATAAAATGGAGAAATAACGAGGAATGTCATGTTTTCTCCCAAATTGAACTAACGGCACGCATTTATTTAAGATAAAAAGTCAAATTTAGGTTAGATTTACGGTCAATAGACATATTTGTAAAATTATTATTAAAATTAATAAATAGACAGATATTTGTACGAATCGTTAGTGGATCAGTGGTTAGAGGACCAGTTAATCCTCAGTCGACATACAGAAAGGGTGTCTCCTGAAGACGTTGGCTATGTCACCAGCAAAACGTCAAGAGTACTAATATTCTCCACTAACGGTTCGTACAAATATCGGTCTATTTTTTTATCAAAAGAAGAATCTATAAAAAATATCTCCTGGTGACATTGGATATGACTCTGAGCAATTCATATTTTTTGTACTTCTCTGCCTACATGCAGTGCACGCGCCATCGTTTAAAAAAACCCCGTATTCATTCGGGGAAAATCTTTTCAAACAAATTTACACAATATGATACTCAATCAAATTACAACTAATAAACAAAACAAAATAATATTTTCAAAATTTAGATTAGAAATGACCTTAGAATGTAAAGAGACAGGAATAATGCCGCTAAACTCTATCTATAATTTATTATTTAGGAAATAAAAACTGATTCATTTTCAATATTGAAACGTATGGCATCACCAGATCTAAGGTGCCACAATATGTCAGAAAGGTTTGGAAACTAAGCTACACATATAGTGTAGCTTAGTTTCCAAAGTAATATTAAGCAACATTGGGCGTGGTCAGTGCTTGGATGGGTAACCGCTCTGGTACACCGCGTGTCGTTGGCATCTTGGACCGGTCCGTAGTCCGTAGTGGCAACACTTCGGACTCGTAAATGGAAGGTTGTGGATTCGGATCCCGGCGGAGCACAAAAATATACCATCTATATTTCGAATGTGCTCTTCGCTGGGTTGAAAAATTCATAAACCTTTACCAATGACCGGTCACCAAAGGTCCATCCAGCCTTACAGCAACTGGGTCTTGCTTGAGTATTGGCGCTTTGTAGCGACGACCAAGCTCGTACACCTCTGCGGCACTACAACAAGTGTCATAGACCCCTAGAGTCTTTAGAATCTAGGGAGTCTCCCGCACAGGATCTCTTAAAAAAAAAAAAAAAAAAAACTCCTTGCCGTATTATCCTCGAAGGATTTAGCATGTGGCGAGTGGAACCTATTTATTATAATAGGTAAGGGGACCTGCCTTACGCCAACTACTTCAGTTGAAGTGAGGGTTTCCCAGCTCCCGAGGGGGCTGGTACTCATTTCTTGTGAAGGCTGAGCTACAATTTGATCTTCCATATGTGTTACGTATGGATAAACTACCATAGCTCTAAGAGGTTTTGATAATAAATTTGTCATGTAGGTTGGTATGAGGCTGCCCCCCCATGCTGTAAAAACTTGGTTCACTTTTGCCGATTCCACCTCGATTTCAGTGAAAGGTGGCAGGAGTTGCAATGTTAATGTTCACATGGGGTTTGCTTTTTTTTGTAGGCACTCGCATTTGTTGTATTTTTGTACGCATGCGTAAGCGCGAAATTACGTGTGCCTGCTTGTGGGCATGCAGCAAATATGAGCCTTGAATGTCAATATAGTACCTTTGCAACTTAGATTATTCCGGTACCTTAGATCTGGCGATACAATATAATTCTATTAAGGAGATTAGAATAACACAGAGTAAGACCATAGATTAATGGTTAACGCTACCAACTTGTAATCTAAAGATAAGTTGTGGGTTCAATTCTCAGCAGAGCACATAAAAAATATCATTTAATTTTCAAAAATGCTCTTATCGAAGACGGGTGGTCCATCCATCCAGCCTTACAGCAACTGGGTCTCGCTTGAGAATTGACGCTTTCTACACCGACGACCAAGCTTGCATTGGGCTCTTGAGGTGTGATTCACGCATAAACAGCGCTCACCAAATAAATCATCCTAATATTATCATTATTATTTGGTGTGTCCAATTTAGTGTCTACTGTATAGCATTGCAACTTAGATTATAGATTCATTCTCCATGTTATCCTACTCTCCTTAGTATGTTATTATAAGAGTGAAAGAGAAAACAGTAACTTAAGGTGAAACACTTTTTTTTCTTTTTTTTTTCTTGTTCATTGACTTGTACGTTAGTGTGAAGCTGACCACCCATAATGTAAAAAATGGTTTCATGGAAGGTCAGTAGGAGTTGCAGGACTTATGGTCATTTGAAATTTGGATTTTAATTTGTATGTACACATGCAGAATGTGTAAGTGCAAACTTACATGCGTCTGCTCGTGAGCAGGCATTCAATTTGAATTTTAAATGTTAATACATCTTTGCAACTTAGATTATAGATTATAAAGTACATTAAAAACAGTTTCCCATCATTTCTACATATTACTCATTTAAAAAATATCCTGAATTGCTGTTTACGATTCTATACGACTCATCTTGTTAGTGTTTGCTAAGAACCCTAGTCACATAGACCTGCGATATTTGCATGTCAAGAAAAAAAAACAACTTTGGTACTCTGAGGCAGGAGCGTGCATCCCATACAGGCACATGCGCCTAATCAGTAGGCAATATATGGTAAACAACCATTTAAGCTTGATATTGAGATTTAAAATTCAAAATTTTAATTTCGACTGGAGCCATCGTCAGCACTTCAGTCAATTTCAAATGAGTTATTTTAAAGGAAAGGGAGAACATATTTATTCCTAAATGTATTTGCCTTTACCCTATGCACGCGCCTGCTCTGAGTTCCAGGTCTATTGTATTTTTTTTAAATCCTCAAGTATGTATTTTACAATTATAATAACTACACAGTTAAAAACTTGGGCATGTTGTTTCACCTCCAGTCACTGTTCTTTCTTATCACAATAGGGATCGGAATTGTAAACATTCCTAAGCATCAAACTAGCACGAGAATTCAAAAAAGTGCATGAAGGAAAGAAATGTTTGAATACAGGTTTCAGCTTGAAGCTTAGGAATGTTTGCATTGCCGTCGAGTGGCAAACAAAAATACGTCCAATGGCACACTTTTTACATGTTAGTTATAATTTAAATATCATTAATACCTTAAAGGTAGAACTGAATAAGTGGCATATTAAGGGCCGGTCTTATAAACATCCGTTAGTTCAATGTCGTACCAAATTTACCGAAATATAATACAAACGTCACATTTTTCGTCTTATAAGAATCCGTTTGTTTTATTTCCGTAAAAGTTACCGACAGCCGACCCATCGATTAATGGCAGATACCGGCCGGTTAGTTAAGGTTTGAGGTTAGGTCAGCTGTCAAAGCATTGTTTCTTTGCGGTAAGTTTTGCGCGTCATTGGACTACTACGCTCTATCCTGTTGAAGATAATTTCTTCCGAAAGTGATAGATAATTCATTAAAAAAATTCTGTCTTAGTCGTTTTCGTATTTGTCAAAAGCAATTTTAGGTTATGTTTCGTCTTTGACAGCAAACGGATGACGTATGTTCATGAATGCACGTAAAAAAACATAAAAAATACGAGTGCATTATTGAGAACTAACGGACGGTTAAAAAAGCTTTATAGGACGACCATCGGTAAGATCAGTCCGTAAACGTCCATCCGTTAGTAACTTGCTGAGATACTTATGGATATTTGGTCTCTCGTTTATAAGACCGGCCCTAAGCTAACATGGGTTTCTCAGATAAATACACCTTTTCTCCTATTCTCTACGAGAGAAAACACTGAGAATGTGTGAAAATCCTGTTTGTCATGAGCACTTCCTTGTAATTAGTTCACTTACAATGAGAAGTTACTCCCAGTAGAAGGTTTTATACACAATTTGTCAAATCAGTGAATCAGCACTTATTCAGTTTTATTTTTAAGGAAGCGATATAACGGTCCTAACCTTAGAGCAATTACATATCAGTTGGGTCTATAGGTAGAATAGAAGTGTTGAAAGCTAGAAGGCTGAGGTTCGAAATTTCAATTTGTTTCTGGTCTGAATTTAGCCTGACAGTTTGTCATATAAGGTAGAATAATATAGCTCCAATAGCTATAAAAAGTAAAAAGAAGAAGAAGACGTTTTCTATGTTGTCTGTCACTTTTGTATGTAAAATCTCTCTCTGTTGTAACAAGCTCCGATCGGGTAGGTTGTGTTGCCAGCGTGTAAACTTTGAAGAATATATGGCGTGTTAAAAAACCGACGACTTTCATTTCTGCGATTTGTAGTCCTGTCCGGTGTTCCTCCTTTATCCTGATTCCTACCAGTTTCTTTTGGTGGCACTTCTATCAAAGATGTGGACACTCGAAACAGACTTGTGCTTTTGCTGCAGCACTGTCGCAGTTTTCAGCCACGATGTCCTTCGGCGTCCCTGATTTCTTCTCCCCTCAATCTTACCCTGTATGATAAGATGGAGAAGGTGGTATTTCTCATTTCTCAAAACATGTCCTAAGTACATCAGCTTTCTCTGCTTAATAGTTGGCAGAATTCCTTTATGGTGACTTCTTCATTGGTGACCCGATCACGCCAGAAGATCTAAAGCAGTGTTATGGCCGAGGGGGTCAAGTGGCCGATCTTTCAAGCATATTTGGAATAGAATAACGCTAGATCGATCTCCGCCTTGGTCCATTGACCATAACTTTGACACTGTTTCAACAGATGTCATTGGGTAATTATTAATTAATAAATAATCCATTCAAATATACAATGAATTATTAATTGATGATATTAATAACCGTTCCTGGCCAGGCAAAATAGGTTGGTGATTGCATTTCTCTTCACAAATCTATTTTTTTTTTTAAATCATTTTTCGGTAGACACACATTGCAAACGCTTCCAATCCGTTTGTGTCATAAAAAAGTTATAAACAAACTGAATATGCATCTAGCCACTGCCCGGATCGTAGAAGTACACTTGCCGCTGCTTCAAAAAGACCAACTCGACTTGCTAGTAAGTGCTCTAAGGTTCCAGACACGCAGATACACGAGAGAGAGATAATTTGAGCGGGGACTGTACTGGAGTACAGACTATTATCCTTTACTTGAAGACTCGGGTTAGGAGGTAAACTATCACTATCCCCTAACACTATCCACTATCCACTATCCTCCTGCAGCTACTGCCTAGAATAAGCCCTTCTTCTTCTTGTCCTTCTTCTCCTTGCCGTCCACAGTCCTGCAACAAAACACACAATCATAAACATAATACTTTTCTCTTCATAATCTTGTTCCTCATTGCTGAGGGTTGTGACCTGTGTGGAAGCAACCGCACTTCTCCAGTTCTCTCTTGACTGCGCTGCTAGTAGTGCTCCAACCTCCAAGGTGCCTGCTGCTGTCTTCACTTGATCGGTCCATCATGTGGGGGATCTTCTCTCTTCCCAAATATACTAACAACATCAAATTCTTTTGGGTTGGACCATGTTCGTTTGTAGCGATGCATTTGTAGCTTTTTTATCTGCCAATGTTTGCAGAAAGCATTCTCAAGGCTGGTTATCAAAGCGGTGCGGCGGTTTTTTCGCATTTACTCACTGTTGGGAACTGGCTGGAAGTATGAGCGCTGCCATCCCATACCACGCACCGCATCAATCCCAATGAAGGAAGCCAATGGAGATAAAGACAATACATCATATAAGCAGTCAGTTACCAACAGTAAGCGGATGCAAAGACCGCCCCATCACTTTGATAACAAGCCTTGAGAACACTTTCTGCTCGTGAAAGGGAAACATCAGCAGAGAGCATTTTTGTTCTCTGTCTAACTAAGCACGGTTTTCATTCATGTTAGTTGAAATGCACATGGTGTCTTTTTGCATTTAAAAAATTTCCAGTCCAGCTGTATTGTACCTTACTGTAAAGTTTGTCAATGTGAATGGACAAATGATTACACCGGAGGCTAGACAACTTGTCACAAAATGAGTTTGTGGCCTCGACATTGATTATCTGACTTACCCACGCCTCCAGCGAGCGCCGCCTGAGATCGTCCTGTGAAACACCGGCCTGCTGCTCCCAGGCCAGGCGTTCCTCCAGCTCCCTGGCCTGCTGCTCCAGGGAGTGCCTAGTTATCTGACTTACTCCTTGCTGTTGGCCTCCAGGGAGCGCCGCCTGAGATCGTCCAGTGACTTGCCGGCCTGCTGCTCCCAGGCCAGGCGCTCCTTCAGCTCCCTGGCCTGCTGCTCCAAGGAATGACTAGTTATCTGACTTACTCCTTGCTGTTGGCCTCCAGGGAGCGCCGCCGGAGATCGTCCAGTGACACGCCAGCCTGCTGCTCCCAGGCCAGGCGCTCGGCGTCCAGGGCGCGGCGCCGCTCCTCCAGTTCCCTGGCCTGCTGCTCCAGGGAGCGCCGCGTGGCAGAGTGCCGCCGCGCCAGCTCCGCCTCTGAGTCACGCAGCTTCTGCTTCTTCTCACGCACCTGCAACCATCACGCCCAGCTTACTCAGTGAACATTATCTTATTGGATAAAAACTACCCATCAATACACTCAAAGCATTCTGTACTGTAACTGTAACTCTGACGCGATTCCGCTAGGGGTGGCCAGAGCCTCTGCAGAGCTGCCTCTATTTTTTCCTATCCTTACATACCTCTTTCAATTCATTCATATCCATCACTTTTTTCATACATTTTCTTCTTTTACGCTCATTTGTATATCCCATTCTTTCACAATCTCCTCAATCTGATCACTCCATACTTTTCTCGGTCGCCCCTTACCTCTTTTTCCTTTCACACTTTCTTTGTATACATACTTTGTCAGTCTATCATCATTCATTCTTTCGACATGCCCAAACCATCTCATCACATTCTTTTGTACCTTGACTTTCACATCCTCTTTCAAATTACATTCTTTTTTTACCCATTCATTCCTAACTCTATCCCTCAGAGTTTTTCCTGTCATGCTTCTCAAATGCTTCATTTCCACCGTACATACTTTACTCATTTCGCTATCGTTCACTGTCCATGTTTCACTTCCATACATCAAAGTCGTTTTTGAATATTTAAAAAAGTAATTTATAGTGGACCTTGAAAATTACAAGTTTAACAATGTTTTTTTTTTTTTCGCATGACTCCCAAAGGCACAACAATGAAAGGGTTTTGTTTACATTACAAAGGTCACTGCTCCCTAACATTATGATCTAATCTAATCTAAGCTGCAAGGATATATATCATTTAAGATTTATATTAAATGTATTCCCACAAGCAGACATGTATAATTTCGCGCTAACACATGCCGCATGTGGACCTACATTATAAAAACCCAATCTCAAATGAACATAAGCCCTGCAACTCTTGCCGTCCTTCCCTGAAACAGGGGTGACATTGGCATGATAATATTATATGCCTTTCACTGTCTTTAATCAAAAAACGGATAGGAGATAAGTTATGTATCTTTGGAGATATTTAAAATCAAAATCAAGATTTCGGTAGCTGAAAACTGGTAAAAAATCGCCGGCACGCTAGAGGTTAATAGAAATCAGGGGTGATTTGATCTCTTTCCGGAGAGACGAATGAATTACAGTACATTGCCCGAACTAGCACGAGTATTTAATATTCCTCCGCACCTTCATCTCGAACACCTGCTCCATTTCTCCCTCCATCTTCTTCATCTTGTTGTCATGCTCGCGCTTCTCCTCTTCCATCTGAGCCAGCGGATTCCTGGAAACAACAGTACAGACACATGAAAACATCCTTGGATAAACATATGCAGTACCCCATGTAGAACTAGATGGCGAAAGCATTGAAAGATGCACTAGTTACAGGTACCTGGGATGTGTGGTCAACGAAAAGTGGGACATGTGTCAAGAAGTCAGAAGCAGACTAGAGCAAGCCCGAAATGTCTTCGCTAAAATGAGCAAATTACTGTTGTGCCGAAATTTAAGCCTTGAACTCCGGAAGCGCATAGTGAGGTGCTACGTTTTCCCAATCGCTCTGTATGGTATGGAGGGATGGACTCTCACGCAGGCACTGGAGAGACGTATTGAAGCATTCGAGATGTGTTTATACCGAAAAATGCTTCGGATCTCTTGGCGTGATCGAGTCACCAATGAAGAAGTCCTTCAACGAATGCGCACTACAAAGGAGCTCCTGCCTACCATTAAGCAGAGAAAGCTAATGTACTTCGGTCACATTATGAGAAATGAGAAGTACCGTCTCCTTCATCTTATCATTCAGGGTAAGATTGAGGGGAGAAGATCTCAGGGACGCCGAAGGACATCGTGGCTGAAGAACCTGCGACAGTGGTTCGGCAGAAGCACCAAGTCCCTATTTCGAGCCGCAGCATCAAAACTCAAAATAGCTATGATGATCGCCGATCTTCGTTAGAAGTGGCACAAGAAGAAGAAGAAGAAGTACCCCGAGTACAAAACATTGCGTAAATCTTACCACAATTGCGTAAATCTTGCCACAATTGCGTAAATCCCACCACGATTGCATAAGCCTTACCACGATTGCGTAAATCTCACAATAGTCCGGTCGATAGCTCAGTTGGTAGAGTGCTCGCATTCTACCCCGTGAGCTCGGGTTCGAATCCCACCGAGGAGGGTGTCAGAAATGATTTCCTATTTTGGTGTTTATTTCAAACCCCATAATAAAAATACCGGCAAGGTTTACTCAGCCTTCACAAGAAATGAGTACCAGTCCCCTCGGGAGCTGGGAAACCCCCACTTCAACTGAAGTGGTTGGCGTAAGGCCGGCCCCCTTACCTGTGAAAAAAAATAGGTTCAACTCGCCACATGCGACCCCTTCGGGGATAACGCGGCAAGAAGTTACACTATATGTGTAGCTTAGTTGCGTTAGTTGCGTTTGCGTCAATAAAAAATGTACGGAATATACGACGGCACTCCTAGAGAGCAATTAAATTTTCATACATTTTTTCGATTTACACTATTTTCCTTGACTTATAGGTTGGTATGAGGCCTACCACCCATCCCGTACAAAAATGGTTCATTTTACCAATGTCGCCCCTATTTCAGGGAAGGTCAGCAAGAGTCGCAGGGCTTATGTTCATTTGAGATTGGGTTTTTATATTGTAAGTCCACACGCGGCACGTTTAAGAGTGAACTTTTACGTGTCTGCTTGCGGGAATGAATTTAATATGAGTCTCAAATGTAGTATACATCTTTGCAACTTAGATTACAGATTATAGACGCAATCGAGGTGAGTTTGTGCATTCTTTTATTATCACTGCACAGCTTTTTTTAATATTATTGTATTAAACATTTATGTCAAATAATAAAATGAATCGCGCGATATCTACTGCCCTTTTTAATTTCATAAAATCCATATAGCAGTGTTTAAAGCAGTGATTTAGCTCCGTATTTAAGTTATTTATCTTGGCAGGCAACGAAAATATAATTTATATAATTCAAATTAACAAAGTTTCAATTCACAATCATAGATTGTCCTGATGATGCCTTGTGGGCGAAAGTGCTAGACAGAAATAAAATATTGTAAAAAGTGCATTGGAACTTTGTTAATTTGATTAATATACAATGGACTTTCACTGTGTAAACCACTAAACCCTTAAAATTATTAAACTACAATTAATTTAAAATTTAATATGTTGGTACTTCGTCCGGTCGATGGCTCAGTTAGTAGAGTGTTTGCATTGCATGCCGAGGGCTCCGGGTCGAAACTCACAGAGGGTGTCAGGAATGACTTCCCGTTTCGGTGTTTATTTCAAACCCAAAATAAAATACCGGCAAGGTTTACTCAGGCTTCACAAGAAATGAGTACCAGCCCCCTCCTTGTCTGTAAAAATAAAGAGGTTCCGCTCGCCAAGAAGTTACACTATATGTGTGGCTTAGCAGGGTTCTATATATTTTTCTCATTTAAAAAATTGTCCTCATTGATTCTACACAGATAAAATACGACGGATTCATACAAAGCAAAAGCAAAAGCCCGGTATTTTGAATTGTAGTTAACTAAAGCTTTCAATTTACTGCAAATCCATGGCTCAACCGCAACGCAACTCGCAAGTAAGCTACACATAAAGTGCAACTTCTTGCCGCGTTATCCCCGAAGGGATCGCATGTGGCGAGTTGACCCCATTTATTTTTACAGGTAATGGGGCCGGCCTTACGCCAACCACTTCAGTTGAAGTGGGGGTTTCCCAGCTCCCGAGAGAGCTGGTACTCATTTCTTGTGAAGGCTGAGTAAACCTTGCCGGTATTTATTTTGGGGTTTAAAAAAAAACACCGAAACGGGAAATCATTTCCGACACCCTCGGTGGGATTCGAACCCGAGCTCACGGCATGGAATGCAAGCACTCTACCAACTGAGCTATCGACCGGCCCAATGTGAAATTTTCATACACAAAAAAGATGATCCATAGGTATATCAAATGTGTTGTATGTGATAAGAATAGCCCTGATAGTTACTAAAATTTACTGGCTGAATTCGGTGAATTAACTACAAAACTGAAATTGGGCTTTGATTGTACTTTTGTTAACTTTACTAGACTTGAAAATACCGGTTTTTAAGAAAGTATTTTGCAGCTAAAACTTATATTACAGAAGCAAATAGGAGATTATAGAATATGAATAAAATTTAAAACATAGCACATGAGAAATAAAGATGTATAAAAATTATATACAACTACCATGCAGAATTCTTAAAACTAGTGTTTTTAGGGCCGTTCTTATAAACGTTGGACTAAATATCCATAAGTAAATCCTCATTTTACTAACGGATGGACGTTAACGGACTGATCTTACCGATGGTCGTCCTATAAAGCTTTTTTAACCGTTCGTTAGTTCTCAATAATGCACTCGTATTTTCGATGATTTTTGCGTGCATTCATGAACATATGTCATCCGTTTGCTGTCAGAGAAGAAACATAACCTAAAGTTGCGTAAGACAAACACGAAAACGACTGATACAGCCCTATTTTAATGAATTCTCTATCACTGTCGGAAGAAATTATCTTCAACAGGGTAGAGCGAAGAAGTCCAATGACACGCAAAACTTACCGCAAAAAAATAATGCTTTGACAGCTGACCTAACCTCAAACCTTAGCAAACCGACCGGTATCTACCTGGAAACCGGGGGTCGGCTGTCGGTTAGATCCGCCGGTAAAATTAAACCAAAATTTTACAAACGAATTGTTATAATACAGAAAAACGAAATCTGTACCAAACTTCAGTTTTTTACATTTGAAATTTAACAAACGGATGTTTATAAGATCGGCCCTTACACAAGTTTTTGGTGGGTTGCTTTTGAGTCTATAGTTAATTAAGTATTCCAGTATTTGCCATCATTTTTTTTGTATTTCTTCCCATTTATATAATCTATAATAATCTATTATCTAAGTTGCAAGGATATATTAAATTAAAGCTCTCAAATACATGCCCACAAACAAACACGTGTAGTTCGCGCTTACAGATGATGAATGTGTACTTAAAAATAAAATCCAAACCTCAAATGAACATAAGCCCTACAACTTTTGTCGACCTTCCCTGACACAGGGGTGACATTGGCAAAGTGAACCATTTTGTGCAGTATGGGTGGTCAGCCTCATACCAACCTATAAGTCAAGGAATACAAATAATGAATAACCCATCTATAATAATAAATAATCTATCTATAATCTAAATATATTAACATTTAAAATTCATATTAAATGCATGCCCACAAACAGACAGGCGTACTACTGTCCTATTTTCACTTATTTATTGCAAACTTATGGACTACATGGAAAAAGCATATTTCGATACCTGAAAGGTGAAACTGAATAAGTGACATATTAAGCTAACATGGGTTTCTCAGATAAATACAGTTTTTTTGCCTATTTTCTACGAGAGAAAACACTACAATAGTCTGAAAATCCAGTAGGTTAGAATTTCTTCATGAGCACTTCCTTACCATTACGCTGCCTTAGTTCTTGTTTACCGTATACGCCATTGAGAAAATTTTACATGAGCAATGTTTGCATGTGTACTGGACCAATGTGTCTTATAAAAACAAGAAATTTATCTAAAAATATTTAAAGGAACTCTCACATTATCGAGTTGTACGGTTTTTCTTAGCTCAGATTGTGTAGAATTTGATTCATAAGACAACTGCATGACAAAGTCATATTTGACAAGATTGGCGTATACGGTAAACAAGAACTGGGGGAGCCATTAGTTCACTTACTATGGAAAAGTTACACCCAATAAATTGTTATATCCACGATTTATCAAATCTGTGAATCAGTACTTATTTAGTTTTACCTTTGAGGTGGCGATTTGTAGAATGAAAATCACTTTTTGAATACTAAAGTACACACATTACAAATATTGTGTTGAAGCCAAATAAAATAAATCCCTTTGGTGCATATTATTTACAGTATTGCATACAAAAATGATTGCTCCAGAGTGTTTTGGTTCACTACATACAAAATATACAAGAAAATAATGGAGTCGAAACAAAGATCAAAATTTCAAATTTGTTGCGGTGTGTGACATCAAAGATCTAAGTGAGTAACCCCCCTGTATTCACCGATGCTACTGACACTTCAGAGGAATTGTGAAAGGGAAGACCGTGAAAAGTACGGTTGGATCAGATTGGTGAAATAGTGAAAGAATGGATTATACAAAGCGAATGTAAAAGAAGGAAATACATGAAAAAGGTGATGGATGTGAATGAACTGAAAGAGGTATGCAAGGATAGGAAAAAATGGAGGCAAATGTGCAGAGGATCTGTCCAACCCTATTGGAATGGCGACAGAGTTACAGTTACAGTTACTTTCCTTGGGCCTCAGTAGTGCTTAGAATGGTTTTATTTATGCACGTACGTATAAATAACTCGTATATTTCCAAATTCCGCAACCAATTTTGAAAAATCAACATTTTTAATAATAATAATATTAGGATGATTTATTTGGTAAGCGCAGTTTTTGTGTGAATCACAAGAGCCCTCTGCGAGCTTGGTCGTCGCTATAGAAAGCGCCAATTCTCAAGCAAGACCCAGTCGCTGTAAGGCTGGATGGACCTTTGGCGACCGGTCTTTAGTAAAGGTATATGCATTTTTCAACCAAGCGAATAGCAAATTTGAAAATATAAATGATATATTCTTGTGCTCCACTGGGATTCGCACCCACAATCTTCCATTTCCGAGTCCAAGCGTTACCCCTAGTCGACGGACAGTATATATATATATACAAGGATAATTTATTTATAAGGTACCTACACATAATTGAAGAGCGCCGTTTTTGTGTGTGTCACACCTCAAGGGCCCTCTCAAATCAAAACAAAGTAAATGTCGGCGATGAAGTAATTGGGAACTAACCATTGACAAACTTGTTTTAAGTCAAGATATAGCAGACATTGAAAAAAATACATATGCGTTGTGGATACGTATCCCAGAAAAAATATATTTAAAAAAAAAATTCAATGTAAGTAGAGATCGCGGTTTTTGGAAAAATATGACTAAAATAAAAACCAATCTACAGTCTAGTTCAGACAAGCCGACTATTCTAGTCGAGTAGCGAGTAATTTAGTGGTGGGCGGGGCGCTACTCGCCCGTTAAAATAAAGTAAAATGTATCGACTCTACTAAGTCATTGACTAAACTACTTGACTAATTTTTTGTGGTTCTAAATTACTAAATTACTCGCTACTCGACTAAATAGTCGCCTTGTCCGAACTAGCCTTAAGCGCTAGTGAGACCTAAGGGAAGTGTTAGTGAGGTTGGTGAATACGTAGGTAAGGTCTTTAGACAACAACAAAAACAAATATTAAATAGCGTTTTCCTGAGTAACCCAGCTGGGTGAGGGCATTTTTTTTTTAAGTGTCATATGTGCCGATTCCGTTTATAAATAACACAATGGACTCTGAACATTCAAAATATCCTTGGGCTGTGTGATGTCATCCATAGTAAATTTAAAAAAATATTCCCAATAATCAGGGATTTTTTTCTAGTTAACAGCATTGAGTCATAGCTCCACACTAACAAAGGATCAAAGAAAACACTAACAACATATTATTTTTCTAAAGATATCACTTATAAATAAATAGTGGAAAACATTTAAAGATTTGACAGATAAAAAAAAGCCTACGGATGACAAACAAGCGCCTCTGTGGGCTGGAAGTCTCATCACCACGGTAATTCTTACCTACCGAATATCGGTAATATTTGCATGAAGATCTGTCAATCCAAGATGGCCGCAAGTGAACAGCTGATTAGTCTTCATACAAATATAACCGATATTCGGTAGGTAAGAATTACCGTGGTGATGAGGCTTCCAGCTCAGGACCCTGAGTACGAGTTTTTTCACTTTACTCGAAGTATTGTGTATTCGAGAAAAATGTATGTAAACTTGTAAAGCACCCCTGGCAAAAAAGGTTTCGAAACTTGTTTTGCCAGAGGTGCTTTACAAATTCACATACATTTTTCTCGAATACTCAATACTTCGAGTAAAGTGAAAAAACTCGTACTCAGGGTACTGGTCAGATTTGGAACAAACCCAACCAAATGATACATTTGTATTCCTTGACTTTTTAAATATTCAAAGTCCATCGGAAGTGAGAGTGTGTGTTGGATGTTGGTGGATGGACTTACCAGACTGTCATGAAGCTGTTCATGACTCCTTGCGGGCATAGACTGAACACCAAACTGACATTACTGCGGGGCCGCGGTCACTAACATTCCTCAGCGTCAAAGTGTGAAGCAAATTTAAAACCTGTGCGACTATCGCAACACTTACAACACGTGTAAAGAGTGTCTTTTGACACATAGAACTTCAATCTGATGTCATCATCGATGGCACGACAACCAGAGACAACAAAATATGCATAAATAAAAAAAAATCTAAGCCGAATTTAGGTTAGATTTACCGTCGCTAGACATATTTGTAAAATAATTATTAAAATAAATAAATAGACGGATATTTGTAGGAATCGTTAGTGGAGAATGTCAGTACTCTCGACGTTTTGTTGGCGACGTAAACAACGTCTTCGGGAGACACCCTCTCTGTACGACGACTGTATTTTAATTAGATAGTATTAGTCCAATTAGATTGTATTAATCCAATCAGTTCATTCTTGGTCGTCGTACGGAGAGGGTGTCTCCTGAAGACGTTGGCTGCGTTGCCAATGAAACGTTGAGAGTACTGACATTCTCCACTGACGGTTCGTACAAATATCCATCTATTAATTTATTTTAATAATAATTTTACAAATACCACTCTGAGCGCTAGCGACACCTATGAGAAGTGTTAATGGGATTGGTGAATACTCGTATGAGGGAAAGCCTATTTGAAAATCAAGACAAATCTTTGATAAAGCACATATTTTTCAATATATTGCAGAAAAAAATGCTTCTGGGTAAGCTGTAATGTTTAATTCAAGTTTAAGGCTTTCAAATGCTTGTTTGGGGATGGGAAGCCCATCACAGACATGGGTGAAACGTCCCGAAGCTCCATTTCTGATAAACCACGCAACAGATCACAGAAAGCAATTCTACAGTGATACATATATTTGTTATATCTAGTTTTTCTTTTTGCGCTCTACATGAAATGAGGCTGCAGAATTCTTACGTGAATGACAATCTTAAAGAGCATCTCCCCCCAAACAAAACTGAAGAATTTAGGTCTCTGTTTCGCAAGATGACGCTTAGGAATGTTAGCAATACTGGGAACACCTTTAGCTCCTTTTCACACAATCCGAACCAACAGGTGTTGGAGCAGAAATTGCAAAGTACATATGGGAAAATATGTAAGCTTTCACATTCATTAGTTTGTCCAGCTATCCCGTACACTTTGCGATTAGATGGATGAAACCGGATTGTGTGAATAGAGGATCACTCTATGATATAACTATTCAGGTACAAGTAAAACAAAAAGGTTGAACCGTTCCACTGTGGCAAGAGATCATCATTTTTGCATGTCGCATGTATGAATATAAAATGTACTGGGATTATCAGAAATGCATTATAAATGTGACATAGTCCATTCCCCTAAATATAAAACTTTACGTTAAAATTGAATCTTCAATTTTTATTTAAAAATATGTTGGAACTAAAACGCTCACCAGAGACACTGTTTCAGTCACCCTCGGTAGGATTAAAACCCAAACTCTCGGCATGGAATGCAAGCACTCTACCAACTGAGCTATCGACAGGATCAGAAATAAATAATTTATTTCCAAGGAATGCAAGCACTCTACCAACTGAGCTATCGACAGGATCAGAAATAAATAATTTATTTCCAAGATATCCTTCTTAGGGATTTCTCGATGGGTTTTTCTTGCGCAACTCAAAGATCTTAATGTATTACTATGAAAATAAGTGTTTCCAAAACCATTTTAACGCAAATAGATGCTATATCCATTTCAACCTACCTAAGCGCAAATTGTCATTGGTTGGAAAGAGAATACAGATGCTCTCAGTGTGACTTCACTCTAAACAGAGAAGTTTGAAAGAAGCTAGAAAGTTTCTCCGCTATGTTGGTGTTTCGGAACGTCATCTCTGTGCAGTTGACAGCTAACCTCAACAACACAAATATTAGCCTCAATTATTAATGTTAATTAATGGATTCCAATTATCAATAATTGAAAAGTCTGCTGAAAATATTAGAATCATGACTCAATGATGTACTTTGAGATGAATCTACATACATTCTGCCGAGCTTTGACAGCTGGCAGCTCGCTGCCTTAGTTCTTGTTTATCGTATATGCCATTGAGAAAATTTTACATGAGTAATGTTTGCATGTGTACTGGACCAATGTGTCTTACGAAAACAAGAAATTTATTTTAAAAATATTTAAAACAACTCTCGCATTATCGAGTTTTACGGTTTTTCTTAGCTCAGGTTGTGTAGACTTTGATTCATTAGACAACTGCATGAAAAAGTCATATTTGACAAGATTGGCGTATACGGTAAACAAGAACTGGGGGAGCGAGCTGTCTGGTTGACTTATGAAGTTTGCTTATGATGGTTTGGGGTGTTTTGCAACCAAGCTCCCACACTCCTCCCCGATCATGATTTTTACTGTAAGCGCTCACAGTGCTCAAATGAGCTCCCCGGACACGGCCTAAGTACTCCTTGAAGCGGGAACTAAACTGATTAATTTGACAGGTCTGGCTGACATTTATGTCTCATACAGTGCTTCAGTGCCATAAGCTTGTTTCAGGACTACTTATATTATACATTTGTCAATAGTTTGCATACATGGTTGGTCTTTGAAATAAGGTTTTAAACTAAGGGGAATGGAAATCTGCAAATACAATACATGAATAGAGGTATATAAGCCACTGTTGATCAGCTGTTAATTGTTAATTGGATATAGATCATTAAATTACTGGTTTTATTGCATCATCATAGCACAAAAATAACAATGGAGTCCGCACATTCAAAATTTGATGACATCACAGCCTGTCTGACACTGATAGGAAACAAGAATAGGATCCACAATAGTCACAGATTTAATTTAATTTTACAGGTGAAATGTATAGACTTGACATCTGTACCCTTAGTACGAGTTGCAAAACTTGAGTAAAGTAAAGTGTACGGAAAATATTAAAGAGTGATTTCTCCCAAAATCTGCCATTTTTGTTTCTCACACTTTATGGTCTTAGCAAAAGAGTTACAGTGATGAAGAAAATCAAGTTCAAACAAACAAAAACGGCAGATTTGGGGAGAAATCACTCTTTAATAATTGCCGTAAACTTAACAATACTCAAGTTTTGCAACTCGTACTAAGGGTACTGATGACAGATGTGAGCAATACATTTTGTAGCACTCTAAGTCTGCACAAGTGTTTGGTGAGCGTGCTTTTTCAGTGGCAGCTTCAAGGACATGGAACTGACTGCCATCTATGGTTTGAGAGGTTGCTGACAGCAGTCACTTCAAGCGACGTCTCAAGACCGATACGTTCACCGAACCTTTTGGGGCACCAGTGAAAAAAGTCAACTGACTCATCATCATCATTAGCGTTGTTTCAACCTACCTACATAATATTAATAAAGATAAGTGTGACATATGTCCTGCGTCTAGGTTAAAATTTTCATTTCTGTTAATGACGGTACCCGGATGTGGTGGTCAGACTCGGAACTAACATCCTTAGCCAAGTGACGTCACATCTTTTTCCACAATTTGAATGTGCGTACTCCATCGTTTATTCATTCAATCATAGGCCATACGGAGTGAGGTTAGCCAAAAAGAAACAACAAGGATCTGATACTAAATAATGGATACAGATACAAAAATAGCATTCCCACTTAGCTAGGATCAGATACAGAGGATTCTTAATTTCTGAGATAATTTCTGATACCCTCAATGGGGTTAGAACCCAAACTCTCAGCCGGCATGGCATGCAAGCACTCTACCAACTGAGCTATTGACCGAACCAGAAATAAATAATGTATTTTCAAGATGTCCTTTTATGGGTTTTCTTAAAAAAGGTTTTTTCTTGAGCAAAATTGTATGAAATAATTGGTTGAAATGGATAGTCTACTTGCGTTAAAATAGTTTTGGCTCTACTATATCGATACCTTAAAGGTAAAACTGAATAAGTGACATATTGAGCTAACATGGGTTTCTCAGATAAATGCACCCTTTTTCCTATTTTCTACTTGCGAAATCACTAAAGAAATATGGAAATCCTGTAATTTAGAAGTTTTTCTTATAATTAACCCCCTTCAGGTTACTTTCCGAGAAATAGGCAAAAAAATATCAAGTTACAAATAATAAAATGTTTTATCAACAATTTCTCATAAATAATAATATTAGGATGATTTATTTCGTGAGCGCTGTTTTTGTGTGTATCACACCTCATGAGCCCTCTACGAGCTTGGTCGTCGCTGTAGAAAGCGCCAGTTCTCAAGCAAGATCCAGTTGTTGTTAGGTTGGATGGACCTTTCAGTGACCGGTCTTTGGTAAAGGTTTATGAATTTTTCAACCCAGCGAAGAGCACATTTGAAATATAAATGGTACATTTTTGTGCTCCGCCGGGATCCGAATCCACAACCTTCCATTTACGAGTCCGAAGTGTTGCCACTACGGACTACGGACCGGTCCAAGATGCCAACGACACGCGGTGTACCTGAGCGGTAACCCATCCAAGTACTGTCCGCGCCCAATGTTGCTTAACTTCGGTGATTTATGGGAACCGGTGCTTTCAACATGGTAACGTCGTTGACGTCATATCAGTGAATCAGTACTTATTCATTGATTCATATTGTTAAGAAAACTGCATTGGCTTTGCTTTCCGGAGAGGGTGGTCTACCATGTTTGTCTGATGGTTTACAAAACTGTAAATGGTGCGGCTCCTTCATATTTGTCTGACATGTTCTCACCCATTGAAATATAGTTGAGGCGCCAGACACTCAGGTCTGTGGGGTATGGAGTGGTTGACTTAGTCCAGATGCACTGTCAGATACGCACTAACTTTCTTTCCGGTTTGCTTGTCCATTGGAGTGGAGCAGATTACCACCTAACGTGAGGAAGGTAAAAACTGTTGGTATCTTTAAAGGAGCACTAAAGACGCAACTCTACAAAAATCTTATCCGTGATTTGAGAGGACCCTTGAGGTGTGACACACACAAAGACGGCGCTCTTTCATTATGTGTACCTCAAAAATAATTTATTCTTGTATATATATTATTCAGTTTTACCTTTGTGGCGGTGATATTATGGCTCAACACTAGAAAGCAAGGTCGTACAAGTAGGCAGAGAGAAGAGAGCTGAGTAACTGACTTGTTGGATATCCTCTGTGGCTTCCCGTCGGTGCCCAGGCCGGCCAGCTTCCTGCAGCGGTAGTTCTCGTAGTGCACGCTGCTGGTCACGTCCTTGAGGTCCTGCAGGTGCGTGCGGATCACCATGTTGCGCAGCGCGATGAAGTCGCAGTGCTCCAGGTTCTCCACTGGAAACATTACAACAAAGATAATCAGCTTCCTGCGGCGGTAGTTCTCCTAGTGCACGCTGCTGTCTAAGTTGCATGGATATATTCATTCAAAGCTCTCAGATGTATGCCCACAAACAAACACGTGTAGTTCGCGCTTACAAATGCTGATTGTGTACTGACAAATAAAATCCAAACCTCAAATGAACATAAGCCCTGCAACTCTTGCCGACATTCCCTGAAACAGGGGTGACATTGGCAAAGTGAACCATTTTTTACAGTATGGGTGGTCAGCCTCATACCAACCTATAAGTCAAGGAATACGAGTAATAAATAACATTTAAGTATAAGAAAACAACAAAACCTTAAAAATAAATCTATACAAAATAAATTGCACAGAATCTGTACTCGACTTTCTTGCAAAAATTAACCCACTGTATGACGTATGTAAAGCTAGAATCATCTACCAGCTTATGCAGTTTCAATGAAAATATAATATATCGATAATAAATCAATTTTATTCCACCGCGGTGTGTACCTGCATACTCGTACAATATGGATAAAGCCATTAAAATTATTAAGTGAATAAAAAATATTTGGATGATTTATTTGGTGAGCGCCGTTTTGTGTGAATCACAACTCAAGAGCCCTCTGCAAGGTTGGTCTTCTCTGGAAAAAGCGCCAATTACACAAGAAAGATCCTTGACTTATAGGTTGGTATGAAGCTGACCTCTGTACTGTACTGTACTGTATCCTGCCGCCGTTCCACTAGGGGTGACCGGTACCTCTGCAGATGCGCCTCCACTTTTTTCTGCCCTAACAAACCACTTTTATTTCCTCAATATTCATCACCTTTTTCATACACACTCTTCTCTTATTCTCACTCTGCAGAATCCATTCTTTCGCAATCTCACCTATTTGGTCTAACCATTCTTTCCTCAGCCTTCCCCTTCCGCGCTTTCCTCTGATATTTCCTTTGTACACTTTCTTCGTTAGTTGTTCATCATCCTTTCTTTCAAGATGTCTGAACCATCTCATCGTACTTTTTTGTACTTTCATTCTCATATTCTCTTTTATACCACACTCGTTCATCACTCAAGCATTACCTACTCTATCACTCAGTGTCTTTCCAGCCATTGCTCTCAGGTAAGCCATTTCAACCGTACTTACATACTTTACTCAGCTCACATTCATTAAGCCTCACTTCCACCAACCAATATGCCATTGTGGACCGCCGATCTCATATTCTTCGTAAGTTTCCTATTTCTTGCAATTCTTCCAATCGTTTCCATTACACTTCTTCCTCTACTAGCGCGCTTTTCCAATTATTTCGTCAATTTCGCATTCGACTCAAACTTGCTTCCCAGATAATCAAATTCTTTCACGACCTCCACTCTTTTTTCATTCAGTCTTATCTCAATTTTCTCGCATTTCTCAGTCCTCCCAAAGTGTAAAAAATAATTCACTTTGTCAATGTCACCCCTGTTTCAAGGAAGGTCGGCAAGAGTTGCAGGTTTTATGTTCATTTGAGATTTGGTTTTAATTTGTAAGTACAAATTTAGCATTCGTAAGCGCGAACTTACACGTACCTGTTTGTGAGCATGCATTTCATATTAGTTTTGAATGTTTATATTTCATTGCAACTTATATTCTAGATTATTATAGATGGTCATTAAACCCTTCTGTATGCAAACTAGGACTTTGTATGGTGGGTACACTTTTTAGTTATATTTTGAAAAATTAACGACTGATTATTATTGGTATTTATAAAATTTTAAGAATCGCAGCCTTTTATCTATTTTTAACCCTTTGACTACCAAGAAAATTGCTAATACATTTTGTATGGAAAATTTTCACTTTGTATCGCGGCTATACTTTTGATTCACTTTTTGGAAAAAATAATGATGGCAATATATAGGTTATTATTATTGTTTTACATTTGTGCTACATTATTTTTTTATTAACCCTCTAACTGCCGAGAATTTTTCCATTATTTTTTTCTTTTATATGGCAACTCCCTAAACCGAGATTATGATGAAGAAATGATTATAATTATTAGATAGCACTATTATAAAAATGGATTCACAAAAAATTTCAGAAAAATCGTCGGAGCCGTTTTTGAGAAAATCGCATTTTAAATTTTCAGCTCTTCGGAAGCCATCTTGAATTCTCAAAAAAGTAAAAAAAAAATGATTACGAATTAAAGTAATAAACTTGTTCTTTCTATCAAATCTAAAACAAATTTAAATATCTTGCGTTTTAATAGGTTTTTGTAATATTTTCGATTTAAAATTTCAGGTCGTGTAAACGGTGCTTTATATTTATTTTTTCAAAAATTTTTTTTTGTTAATTTGTGCAAATTTATGTTGTCCATAATATTGTACAACATTATATTTTTGTTGACCCCTTAACTTTCGAGAAAATCACAATCGTTTGTTTTTTTCATATGGCAGCCCATAGACACAGATTAGTAAGAGTGTTGTCATAACTAATTTATTAAGTTAAAAAATAATTAGTGGCAACTCTGAAAATTTAAGAAAAATTCTTGGAGTCGTTTATGAGAAAAGTGCAATTTTATGTTTTTTTTGTATGGCAGCCATCTTGAATTTTCAAGTTGGTGTAATGCCATGTTATTCATACTTAATACATGTCCAAAAAAGTTGATGTAGCCAAAATTTGGTATCTCTAGGTCTTATACTTTGGAAAGTGACACACACACATACATACATACATACATACATACATACATACAGACGGACGTTTTTGAAAGATAGTGTTTTTTGGCATGTCCTGCACCAGGACAACTCATTTCCGTGAAAACCTCGAAATTTTTTTTTCACACCAAATCATAACTTTCTTTATAGCCTTCGGCTATAGCAAGAAAGTAAAAAGTCAAAAATTTCTTATGCAAAAAATGTAGCAAGCTAATAAACCAACATTACAAATCAGCATTGCAGATTAGCCGCCACTTCTTCCTGTCCTTGCATACTTCTTTCATTTCATCCAGAGTCATAACTTTTTTCATACAAGCTCTCCTTTTATTATGACTCTGGATATCCCATTCACTCATTCATAACTCATTTTTGACCACAACATCGCGGAAGTACAAAACGTACTTCCTTTTAACCGTTAAAATATATTGTCTATTCATTAAATAAATAAATGTTACCCCTGTTTCAGGGAAGGTCGGCAAAAGTTGTGGGGCTTATGTTCATTTGAGGTTTGGATTTTATTTGTAAGTACACATTCAGCATTTGTAAGCGCGAACTACACTTGTTGGTTTGTGGGCATACATCTGAGAGCTTTAAATGAATATATCCTTGCAACTTAGATTATAGATTATTATTATAGATTAAATAATTTCCGGTCTACAGATATCATAAGTCAATGGTGTTTACCTTCAGCAATGCCCCAGGGGTACTTGCGGCCGCGCACCTTCTTGCCGTCCTGCTCTATGACTGTGCTGGAGCCCACCACGGCGAAGGGCACGCGCGCCCGCAGCTTGGGGGCGGCGCCCTTGTGCTGCGCGGCCCCCACCGCCCCCCCGCCCTCCTCCTCCTCCTCCCCGCCCGCCGGGAACTCGTAGATCTTGATCTTGTGCTGCGTGATCTCGTTCAGGATCTGGAATTAACAACAGAATTCATGAAAATGGTGACCTGAAACACAAGGTCTTTGAGTCATGCGTGCTTAGAATATCCACCCATGGCTTGGAAACAAAAGGGCTCACTCAGTATAGCGCCAACAGACTGAGGACGTGCCAAAGAGCCATTGAAAGGAGATGCTGGGAATCAGTTTTAGAGACAGGGTTCCAAATACGGAGATCCGTAGACTCACTGGTGTCACTGATGTCATACAGCGAGTGACCTGCTTAGTGACGCTGGGCAGGTCACGTCGTAAGGCAAAACCATGACAGGTGGCCGAAAAGGATCGTCCAGTAGCGACCTAGGAAGTCCAACCGGGGAGCAGGGAAACCTCAACTGAGGTGGCTGGACGACATCAAGAGAGCTGCAGGCAGAGGATGGCTGAACACAGCAGCCGATAGACAGGAATGGAGAGGATTAGAGGAAGCCTAAATCCAGGAGTGGACTGAGAAAGGCTGAGGAAGAAGGAATAAGATTATGTAGGTAGTTTAAAAAGGTAGTCAAGTGCTGCGAACTGCCGCTTAAAAACAAAAAAAAAAGAATTACCGCCAACTGCATGACTTGTGTTTTACAGTGCTGTAAACTAGAAAAAATCACGGATAATCGGGAACCCATTGTTTATTTATGCAATGAAGTACAGGCACTATATGTGCAGCCTAGTTACTGGGTGTACCTGTTTCTTGAAGAGGGCGCACTCCTCGGGCGTCATGGTGTCGGCCTTGGCGATGACGGGAACGATGTTGACCTTGTCCCCGAGGCGCTGCATGAACTCCACGTCCAGGGGCTTGAGGCCGTGGCCACTGGGCGCGATGAAGTACAGGCAGCAGTGCACGCGGCTGTCGGCCATCACCTTGCGCGACACCCGCGACTCTGCGTTCAGGAACTCCTCGTACTTGGACTCCACAAAGTCAATCACCGGCACCCAGCTGGAAGCATGAGATATAACAATCAATCTCACATATTGCAGGCTAAACAAGCGAAAGAATGGGATTTACAATAAATACAAAAGAAGGAAATGCATGTAGAAGATAATGATGAATCGGTTGCAGGATAAACAGAAGGTGCTCACTAATTTGACACATACAATATCCCAACACTTTTAAACACAGATGATGACGAATCACTTGAACTTTTTTCAATGGCGCCGCTTTGTGGAATTGTCACTGTAAGGGCACCCCAAAAGATTCAGTGAACAAATCGGTTTTAAGACATCTCTTGAAGTGACTTCTGTGGGAAATCTCTCTAGTTGTAGTGAGGAACCCAGGGGGCACAGGGCAGTGAGAAGACCCAGAGTAAGACAACCAAGTGTGGTGGCAGACTGTCATGTGGGAGCGAAAGAGAAAGGCTTTGGATAAACTGCGTTGGCTGTGGTTGATCAAAGAAGCTAATAACCATTCCAAGCTGTTAGTGAGCATCAAGAGCTGTTAGTATTTGGAAAATCAGCTATATTGATTGTACACTTTTAGAGCCAGGTGTGTCAACCACGGTGAGCATTAGGTTGAATCCGGTTGAACCTTGATGGTCTCCACGTCCACCATCTGAAAGTGGAGGGATATGTTACCAGTTGCTGTTGTCGACGGCGTCCCCAAAGCCCGGTGTGTCCACCACGGTGAGTGTGAGGTTGACCCCGTTCTCCTTGAGTAGCACCTTGCTGGTCTCCACGCCCACCGTCTTCTTCACCCGTAATGAGGGCCCGGGGTGCTGCTCTTTGTTGTAGATGTCGGACAGGAACATGGAGTTGATCAGGGTGGACTTGCCCAGTCCGGACTCTCCTGGAAACGGAAGAGTTTGAAATTTAAACAGCGTCATACAGAATATCATCATACGATGAAGCAGACACCCTTGTGAGTTAACCCTTAAGGAAAATAATCACAGTTTTCGGTGTTTGTACATATGTTGTTGACGATCCCAGTACCTGGAAACGGCTGCCACCAGAGGTTCGAGAGTCAAAGACTGATGAAGACCCAAGATCAAACGGTCCCTATCCTTTTATAAAAGCTGTGCCTTGTTGTGCTAATCGTTTATCTCTGTTGGTTGCCATTCCTTGTTGTGATAACCATTTGTCTCTGCTGGTCGCCATCCTCTTGTAAAGGCAGTGCCTTGTTGTGCTAGCCATTTGTCTCCACTGGTCGTCATCCTCTTGAGTAGTAAATACGAGGCAACATCCATGAGTCACTTCAAATCCTGGAAGTATGATGCTCTTAGGTGACTTCTCATTCGTCTACCTAAGATTATATCTTCGAAGCTCTTGCTGAGGAGGATGCTATGTCTTATTTAATTGCCTTTTAGTTTGTCTTTCTTCTTGAATATGACCCTACGGCATTTTCTAAATAAAATTAATGCATCTGTTATGTGAC